>CM051234.1:640412378-640832378 GCA_027917425.1 Gastrophryne carolinensis
ATGGGGTGATTTAGGGGATTCTGCACACTGTCTGTAATGGGGTGATTTAGGGGATTCTGCACACTGTCTGTAATGGGGTGATTGGGGGGGGATTCTGCACACTGTCTGTAATGGCGTGATTGGGGGGGGATTCCGCACACTGTCTGTAATGGCGTGATTGGGGGGGGATTCTGCACACTGTCTGTAATGGGGTGATTTAGGGGATTCTGCACACTGTCTGTAATGGGGTGATTGGGGGGGGGGATTCTGCACACTGTCTGTAATGGCGTGATTGGGGGGGATTCCGCACACTGTCTGTAATGGGGTGATTTAGGGGATTCTGCACACTGTCTGTAATGGGGTGATTGGGGGGGGATTCTGCACACTGTCTGTAATGGGGTGATTGGGGGGGATTCTGCACACTGTCTGTAATGGGGTGATTGGGGGGGGGATTCTGCACACTGTCTGTAATTGGCGTGATTGGGGGGGGGATTCTGCACACTGTCTGTAATGGCGTGATTGGGGGGGATTCCGCACACTGTCTGTAATGGGGCGACACTGTCTGTAAAGGGGTGATTGAGGGGATTCCGCACACTGTCTGTAATGGGGTGATTGGGGGGGGGATTCCGCACACTGTCTGTAATGGGCTGATTGAGGGGATTCTGCACACTGTCTGTAATGGGGCGATTGGGGGGGGATTCTGCACACTGTCTGTAATGGGGTGATTGGGGGGGTTCCGCACACTGTAATGGGGTGATTGGGGGGGATTCCGCACACTGTCTGTAATGGCGTGATTGGGGGGGGATTCCGCACACTGTCTGTAATGGCGTGATTGGGGGGGGATTCCGCACACTGTCTGTAATGGCGTGATTGGGGGGGGATTCCGCACACTGTCTGTAATGGCGTGATTGGGGGGGGATTCTGCACACTGTCTGTAATGGCGTGATTGGGGGGGGATTCTGCACACTGTCTGTAATGGCGTGATTGGGGGGATTCCGCACACTGTCTGTAATGGTGTGATTGGGGGGGGATTCCGCACACTGTCTGTAATGGCGTGATTGGGGGGATTCCGCACACTGTCTGTAATGGCGTGATTGGGGGGGATTCCGCACACTGTCTGTAATGGCGTGATTGGGGGGGATTCCGCACACTGTCTGTAATGGGGTGATTGGGGGGGATTCCGCACACTGTCTGTAATGGGGTGATTGGGGGGGATTCCGCACACTGTCTGTAATGGAGTGATTGGGGGGGATTCCGCACACTGTCTGTAATGGCGTGATTGGGGGGAATTCCGCACACTGTCTGTAATGGCGTGATTGGGGGGGATTACGCACACTGTCTGTAATGGCGTGATTGGGGGGGGATTCCGCACACTGTCTGTAATGGCGTGATTGGGGGGGGATTCTGCACACTGTCTGTAATGGGGTGATTTAGGGGATTCTGCACACTGTCTGTAATGGGGTGATTGGGGGGGGATTCTGCACACTGTCTGTAATGGGGTGATTTGGGGGGGGGATTCTGCACACTGTCTGTAATGGCGTGATTGGGGGGGATTCCGCACACTGTCTGTAATGGGGTGATTTAGGGGATTCTGCACACTGTCTGTAATGGGGTGATTGGGGGGGGGATTCTGCACACTGTCTGTAATGGGGTGATTGGGGGGGATTCTGCACACTGTCTGTAATGGGGTGATTGGGGGGGGATTCTGCACACTGTCTGTAATGGCGTGATTGGGGGGGGATTCTGCACACTGTCTGTAATGGCGTGATTGGGGGGGATTCCGCACACTGTCTGTAATGGCGTGATTGGGGGGGGGGATTCCGCACACTGTCTGTAATGGCGTGATTGGGGGGGGGGGGGATTCCGCACACTGTCTGTAATGGGCTGATTGAGGGGATTCTGCACACTGTCTGTAATGGGGTGATTGGGGGGGGGGATTCTGCACACTGTCTGTAATGGGGTGATTGAGGGGATTCTGCACACTGTCTGTAATGGGGCGATTGGGGGAGATTCTGCACACTGTCTGTAATGGAGTGATTGGGGGGAGATTCTGCACACTGTCTGTAATGGGGTGATTGGGGGGGATTCTGCACACTGTCTGTAATGGGGTGATTGGGGGGGATTCCGCACACTGTCTGTAATGGGGTGATTGGGGGGGATTCTGCACACTGTCTGTAATGGGGTGATTGGGGGGGATTCTGCACACTGTCTGTAATGGGGCGACACTGTCTGTAATGGGGTGATTGGGGGGGGGGTTCTGCACACTGTCTGTAATGGAGTGATTGGGGGGAGATTCTGCACACTGTCTGTAATAGGGTGATTGGGGGGGATTCCGCACACTGTCTGTAATGGGGTGATTGGGGGGGATTCTGCACACTGTCTGTAATGGGGCGACACTGTCTGTAAAGGGGTGATTGAGGGGATTCCGCACACTGTCTGTAATGGGGTGATTGGGGGGGGATTCCGCACACTGTCTGTAATGGGCTGATTGAGGGGATTCTGCACACTGTCTGTAATGGGGCGATTGGGGGGGGATTCTGCACACTGTCTGTAATGGGGTGATTGGGGGGGTTCCGCACACTGTAATGGGGTGATTGGGGGGGATTCCGCACACTGTCTGTAATGGCGTGATTGGGGGGGGATTCCGCACACTGTCTGTAATGGCGTGATTGGGGGGGGATTCCGCACACTGTCTGTAATGGCGTGATTGGGGGGGGATTCCGCACACTGTCTGTAATGGCGTGATTGGGGGGGGATTCTGCACACTGTCTGTAATGGCGTGATTGGGGGGGGATTCTGCACACTGTCTGTAATGGCGTGATTGGGGGGGATTCCGCACACTGTCTGTAATGGCGTGATTGGGGGGGGATTCCGCACACTGTCTGTAATGGCGTGATTGGGGGGGATTCCGCACACTGTCTGTAATGGCGTGATTGGGGGGGATTCCGCACACTGTCTGTAATGGCGTGATTGGGGGGATTCCGCACACTGTCTGTAATGGGGTGATTGGGGGGGATTCCCGCACACTGTCTGTAATGGGGTGATTGGGGGTGATTCCGCACACTGTCTGTAATGGAGTGATTGGGGGGGATTCCGCACACTGTCTGTAATGGCGTGATTGGGGGGAATTCCGCACACTGTCTGTAATGGCGTGATTGGGGGGGATTACGCACACTGTCTGTAATGGCGTGATTGGGGGGGGATTCCGCACACTGTCTGTAATGGCGTGATTGGGAGGGGGTATTTTAGCACAACATTCTTATTTTTCTCGTCCAAATCCTGGGTGCGTCTTATGGGACAAAAAAAATACAATAGTTTTGTATCGATCAACCAGTATGGGGCTGCAAACCATTAGGTCCGGACAGTGGGATGAATTGTTCTATAATGCTGCGGTTCCATGGACAATTGGATTGACGACAAAGTGATCCTATACCCAGAAAGGAAGTTTACGTCTTCACCTTCCATCCCCAGCCTAGTGCCCCAAAGCAGCCTATTTGTTTTTTACTAAAGTCTTTGCCCAATATGTATAAAAAACACTAACAGGAAGTTGTATGATGTCCGAATGGCAGCCATATGAGAATTCATTACAAGCTAAACTGCCACATAATGGCAGTTAGGTTGAAGCGCAGTTATAACAACTTATCAGGCTCACCCCCCAATGCTGAGCTGTGTGTACTGTAACTGAATATATCATCTCAGGAAAGCGCCAGGGGGCGGGGCTGCTCAGCCAGGGAGCAATATGGCCGACTGCATCCAGTTCATGCCATTATGAATAATGGGAAATGCTTCAGTGAAAAAAATGAAACAGGCCGTTTCGGGACAATGGTCTGGGGATAGAAGGGGACAACCGAAACTTCCTTTCTGGGTACAGGATCACTTTAACAGCCCCCCCCTCAAATTATCTGAGCTACCAGCGCTGCGTGGGGAGTATGATCACTGCTTCTATAGTTACGCCCAATATGGCCAATAAACCAGCAGTTCCAGATGAACAATCGTATATATAGGCCTATAGACTATGTGCACTATAGAGGTTGCAGCTAGATTTTGGCAACTGGAGCAGATAGAAATATTTTGTAATATGCATAAAACTGCCTGTAATGTGGGATGCCACACACACACTGCCTGTAATAAGGCAGTGCGTGTGTGGCATCCCACATTACAGGCAGTGCGTGTGCGGCATCCCACATTACAGGCAGTACGTGTGCGGCATCCCACATTAAAGGCAGTGCGTGTGCGGCATCCCACATTAAAGGCAGTGCGTGTGTGGCATCCCACATTACAGGGTGTGTGTGTGGCATCCCACATTACAGGGTGTGTGTGTGTTTATCCCACAGGCAGTGTGTGTGTGTCATCCCACAGTACAGGCAGTGTGTGTGTGTCATCCCACAGTACAGGCAGTGCGTGTGTGTGTGGCATCCCACATTACAAGCAGTGCGTGTGTGTGTGGCATCCCACATTACAGGCAGTGCGTGTGTGTGTGTGGCATCCCACATTACAGGCAGTGCGTGTGTGTGTGTGGCATCCCACATTACAGGCAGTGCGTGTGTGTGTGTGGCATCCCACATTACAGGCAGTGCGTGTGTGTGTGTGGCATCCCACATTACAGGCAGTGCGTGTGTGTGTGTGGCATCCCACATTACAGGCAGTGCGTGTGTGTGTGGCATTCCACATTACAGGCAGTGCGTGTGTGGCATCCCACATTACAGGCAGTGCGTGTGTGGCATCCCACATTACAGGCAGTGCGTGTGTGTGTGTGGCATCCCACATTACAGGCAGTGCGTGTGTGTGTGGCATCCCACATTACAGGCAGTGCGTGTGTGGCATCCCACATTACAGGCAGTGCGTGTGTGGCATCCCACATTACAGGCAGTGCGTGTGTGGCATCCCACATTACAGGCAGTGCGTGTGTGGCATCCCACATTACAGGCAGTGCGTGTGTGGCATCCCACATTACAGGCAGTGCGTGTGTGGCATCCCACATTACAGGCAGTGTGTGTGTGGCATCCCACATTACAGGCAGTGCGTGTGTGGCATCCCACATTACAGGCAGTGCGTGTGCGGCATCCCACATTACAGGCAGTGCGTGTGCGGCATCCCACATTACAGGCAGTGCGTGTTCGGCATCCCACATTACAGGCAGTGCGTGTGCGGCATCCCACATTACAGGCAGTGCGTGTGCGGCATCCCACATTACAGGCAGTACGTGTGCGGCATCCCACATTAAAGGCAGTGCGTGTGTGGCATCCCACATTACAGGGTGTGTGTGTGGCATCCCACATTACAGGGGTGTGTGTGTGTTATCCCACAGGCAGTGTGTGTGTGTCATCCCACAGTACAGGCAGTGTGTGTGTGTCATCCCACAGTACAGGCAGTGCGTGTGTGTGTGGCATCCCACATTACAGGCAGTGCGTGTGTGTGTGGCATCCCACATTACAGGCAGTGCGTGTGTGGCATCCCACATTACAGGCAGTGCGTGTGCGGCATCCCACATTACAGGCAGTACGTGTGCGGCATCCCACATTACAGGCAGTGCGTGTGTGGCATCCCACATTACAGGGTGTGTGTGTGTCATCCCACATTACAGGCAGTACGTGTGCGGCATCCCACATTACAGGCAGTGCGTGTGTGGCATCCCACATTACAGGGTGTGTGTGTGTGTGTGTGTTATCCCACAGGCAGTGTGTGTGTGTGTGTCATCCCACAGTACAGGCAGTGTGTGTGTGTGTGTCATCCCACAGTACAGGCAGCGTGTGTGTGTCATCCCACAGTACAGGCAGTGTGTGTGTGTGTCATCCCACAGTACAGGCAGCGTGTGTGTGTGTCATCCCACAGTACAGGCAGTGTGTGTGTGTGTCATCCCACAGTACAGGCAGCGTGTGTGTGGCATCCCACAGTACAGGCAGCGTGTGTGTGGCATCCCACAGTACAGGCAGCGTGTGTGTGTCATCCCACAGTACAGGCAGCGTGTGTGTGGCATCCCACAGTACAGGCAGCGTGTGCGTGGCATCCCACAGTACAGGCAGTGTGTGTGTGTCACCCCACAGTACAGGCAGTGTGTGTGTGTGTCATCCCACAGTACAGGCAGTGTGTGTGTGTGGCATCCCACAGTACAGGCAGTGTGTGTGTGGCATCCCACAGTACAGGCAGCGTGTGTGTGTCATCCCACAGTACAGGCAGCGTGTGTGTGTGTCATCCCACAGTACAGGCAGTGTGTGTGTGTGTCATCCCACAGTACAGGCAGTGTGTGTGTGTGGCATCCCACAGTATAGGGCAGCGTGTGTGTGGCATCCCACAGTACAGGCAGCGTGTGTGTGGCATCCCACAGTACAGGCAACGTGTGTGTGGCATCCCACAGTACAGGCAGTGTGTGTGTGTGTGTGGCATTCCACAATACAGGCAGTGTGTGTGCGTGGCATTCCACAATATAGGCAGTGTGTGTGGCATTCCATAGTACAGGCAGTGTGTGTGTGTGGCATCCCACATTAGAGGCAGTGTGTGTGTGTGTGGCATCCCACATTACAGGCAGTGTGTGTGTGTGGCATCCCACATTACAGGCAGTGTGTGTGTGGCATCCCACATTTTTGGAAATTACAACAATCCAGTCAACGCATTACACAGTACCGAATCTGGGCGAGTTTCTGCAAAATTTTCTGATACTCCCAAAATTGAAGCTAAGTCGGCTGTGGCTTTCCAAGAGCCGTCTGCTTTCTGGAGGTCGATCAGCTTGAACAATGCCGGAGTCTCCGCTGCCCCAGAGGGGAGGTTCTCTGTAAGGAACAGATGCAGATATTTTATTATTCCAGTTGAATCACACGTTTTTGGGTGCACTTTTTGTAGTTT
This sequence comes from Gastrophryne carolinensis, assembly GCA_027917425.1. Classification (NCBI taxonomy): domain Eukaryota; kingdom Metazoa; phylum Chordata; class Amphibia; order Anura; family Microhylidae; genus Gastrophryne; species Gastrophryne carolinensis. The sequence goes on from CM051234.1 coordinate 640,419,198, forward strand.
CACATGGTTTTTGCACTTCTGCAATTCGAAGTTGCTTTGCTTGGGTGTAATTTTGCTAAAATTCACAAGTATATTTGCAGCCCTTAAATGTATAAGGCAAGTTAAAAAGCTCAAATTATTTATCTCTGTAAAATTGCCCCACGCTGTCTAAGTTCATTTGTCAGTAACTAGATGAAGTGGACCAAAACCCACCCTATACTCGCTCCCACGGGGGCATCCAGAATCGAGAAGCCCCACTGTGTCAAACCCTCCAGGTCGCCTAATTTAAATTTTCTTTCCCGGGGCAACGGCGCATGCACGAGCATCCCCGCTATCCCTTCAGCAGGGCATGTACCTGGCACAGGCATGCTCTCTGTTAAAGGGTAGCAGGGTTTCGGGCTGCAAGTGTGCTCAGATCCGCTTGCCTTTGGCAAGCTCTCGGACGGGAGGGATGGGAGCGGATCTGAGTGCGCTGACTGGACGACAGGAAGGGTGAGTGAGATTGGGTGACCTGGGGGGTTCACACAGTGGTTCATCCCCAATCAGGGTGCCCCAGGGGCAAGGACCAAAGCCCAGTATAGTCAAAATCCTGGCCTTTGGTCCACTTTAAAGAGTTATTTTTACACCTTGCTTGCAAAAAATGCACAAATCCAAAAAATGCTACAAGCACTGTTACAGCACAGAAAGTCTAAAAGGGCAAAAACATATCAAAATGGATCACTAATCTGTTTAATCTAATCCAGGTAGAAATCAGCAGGCCTCATTCAATCTCCAAATAAGGTGGCTGCTGTATTCACAAAGCAGGTCTCTCTATCCCAAAGCAAATCGTATCATTGTCCGTCTCCATTGAAAACATGTCCGTGTGTCCTCCAGCTACCCCAAGCGAATCTCCTATGTCTCTCACCAGCCCAGCTGTTTTTCCCAGGCTGACCCCTTTAATTTGAAATAGCACAGGTGATCTCCGATTGGCCCAGGCAAACTAACCCAGGTAATACTCCGATTGGCTCAGATAAAACTATCACAGGTTATCTGCTGGCCAACTTAATTTGCATGCGAATGCACACATGAAACTAAACCAAGGTCAAAAGCTATCAAGCCCAGTCTTCAGAACAAAGGAAGGTCTCAGACCATGCTGCATATTAATTAAGGAACCAACCATGCTGGCTAAACAAAAGGGGGTCATTTTTTGATTGTATACGATTTTTACGATTTCTTTGCGGACATAATATAATAATATCTAAATATATAATATATATATATATATATTATATCTATATATAATATCTCTATCATAGCATTCCAGAAGTGCAAAAAAAGTATGAAAAAAGTGCAATTTTCCCAATAACCATGTGTTACAGTGTGTGTTCTACCTCTTAAAGTGGAACAAGACCCAGGATTTCGACTATTCCCATTTAGTCAGAAAAAGTCAGTATCTCACTAATACATACAGGGCTCACTGATGGTGTGAGGGAATGGGTTTTCTTCCTCCATAGCCGGCATCCAGATTTAGGATGCCCCACTGTGTGCATCATCCGGGATCAGCAAAAAACTCACATTTTCCTGGTTCCCACATGGGGGCCAGCTCAGCAATCAGCAATCAGCAGTGCTCATTAGATTCCAGTTTAGTTTTCTTATATGGACGTCCGTGTAGCAAGGAACGCTGCATAAATCAAGTGCCGCCGGCCGTATACCCACTCACCTCTAACTGCGGCTGTGCCGCGGCGGCCATTCAGAAAGGCCTGGATCAGGAATGTGTTGCAGACAGAGGTATGCTGGCAAAGCTACCGTGGCGCCAAGGGCTTCAGGAAGAGGTAAGTCCGAGGGGTTCTACACAGCGGGCACATCCCAATTAAGAATGCCCCATAAAAAGCGATGTAAACATGCAGCAGCTGCATCTGCGGGCAGGGAGTGTGCTCCTGCCCCCAGCTATTCAAACAGGCTGGGGCGGGAGCGCATGCACTGCAAGGTATGTGGGCGCATGCACTCCCATTGCCGAGACTCTGCATGTAAATGGAGCATTACATATGCACGGCAAATGACTCTGATTGGAAAAGAGCCTGCGCATGCGCCTCAGGCCCGGCAAGAGGCGAGATGATGTGGGCGGTTTTACACAGACGGGCATCTCCGTTCAGAATGCCCCATAAAAAAAAAAAAAAAAAAAAAAAAAAAAGACCACCGCCCCCTCAAGCCTTATAGATTCGAGGGAGGTGCTTGCTCCTCTTTAAAGCAGAACAAAAACCCATGCCGGCCCTGGAATAGAAAAGATTTCAGTGCCGGCCATTGGTCTTTCCCCAGGGTGTCACTACACTCACCTGCGTCCTGGCTCCCTCAGCGATGTAAACATGCAGCAGCTGCATCTGTGGGCAGGGTGCGTGTTGCTGCCCCAGGCATTCAAACAGGCTGGGGACGGGAGTGCGCACGCTGCAGGAGATGCGGACGCATGCACTCCCATTGCCGAGACTCTGCATGTAAACAGAGCATTACATATGCATGTCAAATGGCTCCGACTATCCGGGATAGCCAAAATTCTGGGTTTTGTTCCACTTCAGAGAGGCATAGGCATCATGCACCGCAAGATCGATCCCCCCGGGGTAAGTTTATCAGCAATCTTGGGGGTTTAACGCAGTCAGGGAGTCCCAAATCAGCATGGCCCGAAGGAATGCTGTAACACAGCCCTGGAGTCTTTTAGCCTTTAAAGCTGGGGGTTACTAGGGCACTGGTGAGGTGTAAAAGATTTCCCTAGGGGTATTCCAATTTGGGATGCCCTACAGCGTGAATCCCCCTGACATCCCCATATACTCACCTTAACTCCAAAGCTCCGGCTAAATCTTAGCCTCACTCTGTAGCACTGACACTCCCTCCATTCTTTGGAGCCCCACATTTAAAGTGGACCTAAACCCAGGATTTTGACTATCCTGGGTTTTGGTCTTTTACCCCGGGACATCCCGATCGGGGGCACCCCGTTGTGTGAAACCCCCCAGATCACCCAAAGAAACTCACCTCTTCCCAGTTCTACGGCGCATGCGCAGCCGCTCATCTAATCAGCGCGCTCTGAGCCGATGACGTCACGCCATCTAAGACGTCGTCTAAGGCCAACGGCTCAGAGCACCGCTGGCAGCATCCTCTGCTTCCCTCTAACAGGGGAGAGCGGGGATGCGGCCACAGCCCATGCATGCGCCGTTGGACCAGGAAGCAAGATAATTGAATGGTGTGACCTGGGGGGTTTCACACAGCGGGTCATCCAGGTTTTGGATGCCCCAGGGGGGAGGGAAATCAATTAAATCTGTAAGATTGCCGGGCCGATCGAGCTGGGTTTTGGTCCACTTTAAGTGTTTATGGATGATGCTGTCTCATTATTTCTTGCCGAGAAGAAGGAAGCAATTTTGTTGGGTATGTCTCACCAGTCCCTGCGTCCTCCGGCAGGTCAGCAGGCTGGGCGCCGCTATTCAGCATAATATCTACAACAGGAGACAGACACCATGAGGATGGATAAACACAGACATAGCAGAGGCGCGCGGCCCGTGAAGCCTGGGCTCTGCTGCTGTTGCGTTACCTGCTTCTCCCGTGTTGTCCATAAGTGCTTCACATTTTATATCAAGCGGCAAAAAATCTGAACAAGGAGAAAAGAGAATGCGGCTGCATGACTTTATAATGCGGGCAGACAGAATGCAGAATAAGTCAGAGCTCTATCAAGTGTACAGCACTGTAGAATATGTTAGATCCATATAAACATGTATTACGCGTGTGTGTGTGTGTGTGTGTGATTTGAGTGTAAGCTTTCCTGGTTTGGACACGGTCAGGGGAACATTTATGAACTTACCGCAGCTCTGTATCATTGGCATCGGGGCCGAGTAGGCACAGGCCATCACTGCAAATGGAGAACAAAAGGAGACAACCATATGGCTCTTAATACAAGGTCATATACAGATACAAAGTTATTACTGACATTTTACAGGTCCAGGTATATGTGGGCACTGTGAACACACCACAACTCCCGTGTACACACCAGTGAATAAACACCATGTGACTGACTATACCCAAGTGAATTACATTGTGACTATACACCAGTGCCTGGATCTGTGGACAATGGGGGGTTAGGTGCCTTGCTCAAGGTTCAGTCATGTCCTATGGTTGGGAATCAAACCTGCCACCTTCTGGTCACTAGCCCATTTCCCTACCTCTAGGCCATAACTGCCCCTTAATCTATTTTCAGACCATACCCGAGGCCCATCATTAGTCACAAGGCGATATCCTATAGCAGTCTATAGCTAAACAATCCAGATGAAACCTGGGGTACTCTACTCCTCCAAGGTTCACCAAAAAGGAGCACAACCAATAAATTTACCAAAAGTTTATTAAATTCACATAAAGCACAAACATTTAAAACCAACAATACACAACACATTAAACCCCCCCCCCCCCCCCTCCTCACCCTGGGATAGTTCCTCTAAGCAATAACCCATAGAATATAGGGCTGTGGCTCAAAATAACTCCTCTCCTCATTCCTTCAATCACATTATTGGACCAGTACTCAACCAAATCAAATAAAAAAAGTAATTTTTGTAAGGGGAGTTTTTATTTGATTATTTGGTTGAGTACTGGTCCAATAATGTGATTAAAGGAATGAGGAGAGGAGTTATTTTGAGCCACAGCCCTATATTCTATGGGTTTTTAAATGTTTGTGCTTTATGTGAATTTAATCAGAGCCAATCAGAGCACTGGACTTCTCCAGGGGTGAAAGGTAAGATTTCTCTCATTCAGTGCCGTTAACACACAGGGGGGCATTGGGGGTTGGAGGGGATTCTGCCATACTGCCATTTACAGGGGATTGGGGGGGGATTACGCCACTTCCTGGCATTAGGTACTTGGGGGGAAGGGGTATTTTAGCACACTTATTTTAGCAAAATAATTTTTTTTCTTATTTTTCTACTTGAAACCCTGGTCAGGTGTGTCTTATGGAGCGAAAAATACAATACTCACATAAAGTTTCCCCAGCTATAGGGAAAGTTTTAGGTGCAAGTCATGCTCAGACCAGCGTGCCGGTAGCCATGTATTCCATGTCGGCCAACCAGGGCACTGGATTTCTCCGGGGATGAAAGGTAAGATTTCTCTCATTCAGTACCGTTAACACACGGGGGGGCATTGGGGAAATTTGGATGTCCCTCGGCACTCGGAACAATGCCCATTTAAAAAAAAAAACGGGTGTAGTTCCTGTTTAAGTCAGGGGCAGGAACAGGAAGTGGAGACTACACTTGTGTAGAATGGAGAGAAGGCCATCATGATCAGACTTACTGACAGGAGGGTTGAATCTCAGCAATGGAGGTTCAGGTATCCGGGTCTTATTCTCCCTGTTGACAGCCACAAAGGCCGTGAGAGAGGAGATGACACCAGACTGAAGGCTGGTCTCCAAGATCTTCTTCTTCACCTCTTCCAACTCCTGGTCAGACTCCAGCTTAGAAATCAGACTTTTGGCCGCCAGTCTGTGAATGGTTGCCCTGATTGGAAAGGAGACGTAAGACATGAGAACAATAAATAACACTGGTGATTGCCAACTAATAAACTGTGTATAGATTTGCAGTCCAACCCCAGCCATTCTGGTTATACCCAAACCGGGTGCAAAGGTTTGTTCCCCTGTTGGGTGTGACCTCATTGATAGGGATAGGCAAATGCCCCAAATTTCAGGTTGGACAAGTTCGGACAAACTTTGAATAAATCTTGCGTACTCAAAGGTGAACCTGGTCCCCATTGATTCTGAGATTTCCCCCCCTGTGATCCAGCTTGGCTGTGTTCCCTGGGAAAGAGGGGGTGGCTTTGCTGTGCTGGAGAGAGATTCTGTGGGCCTCCAGGGACTCTTGTCCTGCTGTAGTCTGATAGCTAGTGTGGACCCATACGAACCCGATACACATCCTTAATCCCCCCCGAGTCCCTTGCGGGGACTATGTCTGTCTGCTCTAGGGGTGTGATGGATGGAGGTCAGAATCAATAAAATGAATATATGTGAACATTCCCTCTCTCCATTTAAATAACTGGATTTCATTTTCCTATCTTTGCATTGTATGCTTTAGTGGCTAATAAAGGTGAAATAAACCCTCAGTAAGCCCCTTATCTCTGCGCTGATTCTTTCCTTTTGCTTGTACCGAAATTAGAGCAGTAAAGTTAATGAAGCATGCTGCTAATAACACATTACTGTGAACAAAATGGCGCTGGGAGACTAGACAACACCTTATTATGTCCAGCCCCCAGGCTTTACTAACATTCCTTAGAATATGATCTGTGGCTGTGATGATCAATCATTGAGCCAGTAATTAGATTTTTCCTTTTATTTTTTTTATTTTATAAAATAAAGTGTCGCTGGGCGGAGCGGCCAGAAAGCGCTTTCCCCGTGTAGCTTAGAACACGCTGTCCGTGTCCTTTGTTACACATATATTTCACTCCCTTAGATTATTTTGGAAGACCGAACGAGACCAAAGAAATCTCTGAACCGTGCAGAGGAGAGAGGGGTCTGCCCACGGTTCTTTATCAGTGGTATCCCCAATTCTCTTCAACAAGGACCTATGTACCACCCAGGGACCACCCACTCGGTCATCTCATAGGCGGGGTTACTGGTCCCGAGCCACTTCCGGACAATGTACCCCAGGGCATCCCATAAAGGGCCTACTTTCCTCCTACTATGGGCACCTTTCACTCCCAGCAACACTTTTTCTCCAGTAACCAGGGGGTGCTCCAGTCCTGCCTGGTGGGGTCCCACCCCATCCTGGGTCCTTCACTCTCTGCAGCACTTGGTTGGCATACTCCAAGCGCTTCTTGTGCTCACCTACCTAGGTCTCTGGGGTCAACTGCACATCTGGCTCCTCTGTACCATACCTCCTAACTGTCCCTGATTTGAAGGGACTGTACCTCTTTTGAGTCCATGTCCCCCTGTCCCTCATCGTTCCTCTGTCATTCTTTGAGGTGTAACATGCAGCTCTGCATCAGTAAATGATTCATTTGCTTATTCAAAGTGTTTCTATTGTTGTACCTGTTCTACCCTATCTCCTATCCATCAATGAAGGGGCGTGGATTAATTTAACAATTGTCCCTCTTTCCCACCCTGAAAGTTGGAAGGTATGACCAAAGGCTACTTTCAAAGGGCACCCCGAAGTTACGCTTGTTTGGCCTTGCTGTTCGCATAGTTACCCTGGAAATGTATGACTTAAAGCGGACCTTCAGCGTCACTTAATGAAAACCCCAAACCCTTAAAAAAACGATTCCTCAGCATCTAAAATTAATATATTTAACGTTTTTAAATCACTTACATTTAATTCTTCCCCCCCCACTGGGCTGCAACTCTGTTCAGCACTCTAGGATATGGGGGCCGCCATCTTGCCTCAGAAGCATCGCATACTGAGGAGAGGAGAGGGATCAAAAGTGCAGGGGGAGGGATATAGCTGTGCTTTGCAAAGACAAAGCAGAGCTGAGGTCAGCAACCCCACAATGCAGAGCGGCACAGTCAAAAGACACTTCCTGTTTTCAGGTAGCCTGAGACCCCATGGGCCGCCATCTTGGATGTTTAAAGGCTCAGAAAAGGCAGTGGATGCAGGTAGGATGATTTTTAATGTGGGCAATCAGTATGTACAGGGGGGAAAATACAAGATAGGCTCTTATTCAGCGTGAAGGTCCGGATTAATGTGGGCAATGTGTATGTACAGCGGGGGAAACATACAAGATAGGCTCTTATTCAGGGTAAGGGTCTGGATTAATGTGGGCCATGTGTATGTACAGCGGGGGAAACATACAAGATAGGCTCTTATTCAGGGTAAGGGTCTGGATTAATGTGGGCCATGTGTATGTACAGCGGGGGAAACATACAAGATAGGCTCTTATTCAGGGTAAGGGTCTGGATTAATGTGGGCCATGTGTAAGTACAGCGGGGGAAACATACAAGATAGGCTCCCTTTCAGGGTGAAGTTCCGGATTAATGTGGGCAATCTGTATGTACAGGGGGGGGGGGAAACATATAAGATAGGCTCTTATTCAGGGTGAATGTCCGGGTTTAAAATGTTTTATGGGCTACTTCTGTAAGCCTTTACTTGTTTTTGGAATACACAAGGTGTATGGTGTAGGCGTGTGGTGGTGCCTTCTAATCAGCCCTGTTGCCTCAGGGGGGCCGCGGAGTATAAACCAGAAGAGTGTACTGCGGTTGTGTGTTTCTTGTCCCCCATCTAGGGGTGTAGATTACAACAGTCCTGCCAAATGAAGGACAGTTGGGAGATAGGTCCTAAAACATCACCACTGTAGCCCCAGCTTTCCCTGGACCACATGTCCACTGTTTTTTTAGCTTACCTCTCTGAATGTTGCCCCTTAAGAGGAAATTGAAGGTCATTGCTGATGGTCTCGTCTTTGAACTTGTATTGAAGAGACACTTTGGCTTCTTTGTTCTCCTCCAGCTTAAGAAAAAATAAAAACAAATTATAGGTCATTAGGATGAAAAGTTTTCCACCAGCAGAACACTACCTGTCTCCGTTGGGAAAAACCATTTTTCATAATGATTTTTTTCCTTAGCGCAATTCAGCACCATTTTAGCTGTGCAGATAATTCACACAACTTAAATGGTGCTGAATTACACTAAGGAAAAAAAAAACACATTTCCTTTTCTCATCAAAAATCGTGAAAATAAAATTATCACTGCGCTAAATCAGCCCTATAATAGGCAGTGGCTATTTAGGCTATTGAAAGCAATCAATACATTTAATGTTTAAGCCCAAACTCTATAGGAAAATTATAAATATTTTTTTTCTGGCAAAATTCCTGCAAAAATCACAGTTAAACTTACATAGCGCAACATGGTGAAAAATGGCAACAGAAGGTGACAAAATCTCAAGTAGGCTGGCAGTTAAAATGAACCAGAACCCACAGCCATCCCCGCATCCCTGCTATCCCCTTAGCAGGGCACATACCCATTCTTCTGTTCAGGGTACCTTGCTATTTCAGGTTTAACTTGTTTTTTTTTGTTTGCATGTTTTTTTCCTTAGGAAAACATGGCTTTGATTCTGTTTTTTTTTTTTTTTTTTTTTTTTTAGGGAAACCTAAACCTACAACCAAAGAATTAATTGAGTGATTACTTCCATGTCAACAAGCCTGGTACACCTAGAAAGCTTAAAGTGGACCAACACCCTGCCCCCTTTTTTTTTTAATGTCTATTTTTAAAATATACAAATCAGGAAGACCCGATTAGCATAGTTAGGGAAAAAAAACTTACCTGTTATGCTCCCGCTGCGCGTCGCTATAATTTTAAAATCCGGCCACCATCTTCATTTTCCCCCAAACAGGAAGAGATCCTGTGACCTCTTCCTGTTAAAATCGCGCGCATGCGCGGTAGATAGGTGCGGGTACGGGCACGCACAACCGTCCTCACCTGCCGCCTCCACCGCCAGGGCCCTTTGCTGTCTCCCAGCGGTCATGGTCAGGGCCCGCCCGGTGACCCGATCCACCGACCCCAGCCTTAGGTCTCGCTGCACTACGCTCGCTCCGGAGAGCAGCGAGAGGCCACGCCCCCGGATGACATCATGAGAAGAGGAGCACAGACAGAAGTAACGCGAGAAGAAAGAAGAGCTCAGCGACGGACAAGAAATTCTAATGACCGGACAAGATATGCTAATGACCGGACAAGAGCTGGAGGGCGGGACTTCCGGCGGAGGATTCAGAAGATTCCAGGCGCAGCGAGGGACAGACGGCTCCAACAGTGATCAAAAGGTAAGTGTCTTTTACTATTAAAGTGAATAGAGTTATGTCGTTTTTGAGGGTGTTGGTCCACTTTAAGGTCTGTTCTTTGAGATAATATATTGTTTGTGGGGGGAGGTGTTCAAATTTTATGGGCTGTTTTTCCTGAAAAATTGCAAGGTGCGCATAGGAGTTGTTTCAGCGCTGTTTCAGTTTGCGGTGTCTCCTGGACAGGAACAGGGGTCTACTAATACATGCGATACCATTGTAACTGTTTTTTTTTTTTTTTTTACAAATATTTTACCCTAAAAGCACTAAAAACATTACAAAACAAGACATTTCGAGTGAAAGCCCAAACTCTGATTTTTGAAGGAATGTCCAGGGATTTCCCAGGAAAAGTATATATTGTTTTAGCTGCAGAGTTAAACATGTATAGCGCAAAATAGTGAAAAAACGATCTGGCAACAGAGGTAAAGAAAGGAGGCTGGAAGGGCTCTGAAGCTGCCCTCCAAAACCCAAAGCAATGGCCGCACTCACAGTGGATAGATGGATAGATTAAGAATAATGCATTTATTAATTGATTAATTCATTAATTCATAAAACTGCACCTGCCTGGTGCACACATAACAAGGAGTGACAACAAGTAATAAAAGACAATACCAACAATAAATCATAATATCATCAAAAACATACAAATCTAGAAAGATATAAAATCTGGGGGATCGGGGGGGGGGGGGGGCTGAGAAACAAGGCAGGAGAGGGATGCTGGGAACAACTATAAGCACAAATCTTATGTAGACCAAAATATTATATGTGCAAAAATATGCACTATTAGGCAAAAGCTAAGAATGAACCATTGATAGCCAAGTGTTGATGGAGAGCATCTCTAGGTAGGCTGCCACTTAAAGTCAAATTCCCGGGTTTTGTTCCGCTTTAATCCTTTACCAGGTTTGGTGTGATGCCCCCCAGGGAATCCTGAATTGGAATGCCCCACTGTGTGAAACTCCCCAGGTCACCCACACAAACTCTCCTTTCTCCAGTCCAACAAGACACCTGCGCGGGCTCTCGTCTATTCAGAACCATCTGCCGTGTCCATTTAATTTGGCAAACAACTGCCAATGACCTCCATGGGGAGCATAACCAGCCACGTCCCCGTCAGTGAGCGTTCTGCCAACCCGGCCTGTCCGAATGGCTGGAGCGGGAGCGCACACACAGCCGTGGATGCTGAGGACGCGGCAGCTTGTGCCCCCCCTTGAAAACAATTAGAGCTGCTTGCCAAAAGACATAGTCCCAACAAACATCTCTGATTGGACGTGCAAGTGCGGCGTTTGACTGGGGAAAGGTGAATGAATGCCTGCAACCCAGGAGGTTTCGCCTTGCTGGGCATCCCAATCTCCATGCTGAGTTTGGTTCCACTTGAAAGTGGGCCAAAACCCAGGATTTTGACTATCTTGTGTTTTGTTCCTTGCCCCCAGATTGGGGATGCCCCGCTGTGTGAAACCCCCTAGGTCACCCAATCGTACTCACCTTTCCACGGTCCGACGGAGCAGGCCTCTCATCCAATCAGCATGCTCAGATCCGCCCCTGCCTAAGGGAGCGGACCTGAGTGCGTTGGCGGCCGCATCCCCCGCTACACTCTAACAGGGAGAGTTCTCGCGTCTGCCATTCACAAATGCCTGGGACGGGCACGTGCCCTGCTAAAGGGATAGCAGAGATGCGGTTGCTGCTCGCGCATGCGCTGTAGGACTGTGTAAGAAGGTAAGTTTCTGGTCAACCTGGGGGGGTTTGTGCAGCGCATTCCCTGGGGGGCTGGAATCAAGAGGTCCTAGATTCTTATAGGTTCCAGAGCTGATGGCCGTGGGTTTTGGCCAACTCCAATATCAAATCCGTAGGCTGAGGAGCAGAAAAAGCACAAAACAAGCCATGACCATGCATGATACTCACCTTCCCCTTCAGTTGGGTATAGATGATGCACCTCTGGCCCTGGAAGACGGCGTTTGGAGGCTCAGACACCAGCTCCGCCTCTGTATCATTTGGTAGGGTCCACTTTAGGGAAATCTCCATGACGGTGGGCTGCAGGGCGTACTTCAGAGCTTTCAGAACCTAGAGAGGAAGAGGCAGAAGTGAGGAGACAAGTTTAGGGTATTCTGTCACTTTCACACCAGGAGAAGGGCTTTTAATCCAGCTCTGGAGTCTGTTAGGCTCAAGGGCCGGGCTCAGCAGGTCTCTGGTCATTGCCTCTAATTAGGGATATCTCTCTTTACACCTGGTTGGCAGTTCTTCCTGTGACGATTGCACGGGTTGATCAGACCATCGTTTAGCTGATCAAACCGGCCAATCATACCCCACGTGTGTCACCGCAATTGTCACCGCAATTGGCAACACGCGTGGCTATAAACTGCTGCCACCAGAACACAAACAGTGTTCACCTATATATAAGCCAAACACAACAAAATCAGATCAAACTAATCGATTAACCCACAACCACTTCCAGGCAGGGGGCGATCGAGCATCCTAGGCAAGTAAGGTAGCCAGGCTCTTCAGAAATAGCGTGAGCTTTTTAGATCCTTAATTCAGAGAATCAGTGACCCTCTGCTGTAATTTTAAAATGTATTTAACAAACAGAAAACACAAAAACAACATTAAAAACTATGCAAGGTGATAAAACAGGATTAACTATAAAACCAGGTAAATGAGATAAATAGCAATACAGAAAAAAGGGGAAAATACTTAGAGTCTTTCTGGGCTGTGGTTCAATGAAATCAATTCAATCCCTCAGTCCTCACGTCTCCCAATGATTTCCTGGTGTCCTCCTTAGATGTTAAAAGGGAGTGTGTGTCACTCTTGATGGTAAGATTAGAGTGTCCCTCTGCCCATCCTGAGGCTAACCTTATTCCTCTAACCACCCCTCCTATGGGCAGAACGAAAGTCACCCACTGTCTGATTGGTGCATCTGGGATTCTCCATCTTTCGGTACCTGAAAGTACCATATGATATCCCCCATCTGTCCTGGGATTCCAAAGGGAGGACATTCCATGGAAGGGGGGCAGGATATGGACCTCGTCTCTACTTTCTATGGCTGGGTGATCCTGATAACACTTTGTCTATGCTGCGGAGTTTTATGAGGGGAGAAAGTCATTCCAGCCGACCCTGTGTGCATGCGGGGGAGGGGGGGGGGTGTTATGGCAAGCAGGAGGGGAGGGAAGAGCTATACAGAGCAGAGAGGTGAGCCAAAGTATATATATATATATATATATATATATATATATATATATATACACACACACACTAAATTACCAGTTTGGTCACACTTCCCTGATGAAGGGGCTAATATACCCCGAAACGTTGGATTATACTGTTCTGCATGTACTGTATGACTCTTAAATACAGTCTTTTTGCATACTGTTACTTGGAGTGCTGGTGTTACTGATTTACTCTACTGGAGATTGTGAGCTCCTGAGTCGGCAGCCATTCAGATAGGTAGGCGTCATGACGGCTCACCACACACCACAGGGAGCCCTGTTATGAGGCTACCTCCGTTTCTCTATGCTGATGCTCTGTACCGAGCTAATTGCTGGGGGGGGGGGGGGGGGGTCAGGCTCTCGTCCAATCAGTGCTTTTTGCCTGCCTTCCTGCCTGGACATAAAGATCTGCCAACAAAGTTTTTATTTCTCACTGTATCCAGGACTGATCAAAATAGTTTTGACTGGAGTTGGTCTTTTGTGCACATCATAATAGTTACAAAGATAAAATAAAAGTAAAAAGGACAGAGACTTACCTTGGGTTGTAGGCGGTCTTTTCCAGTGATAAAGTCATAGGTGCCATTTGCCGCCCGAGCAATGCCCTTAATGAGAGCGGTAGAAGCTCCTTCACCAATCCCAAAGGTGAAACACCTAAGAAGGAAAACAGTATAAGTCAGCAAACCAGAATGCCTCCTGGGCACAGAAGGTAAGTACCAGAAAAAGGGACATGAAACATTCTAATTTTAACAGAGAAGAGCAGGTAGAATTTAGTACTGAGGGTGCAGGATGTAGGTCTGCTTTAAAAAGGAAACAAAACCCACGATTTTAACTATCCCGGGTTTTGTTACTTGCCCCGGGGACATCCTGGCAGCGGGCATGCTCCCATCCTATCTGAATGGCCGGGTGCGGGAACACACGCACAGCTCAAAGATGCTGAGGATGCGGCTGCCCAATATTTACGTCAAGAAGGAAACCAGAAAGAAGGTGAGTTTTTCAGCTCCACAGAGGGGTTTCCACACAGTGATTTTGGATTCCCCAGGGGAAAGCCAGTGGCCAGCCCCGGAATCTTTTAGATCCCAGAACCGGTCCTATTGGGATTTGTTTCAATTTAAAGTGGAGGGAAACCCGAATTTGGTTCCACCTCTGAGCCCCTGAGCAACCGGGAGCTGCTGTTGCCTCATCAGTGGCTTTTTGGCCACCAAAGCCATGTCCCCCCTGCAGTTTAGGGCTATTGGGTCTATTTGGGTTAAAATTGCTGCTGTGACGAGGTGCAACCAGCTGGCCGCATTCCCCGGCACACTGTTCAGAAAAGGCCTTTCATAAAGGATGGACGCTAGCGTGCACGTGGGCGAAGAGAAGTGTGGGATCACGTCACCGGACCTGCCGGGAATGGGTAAGATCACCAGTGCGATCACGGGTAAGATCACCCTGTGGAGGGGGTTTCACACAAGGGGGCATCCGGTGTAGGATGCCCCGAGGGTAGGCTAGTGGCCGGACCCAGGGATCTTTTATATTCCAGTGCTTGCCATGCGGGTTTCCAGCCGCTTTAAAGAGTACTCCATTTATGCCTTCAGAATGCTTTCAGAAATTTGGCTGCTCTTTGTTAATACATGTGTATTTCTTATCAGACTATTAGTTACTATTAATACAACGTTGCCACCCAGTGATTATTTTCTGAATTACAGGCTCATTTCTACCAGTGGGAGCATCCAGGACCCCCTCCCCCCAGACGTGGTGGAGCACAGCCGGGGCTGGATTAAGTGCCCCTGGGCACAAAATCTGGTGAATTTTTTTTTCCTTTAAAGTAATAGTCCAGACAAGTAACCGATTGGAGTCCCTTGTGCCCCCTTGTGCGAGTGTGCGCTGCTCGGGAACTCCTGCTTTGCCATTCTGGGTGGGGGGTAGTGTAGTCACCCGGCTGGTTCCCTGCATTGCGCGGCTGTGCTTGGTGGCTTATGTGCAGTGACAGCTCTGCACCCATCACTGTAGCGTTGCTGGCGGCGGTTTTGCTGCTCTAGACTCTCCGTCCTGCCCTGTGGTGGCTTTGGCTGCAGGTTTGCAAAAAAAAGGCTTAACCAGACGCACCCCCACTGCCGCCAATCGCTTTGTTGCTGGCGCCACAGCCTGTCAGACCAAAGACTGAAAAGCCTCCTGGACCAGACCATAACACAAAGATTGGTGAAGGCCCCCTTTGCAGGGCAAGTAGTGGAGGCCCCGGGCGTGTGCCCCTTGCACCTCCCTCATAATCCTGCCCCAAGCACAGCACTAGGACAGCTGCCTTTTGTGACCCTCTTGAGCGCAGCATCGCTGCTGCTTGCATTTGGGGATGCTTATCGGCTAGGAGCAGCCCTGTGATGACTATGTAACAAGTGACAGCAGCAATCAAAGGAAAGCAGGGAGCAAGTTCATGGAGCTCAGGAGTACAAGAAGGGCCAATCTGGGTACACAACATAGGTTTCTGGGTTAGAAGGATGGAAGGAGAACCCACTAAACCAGATCTGACTCCCCAGGAAAGTGGGGTCCATAGTAGGCCAGATCAGAGGAGTAGCTAAGCTTTCTGCCACCTGGAGCAAAGACTGGAAATGGCTCCGCCACCTGTGCTCAGGCTCCCCTTTGGTGCCCCCCGACTTGCTCCCCCCTAGCTACACCCCTGGGGCAGATAGTCCAGTTAGTAGTGGTCTGGAGTATGTAGTAGGATGAGGTAGAATATCCAGGAAAGTGGGCAGTGTGCCCAGGGACGTGGAGATGGTAGTAGGCCAGGGTAGAGAAAATAGTCTAGGAAAGTGGGTATTTGGGTGAGTATTAGGCCAGGTTAGGGCAGATTTTCCAGGAGAGAAGATAGTGGGTCTAGGGAGGTAGAGTAGGTAGTAGACTCAAATAGGGTGGATTGTGTATTATTGTGCAGGTAAGTAGTTCAGACACGGTACTAAACAGGGTAGGTAGGTAGATAATTCAGGAAAGGGGGTAGAAGGTCCAAGATAGAGTGCAGTTGGTAGCAGAGCAGATAGTGTAGATAGTCCAGGAAAGTGGAGCCAGGAAGTGGGGTAGATTCTGCAATGCAGAACCCAGACGACTCTGGTGGTAACGGTACAATGCAGAACCCAGACGACTCTGGTGGTTACGGTACAATGCAGAACCCAGACGACTCTGGTGGTTACGGTACAATGCAGAACCCAGACGACTCTGGTGGTTACGGTACAATGCAGAACCCAGACGACTCTGGTGGTTACGGTACAATGCAGAACCCAGACGACTCTGGTGGTTACGGTACAATGCAGAACCCAGACGACTCTGGTGGTTACGGTACAATGCAGAACCCAGACGACTCTGGTGGTTACGGTACAATGCAGAACCCAGACGACTCTGGTGGTTACGGTACAATGCAGAACCCAGACGACTCTGGTGGTTACGGTACAATGCAGAACCCAGACGACTCTGGTGGTTACGGTACAATGCAGAACCCAGACGACTCTGGTGGTTACGGTACAATGCAGAACCCAGACGACTCTGGTGGTTACGGTACAATGCAGAACCCAGACGACTCTGGTGGTTACGGTACAATGCAGAACCCAGACGACTCTGGTGGTTACGGTACAATGCAGAACCCAGACGACTCTGGTGGTTACGGTACAATGCAGAACCCAGACGACTCTGGTGGTTACGGTACAATGCAGAACCCAGACGACTCTGGTGGTTACGGTACAATGCAGAACCCAGACGACTCTGGTGGTTACGGTACAATGCAGAACCCAGACGACTCTGGTGGTTACGGTACAATGCAGAACCCAGACGACTCTGGTGGTTACGGTACAATGCAGATCCCAGACTGCCCAGGCAGCCAATCCAAGGGGCCACTTGGAGAGATCCTTAGTCTATAAAGTGTGTTCAATGTAGCAGGGTAGGTAGCAGGCCAGGTTAAAGTTGATATTTTAGGAAAATGGGTAATGTGGTAGGCCATTAAAGGGTAGAAAGGCCAGGAAAATCATTAGTCAGTCCATGCGAGAAGGGTTGGTAGAGGACTAAATAGGGTAACTAGTGCAGGAAAGCATTTCCAGTGTAGTTGGGTTAGTAGTAGGCCAGAGAGGGTAGAGAGACGGGAAGTGGGCTGTGGGAGTAGGGTTGGCAGTACACTAGATAGGGTAGATATTGTAATAAAGTGGGTCCAAGGTAGTTGAGTACATAGTAGGTCAGGATAGGGGTACAGTAGATAATCCAGGAAAGTGGGTTCAGGGTAGTAGGCAGGAGTCGGCAGTAGGCCATATAGGGTGGATATTGCTGGAAAGTGGCTTGTGTGTCCAAGGAAGTGGAGTAAGTAGATCTAAATAGGGTAGTAGTCTAGAGGGGTCGCACAATTTGTAATCTACTGACCCAAACAGTCAGTCAAGATGCCACTTGAAGTCTGGGTGTGAGAATTAGAAATTATGGTAAGGGGTGCACAGAACGGTGGGGGTGGGGCTCACCGGTGATTATGTGAATTTTTATGGACTTCCGCAATCACGTCCTTCGTGTTCCCCACCTCTCCGTCTGTGAAGATGAAGACCTAAAGAACAAGAGACAACATGAAGGTCAGATGCCCCAGTACCTATCCCCAGCAGCCTGTTAATGGCTCATGCAGTAAACTCTTTAACTCAATTGGATTCAGCTAGACAAATAAAGACTGAAACAGCAGAGACGTATAGAGCTTCCTTTCTTTAAATGATGCCAAGTGACCACAAATATGATAAAAAAAAAAAGGAAGAAGATGAAGACGACGAAGAAGGCCAAGAAGAAGAAGGAGGAGATGGGGGAGCAACAATGATGGGCCCCCTGACCTTCTGGGCCCCAGTACGGTTTCGCCCCCTCAAGTTACTCCCCGAATAAATGGATAACTACGCATGCATACTAGTTATCTGATGTTAGCATCAGGGGCAGTGCTGTTCTCTGTGAGATGACAGGCAATCAGTCATTGCATAGGTGTGGTGATGACATCATTGCCACACACAACAATGGCAATGAATGGAGGAGGCGGAGCTTTACAGCTAAAACAGGCACAATTATCTGGTATTAGAGTGAAGCGGGAGCAGTGAAAATTGGCAAATGGTGCTCTTCATGGGGGGGAGCAGTTCAGGGGATGCTAAAAATGTGAGTTTTGGTCCGCTTTAACTCTTTCCCTGGAACATCCCTTTAAACCTTTTAGTGCAAGCCTACTTAGAGGTTGTCACCCTCTGTGGCCAGACCTTTAACCATTTTGCGCTATACATGTTTAACTGCAGAGATTACCAGGAAAATGATTTTTTTTTTGGGGGGGGGGGGGGCTTTTTTGGGCTTTATAGTGAAATGTCTTGTTTGTAATTTTTTCAGTGTTTTTTTAAATATTTTTGGGTAAAAAAATGAAAAGTAAAAAAAAGTTTTTCAAGAAAAGCCACGTTCCTCCTTATTACAAAAGGTACCACATGTGTATCGGTAGACACCCATTCCTGCCCAAGAGACTCCGCAAACTGAAAATAGCGCTTAAAGAGATCTTTAAATGAAAACCATGGGCCCTATCGAGGGACATGGGGTGGGGGGCGCGCTTTTTAAAATTTCTCAAAGGGTTAAAACCCTTACATTTCTTTCTTTTTTTTTTTTTTAAACATGGTGTAGGCCCCCCCAACCCCAGTAAAACCAGCCCGGGCACCAGCTTTGGAGGATGGTAGACCATGGCACAGAGGCGCCTAAGGCTACCAGCCCGCATAGCCCACATGGGCCGCAGGCTCTTCTGCACATCCCTGCGCTTTCGGGATGAAAATAATGGGGCAGTGGGCAATGGCAAGTCACCCACTTGCCGCAGGTGACTTGCTGGCCCCTCCTGCCCTTTGAACTGGTATAGGGGTCCCAAGGACCAGAGGAGTAGCTAGGCTTTCTAGCACCCTGGACAAAAATTCGAAATTGCGCCCCTCACCTGTTCCTAGTCCCCCCTTTTGCGCTCCCCTGACCTACGCCACTCCGGGAAAGTATCCCCCTAGCTACGCCCCTGCTAAGGACCCCTATCCTGTTTCTGACAGCAGGAAATGATCAGCAGGGCTGATTTTTTGGGGACCGCAGCTAGGGGACAACGCCAGCTACGTGGAATGCATCTTTGGGCTGTGAGCACACTCCTGCCCACAGCCTAGACACGGGAGCACGCCCAATGCTGGGGGTGTTGATTGTTGCCATAAACACAGCAGTTTGGCGAGCATTAAATATACACAGCAATGGATGGGAGCCTGGCTGTAGGACCGGGACAGCGGGGCATGCCAAATCGGGATGCCTGGTAGGTAAGGAACCAAACCCGGGATAGTCAAGGTTCATTGAAGAGAGTGGTAGAATGGAAAAGTTAGGTGTGTAACACATAATGGGACATTGTCTGCTTCTATGTAAGCTACTGTGTCCTGCCCACTGTGCTGCCTGTCCATGCTGCTTCGGGGGTATGGCACAGTTTCCAATTGCTTCTCAAACCCAAGCCAAGATCAGTTCCTAGTATGCACCAAACTGAACATTTTCTTTGGTCTCTAGTCCTCTCCCAGCACATTATATATTGCCAGCATCTACTACGCTGGTCTCCTATCTAAATAAATTATACACTTCAATCTGAGTGTCAGTTATTTGTTGTACCGTACCGTTAGCCATCGATGCAAGCAGGAAATCCAAGGTTAAGGTAATAATAATGATTGAAAATGCAAGCTTATTATGCCTGAAGAAGCTTGAAACGCTTTGAAATCTTGCCTTTTCAATCATATTGAGTTAGCCAATAAATGGTATTACCTTAACCTTGGATTTCCTGCTTACACTTCTAACTGCAAATGAATTAGCTGCAGGGGCATAAGTTGAGGGGATGCGACCGCACAAGGGCCCAGAAGGCCAGCCCCCCCATCATTATTGCTTCCACTTTATTTATCATATTTGTGTTCACTTGGGCTTCATTTAGAGAAAGGAAGCCCCATTTGTATTTGCCGTTTCAGTCTTTAGTTGTCTAGTTGCATCCAATTCAATTAAAATACATTGAATGAGCCCATTTAGTGTTCGCACCAGGGCCCTGTCACATGTACTTACACAGCTAATCAGTGGCGTAAATATAAGTTCTTCTGTCCCTGTCAAATTAATTAGATGGGTACAGAGGAAAACTCAATATCTAGTATTAACATTTAAAATTGTAATTCCCAGCAATTAGCCGAAAACCGGTCTGTATTTGTATGTTTGAGGTCTAGTATAAATGTCTGCATTGCATTCCTACCAACTTTTCAGGGTGGGACAATTGTTAAATTAGGCCACGCCCCCTCATTGAGGGATGGATAGGATAGGATGCAACAGTTACAACAATAGAAAGACATTTTAAGTAATCATTTATTGATGCAAATCTGCATGTTACACCTCAAAGAGGGACAAAGGAGGACAACAAGGGACAGGGGGGACATGGATTCAAAAGAGGGACAGTCCCTCCAAAATAGGTAAACTTGAGAGGTATGCAAACAGAAATATCTACAAGATTAGCAACTAGTTCTATGGGACAGACTTCCCAAGGTATTTTTCGCCCTATAAGACGCACTTATTTTTCCCCAAAAGTGGGGGAAAAATGTCAGTGCGCCTTATCGGGCGAATGTAAAAAAAAAAAAAAAAAAACTCACCCGTCCCCGGCGCTCCCGCGCTGTCTGCCAGACTGCGAGAGGCCAGAGGAGCGGCGGGGGCTCTGTCCCGGCCCCGCCGCTGCGATCGCTGTCTTTTCAGGCAGCGAAGACAGCGGCGGGGCCAGAGACAGAGCCCCTGCCGCTCCTCCATCTGCTGCCGGGCTCAGAGCACACGCGAGCACGAAGGTCCCGGCAGTGGTTGGGCGTGGCCTGCACTGGCCCAGGCCACGCCCACCCGCTGCCCGGACCTTCGTGCTTGCATGTGCCCAGAACAACAGCAGATGGAGGAGCGGCAGGGGCTCTGTCTCTGGCCCCGCCGCTGTCATCGCTGCCTGAAAAGACAGCGATCGCAGCGGCGGGGCCGGGACAGAGCCAGCTCGTGAATGGGGTGGGCGTGGCCTGCGTCGACGCTGCGGCGCAGGCCACGCCCACCCCATTCACGGAGCCGGCCGCTCAGCGCAGCGGTGTCAGCGGACAGGTGAGTTTACCTTTTTTTTTTTTTAATATGGCGCCTGCCTATACTAATGGGGGGAGGGGGTGGGAATGGGGGGAGAGGGGCCACACTGCCTATGGGAATGGGGGGATGGGGATGCCACACAGCCTATGGGAATGGGGGGAGGGGGATGCCACACAGCCTTTGGGAATGGGGGGAGGGGGATGCCACACAGCCTATGGGAATGGGGGGAGGGGGATGCCACACAGCCTATGGGAATGGGGGGAGAGGGGGATGCCACACAGCCAATGGGTATATCGGGAATGGGTGGGGGGATGCCACACTGGATATACGGGGAATGGGATGGGGGCATGCTACACTGTCTATGGAATAGGGGCATCCCACACTGCCTATGGGAATTGGATAGGGGAATGCCACAATGTCTGTAATGGTGCGTTTTTGGTTTAAAATTTTTTTTTCTTATTTTCTTCCCCCAAATCCTAGGTGCGTCTTATGGGCAGGTGCGTCTTATAGGGCGAAAAATACGGTAAGCAGATAGCATGCGCTCTCACTTGTCGTGGGTGTCCCGGCCTTTCCGCAGTTTTATAGATTTTCACCAGTGGCTCCAGAATCTCAGTTCCACCAAGATCTGCCGACATCTGGTTCACCCGCTCAATGGCGCCATCCAGTGTCTCCTGGGTGTACTCCATGCTTTCCCTATGGTATAAGGGAGGATACAGAAGGAGAAGAGCTTACACTCTATTAGGGTATAAGGGAGGATACAGAAGGAGAAGAGCTTACACTCTATTAGGGTATAAGGGAGGATACAGAAGGAGAAGAGCTTACAATCTATTAGGGTAAAAGGGAGGATACAGAAGGAGAAGAGCTTAAACTCTATTAGGGTATAAGGGAGGATACAGAAGGAGAAGAGCTTACAATCTATTATGGTATAAGGGAGGACACAGAAGGAGAAGAGCTCACAATCTATTAGTATATAAGGGAGGATACAGAAGGAGAAGAGCTTACAATCCATTAGGGTATAAGGAAGGATACAGAAGGAGAAGAGCTTACAATCTATTAGGGTATAAGGGAGGATACAGAGGGAGAAGAGCTTACAATCTATTAGGGCATAGCTAAGAGATGACATTTTCAAGTAAAACAGGGCGATAGAGAAGGCAGAAGAGAGGACGACACAGAGGGGACAATAATGATAGTAACAGATTGCAGCACGCCCTAATTGCAGGACATGTTTAGTAGGTTCGGCAGTTCGGGGAGCAGGCAAGTGAGCAATGTGGAAGCTATGCGCCCGGGGCACATTGCTCACACTCGAGATAAGCATCGCCGTGTGCTGCCAAAAGCCCTTGAGGCAAAACTTACAGGAAGAAAGACTCAAAACTGGAGCCAAATCCGTAGATATTGAAATAACAACCGAGTGGTAAACTCTTCAGAAGAAGAACCAGCGTCTCCTGCAAAAAGGAAACAAGAAAAGTTTGCATCATTTTTCAGATGTCACTGTAATTTCCTGCGGGCACCATCCCCAAACCATGCCCAGCCGCACCCCTGCCTACCAGACAGCATCATCAATAATAATGGCAGGCAAGAAAAAGATCAAAACTGCCTGCAGAAACATTTGTGCCTATCGTACATCTGCTTCCAGGGCCCAGAACTGCACAGAAACCTTCACCTGGCAACAGCAACATCAAATCAATCAACACTTCCCTATTCAGCAATTTCAAAGCAGTACAAAACCCAAATCAGTCGTCTCTTGGGCCGTCCCCTTGGGCAACACAAATCAGGATACCCCGCTGTGTGAAACCCTCCTGGGTTGCCATAAAACTTACATTTGTCCAGGCTCCCACACGTACCTCCCAATTGTCCCTAATTTGGAGAGACTGTCTGTATTTTAAGTGGCCTAATTTAACAAGTGTCCCTCTTTCCCACCCTGAAAAGTTGGCAGGTTTGCTCACAGTGATATAAACATCAGCGGTTGCATCCCCAGCATTTCTGGGCAGAGACGCACTCCCGCACCATTCAGAAAGCTCATCTAAAAGGGAAGCTGGGGATGCGGCAGCTCTTGCTCCCTATTCCCGAGCTCTGTGCGTAAACAGAGCCGTGGGACCAGGGAAAGGTAATTGTTTGTGGGCGATCTGGGGGGTTTCACTTAGCAGGGCATCTATTCAAACCAGGGATAGGGAAAATCCTGGTTTAAAATTGGACCAAAACCCAGGTTTTTCACTCACCTGTGATTTATGTCACTTCACAGGGGCATCGCAATTTGGGCCAATCAGCAAGCTCCCCTCCATACAGGTCCCCTTGCCAACGTGACGCCACATTGGCCAGTGACCAAATGTGGCTGAGCAGTTCACCAGCCGCGTCCCCGCTAGTTTCTTGGTGGAGGCAACCTTGTGCCAGCCATTCACAAATGCATGGGTACACATCTAGCTAAATGGTATAGCAGAGAGAGTCAGATGGGGGCCTAACAAACAGTGAGTCGCTGAATCACAGATCCGCTACATCCAAATGTAGTCCTAGTTTATTGTAGGTGTGTTGTTCCTCTTTAAAAGAGGAACATCAGATCTTTTCTGATGTTCCTCTCTAAACATCCCTCCCCCCTCCCTATCTAAATCTCCCTATCTATCTAAAATGCCAACATCCGGCAGCATTCCTGGCCCCTTTCCACCCCTCACCCCCTTTAACGTCACTGGACTAAAGGCTGCAAGCCTTAGCCATATTCACCCTTCGCCGTCCCTCTTCAAATGTCCCGCTCTTTTTGAACCGCCACTCAATTTGCACGAGTGTCATTGCAGCCTATGCAGTGACACTGCGCATGCGTGAGATCTAAGGGGGGGGGGGGGGGCGCAGAGGATGACAGGACGGCAAGATGGCGCAGGACCGAGGGATGCCGGAGCATGATGCGACCAGGCCAGTAAGTTTACAATTGTGAGGGGCGGGGGGGGGGGGGGGGAAGCAAGCCAGGTTTGGGGAGTTTTTATTGACTGCCCAATACCTGCAATGTGCCTCTTTAACAGTGCTACAATGGAGAGACATATCACAGTCACCAGGTAATAGCAGGTTTGTGACTGATATACAATGTATCACATCAGGGTGCTGCTGTTAAAACAAGTTATATCAGTCACAATAAATCTTAGTTCTTTCCTTTTCAGAGCCATTGATTTCCCTCTGTCTCGGATTGGGGAAACCTCCCTGTGTGTGAGAGGCCTCCAATGATCCTCGTGAAAAGGAGAACAGGGTGTAGAAGGCTGGGTGGCAAGCCCCTCTAAGCCACGTTTATAGAAGATCTTATTTGGGCGAATCCTGTCCCTCCAAGAGAGGGTCCTTCTTTGCCAACTGATGCCTGGGCCCTTGATTAACCCTCTTAGTTCCCTCTTAGAGGTTATTTCAGAGTGTTGGTTATTGCGCACACCTAAATTATAACCAGATCTGTGTGTCATAGAGGCAGTTTTGTAATCATCCCTTGGGGTTCAATTGGGGTCCTGACATGCACTGCTGTTACCCGGGGTATATTGTTGGATGTTTTTAGGCTGTATTTGGTTACCTTCATAGAATTACCAATTATCATAGAATTACTGACCTTGGCACTTTGGATGCGCATGGGGGAATTTGGCTCGGAATTCATTGGACACTCCATGCTGCCAGACCGGTCCACAACAAAGATGAACTCTCCACAGTTTGACTGATCTGGGCACTCCGGGATATCAGGGTAGAAATTTAACATGGCAACGGGCTGAGCCATGAAAGAACCTTAAAAAAAGAGAAAACGGTCAATAAAGAAAAACATTTAGAACTGTAGTATTGCTCTAAGCTGGTGCCCAACCTCACTTCCTGGGCGGCCCTTTGCTTCTTTCCCTGGAACCAGTTGCGACACAGTGTTAGGACATGTAATTATTGTATTTATGGTAGTTATGGTAACATAGTAACACAGTATGTAAGGCTGAATAAAGACTTTAGTCCATCCAGTTCAGCCTGTTTATCTCCTTCCAGTGGTCTAGTAGCCATAGCTGGAAATATTATTACATGCCAGGAGGGCATCCCGGCCACTATAGATCTCCTTCCAGTGGTCTAGTAGCCATAGCTGGAAATGTTATTACATGCCAGGAGGGCATCCTGGTCATTATAGATCTCCTTCCAGTGGTCCAGTAGCCATAGCTGGAAATGTTATTACATGGAAGGAGGGCATCCCGGCCACTATAGATCTCCTTCCAGTGGTCTAGTAGCCATAGCTGGTAATGTTATTACATGCCAGGAAGGCATCAAGGCCACATTTGAATATTTTTACTGTATCCTTCATTACTACCTCCTCTGGCAGCGAGTTCCATAGTCTCATGCTCTTACAGAGAAGAATCCCCTACTATGTCGGTGGAAAAAGTACCTTTCCTCTAACCTTAGTGGTAAGTGGTAAAAGAAGAAATGGGACTGTTGGCCGTAGCAACCAGTATGGTTATTTTCCTGCTAGGTACAAGAGCCAGTGGCGGACTGTAGGCGAAAATCAGCGGGATTTTACTGGCCCACGAGCAGCCCCCAACATCCCTGCTGAGACCCTCACAATGTGCCTTTAATCAATGAGTGAGCTCCAAGGTTAAGACTATAGCAGATACAGGTGATGGGCAAGGGCGGATATGGCTTTTCCATCAATGGTGACGGGTAGGGGCGGATATGGCCTTTCCATCATTGGTGATGGGCAGGGGCCGATATGGCCTATCAATGGTGATGAGCAGGGGCGGTTAGGGCCTTTCCATCAATGGTAATGGGCGGATAGGGCCTTTCCATCAATGGTGACGGGAAGGGGCGGATATGGACTTTCCATCAATGGTGATGGGCAGGGGCCGATATGGCCTTTCCATCAATGGTGATGGGAAGGGGCGGATAGGGTCTTTCCATCAATGGTGACGGGAAGGGGCGGATAGGGCCTTTCCATCAATGGTGATGGGCAGGGGCCGATATGGCCTTTCCATCAATGGTGATGGACAGGGGCGGATATGGCCTTTCCATCATTGGTGATTGGCAGGGGCGGATAGGGCCTTTCCATCAATGGTGACGGGCAGGGGCCGATATGGCCTTTCCATCAATGGTGATGGGCAGGGGCGGATAGGGCCTTTCCATCAATGGTGATGGGCAGGGGCGGATAGGGCCTTTCCATCAATGGTGATGGGCAGGGGCGAATAGGGCCTTTTCATCAATGGTGATGGGCAGGGGCGGATAGGGCCTTTCCATCAATGGTGATGGGCAGGGGCCGATATGGCCTTTCCATCAATAGTAGTCAAACTTTAGTATTGTAGGGAGAGATAATGTAGCAGAAGCCCCAATAACACTACTGCCCTTTGCATATTAATTTAGGACCCGGCCCTTCACCCCTATGGTCCTTGAAGCCATAGCTGGAAAGCTTTTGGCATTAATCCTCAGTAAAGAATTCACTTTGACGGTACTTAAAGCGGACCTTTAGTGTCATTTATTGAAAAGCCCAAACCCTTAACAATGATTCCCTAGCATCTAAAAATAATATATTTAATGTTTTTAATCACTTACTTTTTACTCTTTTCCCCACTGGCCTGCAACTCTGTTCGGCGCTCTAGGATAAGGGCGCTGCCATCTTGGCTCAGCAGCATCACATGCTGAGGAGAGGCATCAAAAGTGCAGGGGGCAGGATTATAGCTGTGCTTTGCAAAAAAGCTGGGCTCAGGAAAAGGTCAGCAATCCCAGAGTTCTGGCACAGTCAAAAGACACTTCCTGTTTTCAAGCAGCCTGAAACTCCATGGGCTGCCACCTTGAATGTTTCAAGGCTCAGAAAATGAAGTAGATGCAGGTAGGATGATTTGTACAGCGTGGGGGAACATATAAGATCCGGTTTCGGTATAAAGCAGAGACACTGACCTACCTCATCTGGTGCTGGGTCTCCTTTTTTGATGGACCCAGTGTTGGATGAGGATTATACCAAATGGGATGGAGAGAAGGGGGATTATGAAAAGGGGCGTCAAATAGAAGCGTGCAGTGGTGGACTGGGCTGACTTGGGCTCAAAAGTTAGGCTGGCTCAAGGGGCCCAAATATAGCATCACCTGTCACTCCTATAATAGAAAATTGGACAGAGTGTTCATTAAAGCTGAACAAAACCCAAGTGGTCTGTGACAGACTCTGCCTTTGGATTGTAAAGGCGCTGTTTTTGCATAGACCCATTACTGTCATTTTCTTGAGCATGTCCCAGACAGACTGCCGTTGCGTTATTGATTGCTTTACAGACTGCCGTTGTTGATTGTATTACAGACTGCTATTGTTCTACTGATTGTGTTACAGACGGCTATTGTTGAGTTGAGGGATTGTGTGCCCTGCTCCCATTGGTCCGTGTGTTTGTCATGCAGTCCTCCATCAGGTCCACGGGGGAGGTCCCCTTGCATGGAGCCTTGCATATAAGGCACAGTGTGACACTAATAAAGTAAGTTCATCTTCACCCTCAATACTGAGTTCTGTCTCTTATTGGGGGAAACGCTATATTACAATTCACTAGCCCTTGTAAGGGCTGTTCCTGGTTCCTCACGGATGACTCTGGAATTCCTGTAGCACCTCTCACCATTGGGAAAAGGACGTCTCTGGCGGGGAAGCCCTCCGGCGATAAAGGTTATCGCTACATGGTCCAGTCCTGAAATCTAAAAAATTCCAGGGCCGGCCACTGGATATCCTGAATCTGGATTCCTTGCTGTGTGAAATCCCCAAAATGCCGCTATTTATTCACATCTTCCTTGTTCCAACGCCGCATGTGCAGGCTCTCGTCCAGTGAGACGACTATGGGGGTCAATTAAAAGCCAGGTGAAAAAACTAACTACTTTTTTTTTTTTTTTTTGGAGAGAAAGCCGCTATTCACTTTCATGGTGTTGAATCAGCCCCAAGGTAGACACTGAAAGTCACTGGCAATTTTTTCTTCTAAAAAAAAGGAGTGAGAATCCTCAACTCGCTGTGAATCGGCCCTTATATCTTTAGGCAAACGTCTCTCATTGTTGTCAATGGGGAGCACATGATGCCGCATCCCTGTCGGCGTGCGAGCGTTCCAACCCCAGCTATTCAGGTAGGCTGGGGCAGGAGCGTGTGCACACGGCCAGGGATTAAGCAGTGCGCACTCCCCATTGAAGTCAATGAGAGACGTTAGCCAAATTACAGACACGGCAGGCAGCTCTCATTGGACGAGTGCCCACTGGAACGAGGAAGATGTGCGAGTAGTGGCATTCTGGGGGGTATCACACAGCTGGGCATCTCAACTGGTATGCCCATGGGGAAACCAAACAAAACCTGGAAAAGTCGAATTTACGGGTTTTTTCCCCCTCTTTAATATCCGTCTGTGCTGCATCAGCAGTGCACTGGGACTGTCCTTTTGTGATGCTGGGCCCTAATCCCAGCCTTTCCTGGATGGTCCATCATAAGTTATACCAGACCTTCAGCATCATTTAATGAAAAGCCAAAATTCTTAAAAACTATTTCCCAGGATCTAAAATTAATATATTTTAGGTTTTTAGGTTACTAAAGTCTACTTATTGTTCTGGGCTGCAACTCTGTTCAGGCCTCTAGGATACAGACGCTGCCATCTTGGCTCAGAAGCCTTACATATTAAGGAGAGGGGTAAAAGTACAGAGGGTGGGGTTATAGCTGTGCTTTGCACAGACAGAGCAGAGCTGGGGTCAGGAATCCCAGAATGCAGAGCGGCACAGTCAGAAGACACTTCCTCTCTGCAGGCAGCCTGAGACTCCATGTGCCATCATCTTGGATGTTTAAAGGCTCAAAAAACACACTAGGTGCAGGTAGGATGATTGTAATGTGGGCAATCTGTATGTACAGGGTGGGGGAAACATAAGATAAGCTCTTATTCAGGGTAAAGGTCCGGATTAATGTGGGCAATCTGTATGTACAGGGTGGGAAACATATAAGATAGGCTCTTTTTCAGGGTGACGGTTGGGATTAATGTGGGCAATCTGTATGTACAGGGTGGGAAACATATAAGATAGGCTCTTATTCAGGGTGAAGATTGGGATTAATGTGAGCAATCTGTATGTACAGGGTGTGGGAAACATATAAGATGGGCTCTTATTCAGGGTGAGGGTTCGGATTAATGTGGGCAATCTGTATGTACAGGGTGTGGGAAACAAAAGATAGGCTCTTATTCAGGGTGACGGCTGGGATTAATGTGAGCAATCTGTATGAACAGGTGGGGAGACATATAAGATAGGGTGAAGGTCCGGATTAATGTGAGCAATCTGTATGTACAGGGTGGGGGAAAGTCCTCTTTAAAGTCATTGATAGTGAGGCACTTAACCTTTATCAGACCCACTGACCTGCTTCAGCACACGGTATACCAGGCTCCAGTGTAACACTGGGCTTGTTCACCTCCTTATAGAAAACAAGAAGCTCCACATCTCGATCAAACTTATGACCCTCTGTTAGCGCCACCTGTGGGACATGGAAATGTAGATTATTTTGCAAAGCAAGTAACACAAAGGTGTAAGATTATACAATTATTTAGAATAACTTGGAAGTGACAAAAATGCAACAAAACCACCTTGGTACAAGGGCACACTAGGGTAAACTTACAATCTCAATGAGTGCCTACATTTATGGTTGAGGGAGGTTTCAAAGGAGTAGAGCAGCACCTGTGAAGTCCTGAAAAAGACATTGGGAGAAGGTGATCTGGGTTAAAAAACCCAGGATTTTGACTATCCTGGGTTTCGGTCCTTTCCCCTTGGTCACCCCGATTGGGGGTGCCCAGGCTGTGTGAAACCCCCCAGATCGCCGATGCCAACTTACCTCTTCCTGGTCCTATGGCGCATGTGCGGCTGCTCGTCCAATCAAATAGCAAATTGCAATACTTTCACATAAGGGAAGCAAAGAAAAACATTCAAATCATTGTAAACTGGTACACAACAAAGAGCTGATGACCTCTTACATATAGCATTCAATGTAAATGAAAAAAAGATAATAGGTTAGAAGGTATGAGATAGAGTGAAAGGAGAGAATAGGTGGGAAAGGGGAGAGAGAAGGATAGGAAGGGAAAAAAGAAAGGGGGGGAGGCGCTGGGGGATAAAACCCACTTGCTCTTTAGAAATTAGGGATACTATAAAACTTGTTAAGTCGTGTTGCAAGAACTTTAGCAAGGAGTTTAACATCTATGTTCAATAAGGAAATGGGTCTAAAATTGGACCAGAGAGTAGAGTCAGTATTGGGCTTGGGTATCATGCAGACAGCCGCAGTGAGCTCGTCCGTACTCCATGTGTCACCCTCCCTCAGAGAGTTGAACGTGTGGACCAAGCGCGGGGAGAGTACCTGAGCGAATTTGTCATAGTAAAGAGCTGTGAAACCATCGGGGCCGGGCTGTTTACCTATCTTCAAAGAGTTAATGGCCTCTAGTACTTCAGGTAGCTCGACCGGCTTGTCTAATGAGGCTTTGGCCTCGGGTGGAAGGGAGGGTAATTGGAGTCGGCCAAGCAATTGCTCTGCAAGACGCCCATTTAATGAGGCCCTGGATTTGTAGAGATCTTCAAGGCGCTTACTGAACTCTATGGCCTAGTTCTTTGTTTTCCTCTGAGAGGTTGCTGGTAATCTGGGACGTGATGTTTAGCGCCCAGCGCTCAAGGGCCTTTTCAAGCATAGCCTCGTAGCGATCAAACGGTGGCGGCTGGGATTTAGAAGGCGAACCGTGCAGGGAGTTGTCCATCCAGGACTCATCCTCTGGCAATAAACCCGAGGGGACCTGAGGGTCAATCTGGGAGGGCGAAGAGACTTCCATCTTAAGCGTGATGCTTGACTGTATATGCTGCCTAGAATTGGTGAAGCCGCTTATCGAAGCTGCGGGTAGTGAGAGGAACCCCACCAAGGGGTCCTGATAGTAGCTTGAATAGGCACCCAGGCAAGAGGATGGAGACCGCACTATACGGGGGGGGGGGGGGGGGCGGCGGGGATCCCAAGCACACCAGATTACAAATGGGGACAATTCTTCTTTAAATCGGGCCCTGGAGCCAGATGATAGGCACCCAACGGTAAGCAGAATCAGATGAAGAAAAAATAATAAAGAGTTGATGGTACTTGCCGTTTTGCAACCTGAATGCTGTAATGGATGAGGCGGTATCTGAATGTCCTCTTACTTCCCAGAGAGACAGTGGGAGTTGTCCTGAAATCACAGGCTATGAGAGAAAAGGAGCAACACGACACCCCTGAGCTGCAGCAGGATGCAGGGGGAACTTCCTGTGGCCAGAACACTCTCAGCCTGAGAGCAACCTGAGGCAACACACTGGGGAAGATGGAAATCCTCCAAGGGGCTTATAGCTGCACCCCCAAAGGTACGGAGATGCTCCAGGGAGGTCACAGACTAGCTGCGCAGGGTGCAGCCAATAATCTGGGGGAGCGGCCGTTATCTAGATGGCGGCGGCCGCACAACTCCTCCTGCTGCTGTCAAGCGCGATTCGGGGACCCTCACAAATTCACTTCACATTTGGTGGGGACAGTCCTGGGGTCTGCCCCAAGTACTTGGGGTGGGTTTCGCCGGTTGCTGTGGGCTACGAGGGGCCGGGGATGTGGGAACCTGCGGAGCGCGATTTCACGCTGCCATCCGCTCCGCACGCATGCGCACACTTCAAGAGCCTATCATATATGTTTCCCACACCCTGTACATACAGATTGCTCACATTAATCCGGACCACCCTGAATAAGAGCCTATCTTATATGTTTCCCCCCCTGTACATACAGATTGCTCACATTAAAAATCATTCTACCTGCATCTACTGCATGTTATGAGCCTTTAAACATTCAAGATGGCGGCTCATGGGACGTCAGGCAGCCTGCAAACAGGAAGTGCCTTCTGACTGTGCAGCTCTGCATTCTGGGATTGCTGACCTTTTCCTGACCCCAGCTCTGCTCTGTCTGAGCAAAGCACAGCTATAACCTGTCCCCCTGCACTTTATCCCGCTCTCCTCTCCTCAGTATGTGTGATGCTTCTGAGTCAAGATGGCGGCACCCATATCCTAAAGTCCTGAACAGAGTTACAGCCCAGCGGGGGAAAGAAGAATAAATAAAGTTGACTAAAAACCTGAAATATATTAATTTTATATGCTGGGGAATCGTTTAAGGGTTAAATCATGGTGAAGGTCCGGTTTAATTCGAGCCAGGTGCGAAACCCACCAATAAACTGGACCTTCAGCATGATTTAATGGAAAACCCAAACCCCTAAAAACTATTCTCCAGCATCTAAAATTAATATATTTAACCTTTTTTAATCACTTACTTTTTATTCTTTCCCCCACTTGC
Source organism: Gastrophryne carolinensis (assembly GCA_027917425.1). Lineage (NCBI taxonomy): Eukaryota > Metazoa > Chordata > Amphibia > Anura > Microhylidae > Gastrophryne > Gastrophryne carolinensis. Next base: position 640,451,466 of record CM051234.1, read on the forward strand.
CTGCAATGCTGTGCAGCACTCTAGGATACGGGCGCCCCAATCTCTAAAGAAGGCTTTTAAAGCGGACCTTCACCCTGAATAAGAGCCTATCTTATATTTTTCCCACACCCTGTACATACAGATTGCCCACATTAATCCGGACCTTCACCCTGAATAAAAGCCTATCTTATATGTTCCCCCCCTGTACATACATATTGCTCACATTAATCCGGACCTTCACCCTGAGGAGGAGCCTATCTTATATGTTCCCCCTGCCCTGTACATACATATTGCCCACATTAAAAATCGTCCTACCTGCACCTTTTCTGAGCCTTTAAACATCCAAGATGGCGGCCCACACAGTCTCAGGCTGCCTGGAGACAGGAAGTGTCTTCTGACTGTGTCGCTCTGCATTCTGGGATTGCTGACCTTTTCCTGACCCCAGCTCTGCTCTGTCTGTGCAAAGCACAGCTATAATTCCTCCACCTGCACTTTTGACCCCTCTCTTCTCCTCAGTATGTGATGCTTCTGAGGCAAGATGGCGGTGCCCATATCCTAGAGTCCTGAACAGAGTTGCAGCCCAGTGGGGGAAAGTATACAAAGTAAGTGATTAAAAACCTAAAATATTTTAATTTTAGTTTGGGCTTTTCATTAAATGATGCTGAAGGTCCGCTTTAATTAGGGGCTCACTGGCAAATGTTTTAATTGCCTGTCCCTGGGTGCGACCCAGACGCTCTACCTGCTGGTGAGTATATATATATATATATATATATATATATATATATAATATAATATATGTATAATATCTGTATAGTATAATATATGTATAATATATGTATAGTATAATATATGTATAATATATGTATAGTATAATATATGTATAGTATAATATATGTATAGTATAATATATGTATAATATAATGTGTGTGTGTGTGTGTGTGTGTGTGTGTGTGTGTGTGTGTGTGTGTGTGTATATATATCTCTATCTCTCAAAAGACTCTGGATTGGACCATCATCCAACTGCTGGCAGGACTCTCTGACCGTATGAGTCCATCTTAAAATGAGCAGAAAGAGTCCGAGTGCCTGTTTTTGCAGTGCAGACCTGCTCACTGGCCCAGGATCACCGGTACCGGTAAGTTGGGGGTGTGAAGCATCCCAATTTGGGATGCCCCTGGAAGAAAAAATAATCAGCTGGACCTAGAGTCTTTTACTCCAGGTTCGGTTTTACTGAGCTCTGCGAGTAACATACCCAAAACAAGTCTCTAGATCTGACCCCTTTGCACCCCGGTTTGATGCCCTACCTTAGCGGCAGTCTTGTCATCATTGGTGTACTGAACGGGAGTTATGTCACACGGACTCTCGATCTTGGTAATGCCAAGGACAGACTGGAAGCAGGCATTCAGGCTCAGGGTATACGGGAGGTCGCTCACAGGCACCTGCGGTAGAGTTGCGGTGATGTTCGTCTCCTTTCCTTTAGAGGTGTCGAAAGGGAATATAAAAAGTGATAATATGTAAAGGGTCTTATTTATCTTTAGAGATAGGTCAAGGCAACTGCAGCGTTCTCAAGTGCAATACGGAGATGCGAAAACCATTTGGAAATCAGCTTTTAAACACAGCAAGCCCAGCTGACTTGACTAACGACTACAATGACAGTAAAAAAGCAAGTACAGGAAAAACAGTAACTAGTGGTTTTGTTGCATTATGAGTTTTATAATGCTGGGTTGTAACCTGGATTTTTCTTAGGGCATCAAAAGGTACATGACCAAGTCAGGAGGCCCTTTCATCTCCCACCACCAAGGCCGGCCTTACAGGTGTGCGACATGTGCGACTGCACAGGGCATCATCCCAATGTCTCAGCAAGGGGCCACCAGCAGACATTTACTCAGCATTTGTGTCGCTCTTCGTTTTTTTCCTTGTCCCTCCCTTTATCCAAATTTCTCTTTTACTCGATCCCTCAAACTTTCTCTTTCCTTCCGCGCTCTTTTTTTAAGTCGCTTCCACAGTCTCTTCATCTTGCTTTAGTTTACACAATCACCTATTTTTTTCATCCATCTCTCCCTGTCACCATCCTTTCTTTTCGTTCACTTTTCTGCGATATCTCCTCTTCTCTCTTCTGCCTCCCCTCTTCTCGCGCTCTCTCTCTCTTCCGCGTCCCCTCCTCTGCTCGCGCTCTCTCTCTCCCGCGTCCCCTCCTCTGCGTGCGCTCTCTCTCCCGCGTCCCCTCCTCTGCTTGCGCTCTCTCTCTCCCGCGTCCCCTCCTCTGCTTGCGCTCTCTCTCTCCCGCGTCCCCTCCTCTGCTTGCGCTCTCTCTCTCCCGCGTCCCCTCCTCTGCTCGCGCTCTCTCTCTCCCGCGTCCCCTCCTCTGCTCGCGCTCTCTCTCTCCCGCGTCCCCTCCTCTGCTCGCGCTCTCTCTCTCCCGCGTCCCCTCCTCTGCTCGCGCTCTCTCTCTCCCGCGTCCCCTCCTCTGCTCGCGCTCTCTCTCTCCCGCGTCCCCTCCTCTGCTCGCGCTCTCTCTCTCCCGCGTCCCCTCCTCTGCTCGCGCTCTCTCTCTCCCGCGTCCCCTCCTCTGCTCGCGCTCTCTCTCTCCCGCGTCCCCTCCTCTGCTCGCGCTCTCTCTCTCCCGCGTCCCCTCCTCTGCTCGCGCTCTCTCTCTCCCGCGTCCCCTCCTCTGCTCGCGCTCTCTCTCTCCCGCGTCCCCTCCTCTGCTCGCGCTCTCTCTCTCCCGCGTCCCCTCCTCTGCTCGCGCTCTCTCTCTCCCGCGTCCCCTCCTCTGCTCGCGCTCTCTCGCTCCCGCGTCCCCTCCTCTGCTCGCGCTCTCTCTCTCCCGCGTCCCCTCCTCTGCTCGCGCTCTCTCTCTCCCGCGTCCCCTCCTCTGCTCGCGCTCTCTCTCTCCCGCGTCCCCTCCTCTGCTCGCGCTCTCTCTCTCTCCCGCGTCCCCTCCTCTGCTCGCGCTCTCTCTCTCTCCCGCGTCCCCTCCTCTGCTCGCGCTCTCTCTCTCTCCCGCGTCCCCTCCTCTGCTCGCGCTCTCTCTCTCTCCCGCGTCCCCTCCTCTGCTCGCGCTCTCTCTCTCTCCCGCGTCCCCTCCTCTGCTCGCGCTCTCTCTCTCTCCCGCGTCCCCTCCTCTGCTCGCGCTCTCTCTCTCCCGCGTCCCCTCCTCTGCTCGCGCTCTCTCTCTCCCGCGTCCCCTCCTCTGCTCGCGCTCTCTCTCTCCCGCGTCCCCTCCTCTGCTCGCGCTCTCTCTCTCCCGCGTCCCCTCCTCTGCTCGCGCTCTCTCTCTCCCGCGTCCCCTCCTCTGCTCGCGCTCTCTCTCTCCCGCGTCCCCTCCTCTGCTCGCGCTCTCTCTCTCCCGCGTCCCCTCCTCTGCTCGCGCTCTCTCTCTCCCGCGTCCCCTCCTCTGCTCGCGCTCTCTCTCTCCCGCGTCCCCTCCTCTGCTCGCGCTCTCTCTCTCCCGCGTCCCCTCCTCTGCTCGCGCTCTCTCTCTCCCGCGTCCCCTCCTCTGCTCGCGCTCTCTCTCTCCCGCGTCCCCTCCTCTGCTCGCGCTCTCTCTCTCCCGCGTCCCCTCCTCTGCTCGCGCTCTCTCTCTCCCGCGTCCCCTCCTCTGCTCGCGCTCTCTCTCTCCCGCGTCCCCTCCTCTGCTCGCGCTCTCTCTCTCCCGCGTCCCCTCCTCTGCTCGCGCTCTCTCTCTCTCCCGCGTCCCCTCCTCTGCTCGCGCTCTCTCTCTCTCCCGCGTCCCCTCCTCTGCTCGCGCTCTCTCTCTCTCCCGCGTCCCCTCCTCTGCTCGCGCTCTCTCTCTCTCCCGCGTCCCCTCCTCTGCTCGCGCTCTCTCTCTCCCGCGTCCCCTCCTCTGCTCGCGCTCTCTCTCTCCCGCGTCCCCTCCTCTGCTCGCGCTCTCTCTCTCCCGCGTCCCCTCCTCTGCTCGCGCTCTCTCTCTCCCGCGTCCCCTCCTCTGCTCGCGCTCTCTCTCTCCCGCGTCCCCTCCTCTGCTCGCGCTCTCTCTCTCCCGCGTCCCCTCCTCTGCTCGCGCTCTCTCTCTCCCGCGTCCCCTCCTCTGCTCGCGCTCTCTCTCTCCCGCGTCCCCTCCTCTGCTCGCGCTCTCTCTCTCCCGCGTCCCCTCCTCTGCTCGCGCTCTCTCTCTCCCGCGTCCCCTCCTCTGCTCGCGCTCTCTCTCTCCCGCGTCCCCTCCTCTGCTCGCGCTCTCTCTCTCCCGCGTCCCCTCCTCTGCTCGCGCTCTCTCTCTCCCGCGTCCCCTCCTCTGCTCGCGCTCTCTCTCTCCCGCGTCCCCTCCTCTGCTCGCGCTCTCTCTCTCCCGCGTCCCCTCCTCTGCTCGCGCTCTCTCTCTCCCGCGTCCCCTCCTCTGCTCGCGCTCTCTCTCTCCCGCGTCCCCTCCTCTGCTCGCGCTCTCTCTCTCCCGCGTCCCCTCCTCTGCTCGCGCTCTCTCTCTCCCGCGTCCCCTCCTCTGCTCGCGCTCTCTCTCTCCCGCGTCCCCTCCTCTGCTCGCGCTCTCTCTCTCCCGCGTCCCCTCCTCTGCTCGCGCTCTCTCTCTCCCGCGTCCCCTCCTCTGCTCGCGCTCTCTCTCTCCCGCGTCCCCTCCTCTGCTCGCGCTCTCTCTCTCCCGCGTCCCCTCCTCTGCTCGCGCTCTCTCTCTCCCGCGTCCCCTCCTCTGCTCGCGCTCTCTCTCTCCCGCGTCCCCTCCTCTGCTCGCGCTCTCTCTCTCCCGCGTCCCCTCCTCTGCTCGCGCTCTCTCTCTCCCGCGTCCCCTCCTCTGCTCGCGCTCTCTCTCTCCCGCGTCCCCTCCTCTGCTCGCGCTCTCTCTCTCCCGCGTCCCCTCCTCTGCTCGCGCTCTCTCTCTCCCGCGTCCCCTCCTCTGCTCGCGCGCTCTCTCTCCCGCGTCCCCTCCTCTGCTCGCGCGCTCTCTCTCCCGCGTCCCCTCCTCTGCTCGCGCGCTCTCTCTCCCGCGTCCCCTCCTCTGCTCGCGCTCTCTCTCTTCCACATGCCCTCCTCTGCTTGCGCTCCCTCTTTCTTCCACATGCCTTCCTCTGCTCGCTCTCTCTTCCACATCCCCTCCTCTGCTCGCTCTCTCTCTCTCTCTCTTCCACATCCCCTCCTCTGCTCGCTCTCTCTCTCTCTCTCTCTTCCACATCCCCTCCTCTGCTCGCTCTCTCTCTCTTCCACATCCCCTCCTCTGCTCGCTCTCTCTCTCTTCCACATCCCCTCCTCTGCTCGCTCTCTCTCTCTTCCACATCCCCTCCTCTGCTCGCTCTCTCTCTCTTCCACATCCCCTCCTCTGCTCGCTCTCTCTCTCTTCCACATCCCCTCCTCTGCTCGCTCTCTCTCTCTTCCACATCCCCTCCTCTGCTCGCTCTCTCTCTCTTCCACATCCCCTCCTCTGCTCGCTCTCTCTCTCTTCCACATCCCCTCCTCTGCTCGCTCTCTCTCTCTTCCACATCCCCTCCTCTGCTCGCTCTCTCTCTCTTCCACATCCCCTCCTCTGCTCGCTCTCTCTCTCTTCCACATCCCCTCCTCTGCTCGCTCTCTCTCTCTTCCACATCCCCTCCTCTGCTCGCTCTCTCTCTCTTCCACATCCCCTCCTCTACTCGCTCTCTCTCTCTTCCACATCTCCTCTTTTGCTCGCTCTCTCTCTCTTCCACATCCCCTCTGCTCGCTCTCCCTTCCACATTTTTTCCTTCTGTTTCTTTCTCTCCTTCACATTTTCTCCCCCCCCCCCCGTTTCTTATACATTTCCTCCTTCTCGCTTTCTCTCTCTCACCCACACATCTCAGAAAGAGGGGAGTGCTTTATGTTTAATAGCAGACGTGTGGCCGCTATACAACGTATCATCAGAGGTCTTTTCTTGTTACAACTGCAACATCAGCCACAGCCTGGCTGTTACAATGTATGGGTGCAGAATTCTTCATTGTAATCTCTCCATCGCAGCACTGTAATCAAACATGGCAGGAAGTTGTGAATATTTTATGGCAGGTTACAATACAGCGGGAAACTGGCTGACTCTTACCAGGATGCCTTCAAGTGGACCAAAACCTGAGATTTTCACTATCCCAGGTTTAAGTCTGTCCCCCTTGGGCACACTGGCTTGGGGTGTCCCACTGTGTGAAACACCCCAGGTCATCTGGACTACTTACCCCACCTCAGGCCCGCTCTACGGGTAGAGCAGCCAGCTCGAATCCTAGCCGCACTCGTGAGCGGTGCAGATATCACTCAGCTCCCTTTGGGTGTGTGTGCGGCCCCGCCCAGCCATTCAGTTGTGACAGGCTTGGGAAAAAAGGTGCCCCCAGGGGAGGGAGTAGGCCTGCTTAGTGGGTTATAGTCCACTTTCAGGAGGTTTATTAGTATGAGGTTTATTACTTTCAGTGCGGCTTCCTCTATATATGTTCCACCCCAGCCCTATTCTACATATCATGAAAGTCATGACCGTTACTGACCTTCAGGGGTGTATCGAGGGTTGAGGACGGCAGGTAATACAAAGCGAACAGCCCCTTCCGCCGTCACTGGCAGTTCCTGAACAAAGCTAAATTTCACTTCTGCTTCCTGACCAGGAGGAAGGTTCCCAACGCTGCAGATGAAGATGTCACCTGAACTCGCATCTTCTTCCAGGAGAAAGGCCTGTTGACCCTGGCTGATGGCCTCGTCGTAGGTCAAGTGAGCCTAGACGGGGAAAAGAAAATAAAGAACAAAAAAATAACTAAAAAAATATATTATAAAATTATAGAAATAATATATATATATATATATATATATATATATATATATATATATATATATACATATATATATTTTTTAGTGGTAAGGTGCCGTCATTGACGGTAGGTATGTGGCACCAAGGTACCTGGCCTTGGTGCAGTAAAGCTGTGTAGTTTTCTCCAGCATCAGCTGCTAATGGCAGTCTGCTGCTGAAATTTTAGTATAGCCGAAAGACTAACCCGGGACGGCTTTACTGGGATGGAGTGGAGCAGGGTGGGACTCCATCCCCCTACCCAGGTCCAGGTTTTGCAGGCCGCATAAATAGCCTGGGGAGTCAGCTGTGCACTAGCTGTGTCTAGAGCTCACTTGTGGAGTGAGGCTCTGTGTGCCTGGCTGGAAGCTCTTATACAGGCTATTTCATGTGGACCCGAGGTGGATTCGCCTGCAAGTGTGCAAGCTTGGACAAAAAAACTAAAAAGGGCCGTTGCCTGTCTGATGCAATTCTGTGGCATTTTTCCTGAAAAGTAGATGTAACCCAAAAAGGATATTTTGTGTTATGGACTTTTTGTGTGAATAAACACGGACTTGAAGTTGAACTTTTCGCCTCTGAGCCTCTATACTGCTAACATCCTGCTGTCTACCAGAGCTGATCCTCACATTTGGTGTCGGATGCGGGCAAAGCAGTGAGGCCGTTGCTAGGAGCAACCGACGGAAAAGTTTTTTTTTCTGTGCATGTCCTACATTAAGCCTGCCAGGCTGCTACCTGTGACCGCAAACAAAATGGAGGCTGTCGTGAAAGCGCTCATGGAGGCGAATCTGCAGCAGCGCGAGGCCAACAAGCAGCAGCAGGAGACTAAGCAGCTGCTATTGCAACATGTGATGGCGCTGCAAGCTGCAGGAGTGCCCAAAAGTGTCCCTGATGCCCGGAAAGCTGTCCGCTTGGCGCTTACAAAGATGACCAGCCCAGGCGAGTGGTGTCCCCTAAACCCCCTCAGGACCTACCCCCCAAAGTCCCTGCCCTGGTGTTGTGTTGGGGGTGTAAGGAGCCGGGACATATCAGAGCCAACTGTCCCCACCAGGAGGAGCACATGGACGTGAACTTTGGTTACCGCCCTTCCATGTATGCCAGGAGGCTGTGTGCTGCCGGTGTCCCTAAGCTTGTGGGGCAAAGTCACCTCTGTCAGGTGAAAGTGGGGGATACCCTGGCTGTGGCCCTTTTGGACTCGGGGAGTACGGTTACCCTGGTGAGACCCGCCATGGTACTGCCCGATGAGTACACGGGGCGGAAAACCGGGGTCTTGTGCATACACGGGGACTTGAGAGACTATGCCACAGCACAAGTGACTCTAACCACCGTCTCCGGCAGCTGGAACTACGAAGTCGCCGTCGCCGCTAAACTCCTGTACGAACTTATTATTGGGAGAGACTTTCCGGGGTTCATGTCACTATGGACCAAGCTGGGAGTTCCGGAAACCCGCGAGGCGGGTGTGTCCCCAATAGACTGGCCCTACTCAGGGGTGACCCCAGAACCTTGGGAGCTGGAGTCAGAAGGCACAACGGTAGGGGTGACCGCCACTACGGTGGAAGAGGGGGAGTCAACCCCACTGTTGGTTGGAGATGTGGAAGAGTTGTCAACAGGTCCAGAGTTGGCCGATCTCCATGTCTCCACGGGTAGTTTTGGTACAGCACAACACCAGGACCCGACTATCTCGGGCCTGGGAGAATGTACTTGAGGTGGAAGGTGAGCAACAGCCAGGGGCGGAGTTACAGTTTCCTCACTTTGTGGTTCACCAGGATATCCTGTACCGAGTACAAAGTACGTGAAGAGGTTGTGGAACAACTGGTGGTACCCAATCCTTATCGCAAGCTGGTGTTGGATTTGGCTCACCAACATGTTCTGGGGAGGGGGGACACCTAGGCCAGCAGAAAACGGTTCTACTGGCCCAGTGTGTACAAGGAGGTGGAGAGATATTGTGAGTCCTGCCCAACATGTCAGATGACCAGCCTCATTACCGTGGTCCCCTAGTTCCTCTTCCAGTTATTGAGGTGTCCTTTGAGCGGATTGCCATGGATCTGGTGGGTCCAGTGCCAAAATCCGCTAGAGGGCATCAACATATTCTGGTGATCTTGGACTATGCCACGCGGTACCCCGAGGCCATACCCCTGCGACACACCTCAGCCAAGGAGCTTATGGAAATGTTTTCCCGAGTAGGCCTGCTTAAAGAGGTCCTGACCGATCAAGGTACCCCGTTTATGTCTAAGGTGATGAAAGAGCTCTGTAAGTTGTTGCACCTCTCGCACTATATTGTGGTAAAGTGTATGGAAAAGTCTTGAGTGGTGTGTATTTTTCCCCTGCTTCGCTCAATCAGGCACGATCCATGCCAGGCTTACAGGATCCCAGTCCACATCCCCAGTCCTTTACAGGTTTTTTCCCTAATGCCAGGTCTCACATAGGTGATGCGGGAGAGCCTAAATAAAAGGAGCCGATGAGGCTTTCAGTTTGCTGGTGAACAGCCTGGGATATGGAGCCCAGGGCGTACTGCTCTCAAAGACTGACAGAACTGAATGCAGCAGAAGGACTTTGTTTGTGTTCCCCGAACTTGGGCTTGTGGATTAACAGAGTGGGCTTGTATGCCCTGTAAGCAGACCTTTTGCAACAAGAACTTTCAGCTTGCTGCATTATCCTACCCTGGACTTTACTAGAGCTGGTGAGGTAACCGCTTTCTGCACTGCAGTATTGGCTGCAACCCTCTCTGATGTTAAGAGTTTTTGGCTGTTGAACATTTATTTTCAATAAATTACTTTGATTTGAAGAAGAACCGTCGTCCGTTTCACTGCCGTTCGCCCCAGACCCTGACAATATACATATCACAATTTGCAATAGAAAAAACATTTCAACGTGACAATAGGCATTACCTGCTCCTTCTCCTGCAGGTCAGCCACAATCTTCTTTCCCTCTATAGTGGCCTCAAAGCTGTAGACAGCGGAGTCCTTATCCATGGGGAAGACAAAGATCGTTTCCACTGCTTTCTCCTCCTTGTTCTTATATTTTAAAGTCGCTGATACATCGGCCACAAAGATTTTCACCTGGACGTCCACCTGGATGCTCTGCAGAGGAACTGGACACACACAGAAATTACTTTATTACAATAGACTAGAGATGAGCAAACTTTTTCAAAGTTCGATTTGGATGAGTTGCCGAATTTCCCCCAAAAAATTCTCTGTGCCTTGCTGGTCACCTAGCATCCTGCTCTGATATAAAAGACCCCTCCCTGCAGCAGGAGAAGGGGAGAGAAGTCAGGTGCCGAAGAAATCGTGGAAACTGGGTGAGGGGCAGCTCTGCCCGGCACCTGGCTTCCGATGATCAATCCAGCGGCGGGCTGCATAGGACACCAGTGATCAGAGGCAAGTGGGGAGGGGATAAAATACTGTAATTCTGTGTGTGGTATGTTTTTTTTTTTAACATTTAAAACTTTGTGAACTGATAAGGTGTCCTTAAGACCCCTATACCAGTTCACAGGGCAGGAGAGTCTAGAAAGTCACCTGCCAGCAAGCACCCCATTACCTGCATCACCAAAGCCCAGGTCATATGGGCTATGTATGCCACTATCAGCGGGTGGCACGTCAAATTATTTGACTCTCATCCTGCCGGTATCTGGGAGAGGGAGGGGGCATAGGAACAGATTGGCAAGACCCGGATTGAATCTAGTTTGATCAGATTTCATGATCAGTCCGAAGCTAGATTCGACCCAGATCTTGGCGATAAGGTTGGGTTCTCCCCATCTCTTAGACCACTTACCATTTCACAAAGCCTAGAAAAAAAAAAAAATGATACGGGTCATCTTCACCACAACTGTTCATCATGCCAGCGAGCGGCTTTTGCAGCAGCTCTGCAGTGAGGGGGGGACACAGTTATGCCTCCTCCTTCCTTGCGTCCTGCCAAGATAATGGTGGGCCCACCTCAGGAAAAAATGTTTTTACCACAGAAGTGGAGCCTTTGTGGAATCCTCTCCAGGTGACTAGTGGGGTCACTGGAGGGGAGGGACATGGAGGGGATTTCTGGCGAATGTCCTTCCCCTCCAGTGACATTATTAGTCACAGGTGGGGATTCCACAAAGGCTCCATTTCTGTGGTAGAAAATGTTCTTTCAAGGCAGGCCCGGCACTAGCCTGGTAGACCACCAAGGAAGGAGGAGGGAAGGGGACTTGTGTCCCCCTCTCTGAAGATGCCGGCGGAGTCACTGCAACAGCCCGAGTAGGAGGACAGCCCCCGGACCAGGATAAAGCCCCTGACCTTGCAGAGAGGATACTCTGTGGGGGACAGATAGGGGAAGACACAGTGAAGATTTTTTTTTAAACTCCTAAGAACTGTTAATGGTGTCCTACACCAGTTCACACGCTATGGTGGCCAGAGCCACTTTACTGGGGACTATCACCCAAGAGAGCTTTTGAACTGGTCATCACTGTGATTAAGCAAAGGAAAACACCTCTCCATATATAAGATCACATCAGAACCATAAGCAATTCCCAACTCACTTGGCAGATTCTCCATTGTTAGTAGTCCACAGCATTGCTTGCACGGCTCTGGAGGATCCATGTTTCTGGAAGATCGGCAAAACAAAGTCATTTAGTAGTATTGTTATAATATCTGAATACCTACATCGACACTCTGTTGGTTAACAATATCAGCCAAGAAGAAAAACATACTGTCCATACAAAAGGTGCGCAACCAAACATTAAGTTAAGGTGCCAATAATGTTGTCCAGACCATTTTTGGATTTTGATGACATTATGTCCAGTTTGCTTTTTTTCACTCCCTTTTTTGGTTTCGTTCAAATACTCACACAATGAATAAACATGTGTATAGCAAAACATGTGTCACTGCAATCCTGCATCTGTGAGAAATACGTAATTTTCTTGAAAAATTTCAGAGGTGCCAACATTTACGGCCATGATTGTAGTTCCACAAAACCCCTGTAACAAGATATATGTTTTTCTATATTTAATTGGCATCGGTAGAGGTTTAGATGGGTTGAGTATTGGAAACATGATTACGATTTTGGATAATGGGGCATGGGCAATAAATATGGGACCCATATATTCAGTCAGTCAGCATGTGTATTGGTGGCATGTGGCTGTTTTGGGGAACAGGGCTGGGGATGGAATGTGAGGACAATAATCTTCTCTCCTGAATATAGGGCATGACTGAGATTATATATATATATATATATATATATAATCACATCCCCAAAACATATTATTGGCTCTTGCTTTCAGGGGGTATTTTTTATTTGGGGCATAGATGGCTTTTGCGTGCACACATAGGCATTTTTCCTCCACATTTAACACATCAGCGAGTGTACACATGTCTGGAGCGGTGGGCTGCCCTTGAAACGGCGTCCGGACAGCAGTTGGTGGGGGGTGGTAGGTGCCTTGCTCAAAAGCACTTTGGTCATGTCCACGTTTGGGAATCGAATCTACAACCCAAAATCGCTTCCTTATATCTAGGCCACGACTGCCCCAGATTAGTTTGCCCTTTCCAAAAGCCTCCTGCCACTTTCAAAGATAAAGTAAGGTAACGTAACATCAGCGGCTTGGACACCGCCCAACACACAGAGCTGAAAGGTAGCCGCCGTGCTCTGGTGAACCTTAAAGTGGACCAAAACCCAGGATTTTGACTATCCTGGGTTTTGGTTCTTGCCCCCGGTGCACCCTGATCAGGGGTGCTTCGCTGTGTAAAACCCCCCAGGTTGCCAAAACCAACTCACATCTTCCCGGTCCTAAGGGGCATGCTCATCACGTCGTCTAAGGCGAGCGACTTGAGCACGCTGACGGCGCATCCCCGTTACCCTCTAACAGGGAGCGTGCCTGCCATTCACAAATGCCTGGCGTGGGAATGTGCCCTGCTAGAGGGAAAACAGGGATGCGGCCGCGGCTCGTGCATGTGCTGTTGGACCAGAAAAGAAGGCAAGTGTATGGGTTGACCTGAGGGGTTTCACACAGTGGGGCATCCCGATATTTTGGATGCCCCGTGGGGGGGGGGGGAAGGGAATTGATCGGCCTGGGAATCTTATAGATTCCGGGGCTGATCACTGTGGGTTTTGGTCCACTTTGAAGCTTCGGGACTCTAAAAGCCCCCTATTCAGCCTACAGATACTGGGTCGAGGCAGGGGCACCCTGATTTGGGAGGCTTCACTGTGTAAAACCCCCCTAAAACGGTCTGAACGGTCTGCATTGCTGCACCCAGTTTGGAACGGCAGGTGGCGGGTGCGTGCCACCACAGGAAGGGCCCATCGGGAGGCACATAGCAATGAAGATCATTAGAGGAGGCCGGCGTATGCTCTATAGGAGCAAGGACAGATATAAGAAATCAGCGATTCCAGGGGGTTTGACACAGACGGGCATCCCAAATTTTGCAAAGCCATCCAAAGTTTTGGGCTGCTTCAATTAAACAACTTGAAATGGCAAAAATATGGGATGCCACACTGTGTGACCCCCCCGAAACGTACCTTCCCCCAGTCCTATGGCGCATGTACTGGCTCTCGTCCAATCAGAGCAGTTTGCTGTGCATGTGTAATATTTGGTAAATGGATCTGTTTAAAAGTGGACCAAAACCCAGGATTTTGACTATCCTGGGTTTTGGTCCTTGCCCCCGGGGCATCTGGATCGGGGATGCCCCACTGTGTGAAACACCCCCAGATCGCCCAAACAAACTCACCTCTTCCAAGTCCTACGGCCTCTCGTCCAATCAGCACGATGATGGCCGTATCCCCCACTACTTTCTAACAAGGTGCGTGCCCGTGATGGTCATTCATTAATGCCAGACGTGGGCACGTGCCCTGCTAGAGGAACAATGGGGATGCGGCCGCTGTTCGCGCATGCGTCGTTGGACTGGAAAAGAAGGTGAGTTTATGGGCGACCTGGGGGGTTTCCCAGAGGGGGCATCACGGTTTTGGATGCCCCAAGGGGGCAGGAATCAATCGGCGCTTAGGGGGGGATGCACCCGCTGATTTTTATTTAGGCGAGGAAGCAATGAAGGCGGCGATTTTTGCAGTGGCAGTGGGGGGGTACGGGCCACACAGCGGGGAATGACTATTTGGGATGCCCCAGGGCCTACACTCGATGGGTTTTGTTTGCTTTGAAGTTAGGATGATTTACTGCCTGTTACATACATACCTCCTCTGTGTCCCCAAGGCACAGGCGTGGCTCATCCAATCAGCTTCTTTGGCACGCGTATTAATGTGCAAATAAAGAAACTGAATGGGAGCTTAGTCATACTAGGGATTGGCACTTGGCGTCCCCGCCCATTCAGTTACAGCAGGGGCGGGTGAGTAAGGTGCAAGAGTTGGCGCTACTAGCCACGCATGTGCCATGGGTTCACCGGAGAGGGAGGAATATCGGGTGACTGTTGGGGTTTCAAACAGCAGATCCCAGACTTCCCGCTGCTGGGTTTTGTTCTGCTTTAACTAGTAACATTGGAATTAAGGATTGCTACATCTGTCTATGCTGCTGCTGGAGGTGGAGGTGCAGGACAGCTGAGCAGCAATAGGGATCTGGTGGGTCAGTAATGGCTATGCCGGGCTTGGGATGGCGAGTCACAGGTCGGTCAGTTATGGCTATGCCGGGCTCATGATGGCGAGTCACATGTCGGTCAGTTATGGCTATGCTGGGCTCAGGATGCCGAGTCACATGTCGGTCAGTTATGGCTATGCCGGGCTCATGATGGCGAGTCACATGTCGGTCAGTTATGGCTATGCCGGGCTCGGGATGCCGAGTCACATGTCGGTCAGTTATGGCTATGCCGGGCTCATGATGGCGAGTCACATGTCGGTCAGTTATGGCTATGCCGGGCTCATGATGGCGAGTCACATGTCAGTCAGTTATGGCTATGCCGGGCTCAGGATGCCGAGTCACATGTCGGTCAGTAATGGCTATGCTGGGCTCAGGATGCCGAGTCACATGCCGGTCAGTAATGGCTATGCCGGGCTTGGGATTCCGAGTCACATGTCGGTCAGTTATGACTATGCCGGGCTCGGGATGCCGAGTCACATGTCGGCCAGTTATGGCTATGCCGGGCTCGGGATGCCGAGTCACATGTCGGTCAGTTATGGCTATGCCGAGCTCGGGATGCCGAATCACATGATGGTCAGTAATGGCTATGCCGGGCTTGGGATTCCGAGTCACATGTCGGTCACGTATGGCTATGCCGGGCTTGGGATTCCGAGTCACATGTCGGTCACTTATGGCTATGCCGGGCTTGGGATTCCGAGTCACATGTCGGTCAGTTATGGCTATGCCAGGCTCGGGATGCCGAGTCACATGCCGGTCAGTAATGGCTATGCCGGGCTTGGGATTCAGAGTCACATGTCGGTCAGTTATGGCTATGCCGGGCTCGGGATGCCGAGTCACATGTCGGTCAGTAATGACTATGCCGGGCTCGGGATGCCGAGTCACATGTCGGTCAGTAATGGCTATGCTGCGCTCGGGATGCCGAATCACATGTCGGTCAGTAATGAATATGCCGGGCTCGGGATGCAGAGTCACATGTCGGTCAGTAATGGCTATGCCGCGCTCGGGATGCCGAATAACATGATGGTCAGTAATGGCTATGCCAGGCTCGAGATGCCGAGTCACATGCCGGTCAGTAATGGCTATGCCGGGCTCGGGATGCCGAGTCACATGTTGGTCATGACAATAGTGGAGAATAGTAATGAGGACATTCCCCTTTTTTATCTTTTATTTATGCAGCTTATAAAGGGAGCAAAATAACAGCCCACTGAGAGATATTGTATCTCTCCTAAGAGGGGACTCCATAAATCTGATTAATATCTACATATGCTCACAGGTACATATATATCCATATATCCATAATATGTCAGAGAGATTATGATGCATCATGTTCTAGATTTGTCCTGCATTTTTTGAAAATGTCTTTGTTTATATAATTGTGATGTATATCAATAAATTAATTGTGAAACTGTATTATACTGCACAGTTGAGTCATTTTTATAATTATTATCTTTGCACAGTGCATGGGGTATTGAGAAAGCTGTTTAAAGCGAAAAAATTTTACCCTGAGAAATACACAGTGAGAGAAAAAGCATGGAATATTTCTTCTTTTTTTATGGAATGGAAACATCACACTTTATGAAAATCTATAGAGTATAAATTTGTAATTATGCACGGCAAATAAAGTTTTTGGTATGAATAATGTACAGATAAGGTTTTTCAGATATTGCTAATAAATTGTATTTTATTTTATTTTATGAATTTCAAGATGTGGTCGAATAAATGGGTACAGTGCGGGGGGTATAGGCCTAATACCTCCACTTGAGGTGGTTTACTAAATATATAGCCCGTTATTTGAACCAATCAAAAATGTTTTTATTGAAGGGTTAGGTCACCATACTTCCAAAACTTATACACATGTCGGTCAGTAATGGCTATGCCGGGCTCGGGATGCCGAGTCACATGTCGGTCATTAATGGCTATGCCGGGCTCAGGATGCCGAGTCACATGTCGGTCAGTAATGGCTATGCCGGGCTCGGGATACAGAGTCACATGTTGGGCAGTAATGGCTATGCCGGGCTCGGGATGCCGAGTCACATGTTGGTCAGTAATGGCTATGCCAGGCTCGGAATGCCGAGTCACATGTCGGTCAGTAATGGCTATGCCGGGCTCAGGATGCCAAGTCACGTCGGTCAGTAATGGCTATGCCGGGCTCAGGATGCCAAGTCACATGTCGGTCAGTAATGGCTATGCCAGGCTCAGGTTGCCAAGTCACATGTCGGTCAGTAATGGCTATGCCAGGCTCGGGATGCCGAGTCACATGTCGGTCAGTAATGGCTATGCCGGGCTCGGGATGCCGAGTCACATGTCGGTCAGTAATGACTATGCCGGGCTCGGGATGCCGAGTCACATGTCGGTCAGTAATGGCTATGCTGGGCTCGGGATGCCGAGTCACATGTCAGTTGCCCCCTGTCTGCTTCCTGCACTTACCCCGGGTCAGTCTGTGGCTGGGCTGGAGGGTGAGGAGGGTCTCCCGCAGGCAGCAGCAGTGGCTGGGTGCTGATCACTCAGCAGTCTGATCATATAACAGGCTGGGTGTGTCCGCCTGCAGAATGCACATCCCCACACACGCTATGCCTTAACCCTTCCCCTGCCTGACCAGGAAGCCTCTACACAGCCATTGGCTTGGATGGAGGGGCCTGATTTGGAGGGACTGTCCCTCGTTTGAGTCCATGTCCCCCTGTCCCTGGTTGTTCTTCTTATTTGTCCCTCTTTGAGGTGTAACATGCAGATCTGCAGCAACAAATGATTCATTTGCCTATTCAAAGTGTTTCTATGAGGGGTTGTGGCTTAATTTAACAATTGTCTCTCTTTCCCACCCTGAAAAGTTGGAAGGTATGTGATTTGAAGGGACTGTCTCTCTTTTGAGTCCATGTTGTCCATTGTTCTTATTTGAGGTGTAACATGCAGATCTGCAGCAATAAATGATTCATTTGCCTATTCAAAGTGTTTCTATTGTTGTAACTGTTACATCCTATTTCCTATCCATCCCTCAATGAGGGGGTGTGGCTTCATCCATCCCTCAATGAGGGGGTGTGGCTTCATTTACATCTTGTCCCTCTTTGAGGTGTAACATGCAGATCTGCAGCAATAAATGATTAATTCACCTATTTTTTTTATTGTTGTAACTGTTACATCTATTTCCTATCTATCACTTAATGAGGGGGAGTGGCTTAATTTAACAAGTGTCTCTCCTTTTCCCATCCTGAAAAGTTGGTAGGTATGCTCTAACTCATACGTCCCAAGTGTCCCTGATTTGGAGGGACTGTCCCTCGTTTGGAGTCCATGTCCCCCTGTCCCTGGTTGTTCTCATTTGTCCCTCTTTGAGGTGTAACATGCAGATCTGCAGCAATAGATGATTCATTTGCCTATTCAAAGTGTTTCTATTGTTGTAACTGTTACATCCTATCTCCTATCCATCAATCAATTAGGAGGCGTGGCTTCACTTACATATTGTCCCTCTTCGAGGTGTACCATGCAGATCTGCATCAATAAATTATTAATTTGCAAATTTCTATTGTTGTAACTGTTACATCTCCTATCCATCAATCATTGAGTGGGCGTGGCCTAATTTAACAATTGTCCCTCTTTCCCACCCTGAAGAGTTATAATTCAGATTAGATTTGCATTTCCAGGAGGAAATGCATAGTGTTTGGGATCTACATTGAAGCTGAACTGAAGTGACCGTGAGGTTAAAGGCTTACTCTCTCCCCCTGTGGCATCCAGATTTGGGATGCCGCTCTGTGTAAAACCACCCCAGACCAACGTCGCATGCGCAAGCAGCGGCTGCTCCTTGCTATACTTTTATCAGGGCGCGTCCACGCCAGGCTTTTGTGAATGGCCGGTGCAGACACGCTCCATGCTCGAGGGCTGCAGAGTGGTCTACTTTAAAAAAAGGAATTTGTCACTATCTTCCTTCTGTCTGAGGCACACTGAGGGATACCCCTGTGTGCGCCCCCTGGGGTCTCCCATAAACATACCTTTTCCTGAACAGCTCTGAGCTCTCTGAAATCTGAATGGAGCGCACACACAATCATCGCTCGCTTCTAGCTGTGGGGACGCTTGCACCAACCATTCAGAAATGCCTGCCGCAGGTTCGCACCCCAGCTAAGGGTATAGTGGGGATGTGACAGTGGCCTGGTGGTGCGGCATGGGCCCAGGGAAAAGGTGAGTGAATCGGGCGACCCCCTGGGTTTTACAATTCGGGATGCCCCGTAAAGAAGTAGATCACCGTCCCAAAAGTCTTATAGACTGTAGGGGGGGGGGGGGGGGGGGGGCTGGTTGTTCCTTATTAAAGGCACAGCTCATACATGCCACTTATCTGCAGACTCAATCCCACAAAGCCCTGTTCTCCCGTTTAAACCAGACCTTCACCCTGAATCAGAGCCTATCTTATATGTTTCCCACACCCTGTACATACAGATTGCTCACATTAATCCGGACCTTCACCCTGAATAAGAGCCCATCTTAAATGTTTCCCACACCCTGTACATACAGATTGCCCACATTAATCCGGACCTTCACCCTGAAGAAGAACCTATCTTATATGTTTCCCCATCCTGTACATACAGAGATTACCCACATTAAAAATCATCCTACCTGTATCTATTGCATTTTCTGAGACTATAAACATCCAAGATGGCGGCCCATGGAGGTGCAGGCTGCCTTCAAACAGGAAGTGTCTTCTGACTGTGCTGCTCTGCGTTGTG
This sequence comes from Gastrophryne carolinensis, assembly GCA_027917425.1. Taxonomy (NCBI): domain Eukaryota; kingdom Metazoa; phylum Chordata; class Amphibia; order Anura; family Microhylidae; genus Gastrophryne; species Gastrophryne carolinensis. The sequence goes on from CM051234.1 coordinate 640,470,421, forward strand.
GGATGGCTGACCTTTTCCTGACCCCAGCTCTGCTCTGTTTGTGCAAAGCACAGCTCTAACCCCACTCCCCTGTACATTTGCCCCCCTCTCCTCTCCTCAATATGTGATGCTACTGAGCCAAGATGGCGGCGCCCATGTCCTAGAGTCCTGAACAAAGTTGCAGCCCAGTGAGGGAATGAATAAAAAGTAAGTGACTAAAAACGTTAAATATATTAACTATAAAAGCTGGGGAATAGTTTTTTATGGGTTTGGGCTTTTCATTAAATGATGCTGAAGGTCCGCTCTTTCTGCCCTGGTGCTGACAATCCCCCCACTTCCTTTTCATACAGCCTCGCAATGTGCCCCCCGCAGCAGCGACCAGGCAGCAGATGACACAAAGCGAGGCCGGAGGGAGATATTCACTGTCCACGTGGGAGTCAACAGCACTGAAATGGGTGGACAGGAGCCTGCAGGACTCCCTGGGATCGAGCCTGTGTGCTGGCAGTTTACATTTTTAACTGTCTAGATATGAACTTGGAAGCTGGCCAAAATCAAGGAATTTTACATACCTGGTTTTTGGTCTGCATTACAATGACATACCTCCCAACTTTTCAGGGGGGACATTTGTTAAATTAGGCCACACCCCTCATTGAGGGATGGATAGGAGATAGTAAACAATATAAACATTTTAGGCAAATTAATAATTTATTGATGCAGATCTGCATGTTAAACCGGACCTTCAGCGTGATTCAATGAAAAGCCCAAACCCTTAAAAAACGATTCCCCAGCATCTAATATTAATATATTTTACATTTTTAGGCACTTACTTATTATTCTTTCCCCCACTGGGCTGCAACTCTGTTCAGGACTCTCGGATATGGGCGGCGCCATCTTGACTCAAAAGCATCACATACTGAGGAGAGGAGAGCGGGATAAAGTACAGGGGGCGGGGTTATAGCTGTGCTTTGCACAGACAGAAGGCTGCCTGATGTTCCATGAGCCGCCATCTTGGATGTTTAAAGGCTCATAACATGCAGTAGATGCAGGTAGGATGATTTTTAATGTGGACAATCTGTATGTACAGGGTGTGGGAAACATATAAAATAGACTCTAATTCAGAGTGAAGGTCCAGATTAATGTGGGCAATCTGTATGTACAGGGTGTGGGAAACATATAAGATAGGCTCTTATTCAGGGTGAAGGTCCGGATTAATGTGAGCAATCTGTATGTACAGGGGGGAAACATATAAGATAGACTCTTATTCAGGGTGAAGGTCCGGATTAATGTGAGCAATCTGTATGTACAGGGTGGGGGAAACATATAAGATAGGCTCTTATTCAGGGTGAAGGTCCGGATTAATGTGGGCAATCTGTATGTACAGGGGGGAAACATATAAGATAGGCTCTTATTCAGAGTGAAGGTCCGCTTTAAACCTCAAAGGGGGGGGGGGGCAAAGGAGAACAACAAGGGACAGGGGGAGGGACAGTCCGTCCAAATCAGGGACACTTGGGCGGTATGCAATGAGATCCCAATTTGGGATGCCCCTGTACGTGCATGGAATATCTCCTTTATTAGAAGGGGTCCACAATCAGACCCCTCCTATTAAAGGATCGCCAAGCATGAGCATAGGGCATTCCGTCCTCTGGTCCCCCTTCCCCGGAAAGTCTTAGGGGACAGAAGTCTGGGGCAGAGGCTGGTGCCAGCGGAGTGCCCAGTCTTTCCTGTTGCCACTAGCGCTCATCATGCCCCCATACTCTGGAGCAGAGTTGGCAACAGCACTGGGAGTACCCACCAGGGCACAGGGCCATGCAGTACCCAGTTGAGGCAGTTGAAAAACAACTAGAAGAAGAAAGGCAGTCGAAAAAGGGAGCGGCACTTAGCTTGGCAGCAAAATGTGAGCGTTGGCAACTTGGCAATGGCAAAGTGTTACAAATATCATCCAGATATGAATATAATTAACTATTCCTTATCTTGGACCCACCCAATAAAACCAATCTTAAAGAGGAACAAAACCCAGGATATTCACTTTTTTGCCTGTCTTGGGCATCCCTTTTTAGGATGGCTGCAGCCCACAAATACGTTGTGGGATAGCCAGCGGGGTAAGTATTTTGGATGATCTCAGGGGGGAATGCACTCAATGGGCCATACCAGTTCAGGATGCCCTACAAAAAGGGAGACCAATGTCCCTAGAGTCTTAAAGTGGACAAAAACCCACCTCAATCAATCAATTCCCTCCCCCATAAGGGCTTCCAAAATCGGGATGCCCCACTGTGTGAGACCCCCCAGGTCGCCCCCATACACTTACCTTGCTTCCCCGTCCAACGGCGCATGCGCGAGCCATGGTCGCATTCCTCCTTATCCCTCTAGTAGGGCGTGTGCCCGCGCCAGGCATTTGTGAATGGCCGACGAGGCACGCTCCCTTTTAGAGGGAAGCGGGGGATGCAGCCACCAGCGCGCTCCGAGGATGCTGATTGGACAAGCTGCCGCTCATGCGCCATAGAACCGGGAAGAGGTGAGTTACCTTCGGCGATCTGGGGGGGGTTTCACGCAAAGGGGGCAAGGACCAAAACCCCGGATAGTCAAAATTCTGGGTTTTGGTCCACTTTATAGATTCTTTAAAGCAGAACAATACCCAGCCGAGGCTGGGTTTCGCCCAGGGCATCCTGAATCTGTGTAGCCCCCCAGGGTGCTGTAAATCCCTTACCTTCCCCCTGGCCAACCATGCTGTTGTCCAATGAGACCCATCTGCTGCGACTATGTCATATGGCAAACGGCTCTTTTCTGTTATCAGTGAGCATTCCCTGCATTTTCAGTGTTTTCAATGACGCATCCCCTGCATCCTCGGGCTGTACGCATGTTCCCGCCGGACATGCTGGGGATGCGGAAGTGCGGCAAGTCAATGAGAGTCATGGCAGAGATGCTCTCTGTGACAGACTCTGCCTTTGGATTTTAAAGGCGCTGTTTTTGCATAGACCAATTACTTTCATTTTCTTGAGCATGTCCCAGACAGACTGCCATGGTGTTGATTGATTGTGTTACAGACTGCTATTGTTCTACTGATTGTGTTACAGACGGCTATTGTGTTGCTGATTGTGTCACCGGCAGAGTTGAGGGATTGTGTGCCCTGCTCCCATTGGTCCGTGTGTTTGTCATGCAGTCCTCCATCAGGTCCACGGGGGAGGTCCCCTTGCATGGAGCCTTGCATACAAGGCACAGTGTGGCACTAATAAAGTTAAGTTCATCTTCACCCTCAATACTGAGTTCTGTCTCTTAGAAACATAGAAGGTTGACGGCAGAAGGAGACCATACGGTCCATCTAGTCTGCCCTTATGTGTATACTGTATGTACTCTTTATCTTAGGATAGATGTGTGCTTATCCCAGGCATGTTTAAATTCAGTGACTGTTGATTTTTCAACTACCTCTGCTGGAAGTTTGTTCCCGGCATCTACTACTCTTTCTGTAAAATAATATTTTCTAACATTGCTCCTGATCTTCCCCCCGACTAGCTTCAGGTTGGGCCCCTTGTTCTATCATTAAGCTTCTTCTTATAAACACTTCCCTCCTGAACCTTATTCAATCCTTTCACATATTTAAAGGTCTCAATCATGTCCCCACTCTTATTGGGGGAAACGCTATATTACAATTCACTAGCCCTTGTAAGGGCTGTTCCTGGTTCCTCACAGATGACTCTGGAATTCCTGCAGCACCTCTCACCATTGGGAAAAGGACGTCTCTGGCGGGGAAGCCCTCCGGCGATAAAGGTTATCGCTACACTCTCATTGGACGAGAACCTGTGCATGCTCCGGTGGACTGGGGATAGTTAAGTGGTTATAATCTTTGTTGGTGGTTTTACACAGGGGGGGGGGGGGCATCCTAACTTGTTCCGTTCCCCTGGGGCTTCCCAAAACCCGGGAATGCCAAACTCCCGGATTTTGTTCTGCTTTAAAGCAGACCAAAGCCACTTAACAGGGGCATCCTGATTTCTGATCCCCACGTTCGTGAAATCCCACCGAATGTCAGATCTCTTAATTCGCTCTATCGCTCAACTCTCCTACGGCACATGCAATCAGAGTAGATTGGGGTACATATTAAAGAGGAAATCCAAGCTTTTAGTAACCCCCCCATTCTAAGCCCCAGTTGGTTGTGAAAATAATAAAACAACTCACCTGATTACAGCAATCCTCCCCTGATGCCGACAAGAGGGCAGGACTGGCAGCCGTAGAGTTGAGTGACAGTTAGACTCGAGTGACAGACCAGTACAGTCACACTACAGCTTCAGCTTCCATTCAGATTGCCCGCACCCAGTGAGTTGCTGTTTTTCTTGTTGCCCAAATTGAGTTTAGCACAGGTGAAGGGTGGGTTGGATGGAGTGTTACAAAAAGCTTGGAGTTCCTTTCTAATGCCTGGCAATCTTTTCTGAATAAAGCTCTTCCACTTCTGTATCCGCACTTATACCCTATGTGGTAAGGTGCAAGGTGCCGTCATTGACGGTAGGTATGTGGCACCAAGGTACCTGGCCTTGGTGCAGAAAAGCTGTATAGTTTTCTCCAGCATCAGCTGCTAATGGTAGTCTGCTGCTAAAACTTTAGTATAGCCGAAAGGCTAACCCGGGATGGCTTTACTGGGATGGAGTGGAGCAGGGTGGGACTCCATCTCCCTACCCAGGTCCTGGTTTTGCGGGCCGCATAAATAGCCTGGGGAGTCAGCTGTGCACTGGCTGTGCCTAGAGCTCACTTGTGGAGTGAGACTCTGTGTGCCTGGCTGGAAGCTCTTATACAGGCTATTTCATGTGGACCCGAGGTGGATTCGGCTACAAGTGTGCAAGCTTGGACAAAAACTAAAAAAAGGCCGTTGCCTGTCTGATGCAATTCTGTGGCATTTTTCCTGAAAAGGTGATGTAACCAAAAAGGATATTTTTTGTGCATGTCCTACATTAAGCCTGCCAGGCTGCTACCTGAGACTGCAGACAAAATGGAGGCTATCGTGAAAGAGCTCATGGAGGCGAATCTGCAGCAGCGCAAGGCCAACAAGCAGCAGCAGGAGACCAACCAGCTGCTATTGCAACATGTGATGGCGCTGCAGGAGCGCCCAAAAGTGTCCCTGATGCCCGAAAAGCTGTCCGCTTGGCGCTTACAAAGATGACGTTGAGACCTACCTGGCGGTGTTTGAAAACGCGGCTGCAAGGGAGAAGTTGCCTCGTGACCAGTGGGCTGACGTCATCGCTCCATTTCTGGCATCTGGACCCCAGCAGGTGTTTGATCTTCCAGACGACCAAGCCGCTGACTACCTGACTCTGAAGGGTGAGATACTGGCCAGACTGGGGGTGAATGTGTGGGTTCGGAGTCAGCGGGTGCATCAGTGGAGAAATCAGTCAGCAGAGCCCGCCAGACCCCAGTACTATAAACTGCTGCACCTACTGCAAAAATGGCTGCAGCCAGATTTATTAAGCCCCTCTGCCATGTTAGACCGCTTGCTGGCAGACATGTTCTGGAGGGCTTTACCGCACCCTCTCCAGCACTGGGTTGGCCAGGTATCCCCCGGCAATGCTCTAGAGATGGTGGACCTAGTGGAGCGATATGAGGCCACCAGGAACTTGCAAGGGGGCTCTACGGGGAAGGATTCGGGGAAACCCCGGAGGTTCCCCGCCCCAGCCCAGTCGAGTGGTGTCCCGTAAACCCCCTCAGGACCTACCCCCCAAAGTCCCTGCCCCGATGTTGTGTTGGGGGTGTAAGGAGCCGGGACATATCAGAGCCAACTGTCCCCACCAGGGGGAGCCCATGGACGTGAACTTTGGTTACCGCCCCTCAATGTATGCCAGGAGGCTGTGTGCTGCCAGTGTCCCTGAGCTTGTGGGGCAAAGTCACCTCTGTTAGGTGAAAGTGGGGGATACCCTGGCTGTGGCCCTTTTGGACTCAGGGAGTATGGTTACCCTGGTGAGACCTGCCATGGTACTGCCCGATGAATACACGGGGCGGAAAACCGGGGTCTTATGCATACACGGGGACTTGAGAGACTATGCCACAGCACAAGTGACTCTAACCACCGTGTCCGGCAGCTGGAACCACGAAGTCGCCGCCGCCGCCGCTAAACTTCCGTATGAACTTATTGTTGGGAGAGACTTTCTGGGGTTCATGTCCCTGTGGACCAAGCTGGGAGGTCCAGAAACCCGCGATGCGGGTGTGTCCCCCAATAGACTGGCCCTACGGGTGACCCCAGAACCTTGGGAGCTGGAGTCAGAAGGCACAACGGTAGGAAGAGAGGGAGTCAACCCCACTGAGTGTTATGCTTGGAGATGTCTCTATCTCGGGCCTGGGAGAATGTACTTGAGGTGGAAGGTGAGCCACAACAGCCAGGGGCGGAGTTACAGTTTCCTCGCTTTGTGGTTCACCAGGATATGCTGTACCGAGTAAACAAAGTAGGTGAAGAGGTTGTGGAACAATTGGTGGTACCCAATCCTTATCGCAAGCTGGTGTTGGATTTGGCCCACCAACATGTTCTGGGGGGACACCTAGGCCAGCAGAAAACTCTGGACCGAATTTTACAACGATTCTACTGGCCTAGTGTGTACAAGAAGGTGGAGAGATATTGTGAGTCCTGCCCAACATGTCAGATGACCAGCCCCCAGCCTCATTACCGTGGTCCCCTAGTTCCTCTCCCAGTTAGTGAGGTGCCCTTTGAGCGGATTGCCATGGATCTGGTGGGTCCAGTGCCAAAATCCGCTAGAGGGCAACAACATATTCTGGTAATCTTGGACTATGTCACGTGGTACCCCGAGGCCATACCCCTGTGACACACCTCAGCCAAGCTCATTGCTAAGGAGCTTATGGAAATGTTTTACCGAGTAGGCCTGCCTAAAGAGGTCCTGACCGATCAAGGTACCCCGTTTATGTCTGAGGTGATGAAAGAACTCTGTAAGTTGTTGCAGGTGAAACAATTGCTGACATCCGTTTACCACCCGCAAACAGGCGGCCTGGTAGAAAGGTTTAACCAAACTTTAAAAAACATGTTAAAACGGGTGGTCGCCAAGGATGGGAAGAATTGGGACTTGCTTCTGCCCTATCTGATGTTCGCAGTGCGAGAGGTGCCCCAGGCCTCTACGGGGTTCTCGCCCTTCGAGCTCTTATACGGTCGGCATCCATGGGGCCTGTTGGATATAGCCAAGGAGGCTTGGGAACAGCAACCCACACCCCACAAAAGTGTGGTAGAGTATGTTACTCAATTACAGGAACGGATAGAGACCGTGTTGCCGCTGGTAAGGGAACATATGGAAGCAGCACAGCGGGCCCAAAGCAGGATTTATAACCGGCAAGCCAGGGTACGGAACTTTAACCCAGGTGACAGGGTTGTGGTTCTGGTACCCACAGTGGATAGCAAATTTCTGACTTGGTGGCAGGGTCCCTACAAGGTGATTGGGGAAGTGACTTACAAGGTACATCAGCTCGGGCGGAGAAAGCCAGAGCAGGTGTACCATGTAAACCTGCTGAAGCTGTGGAAAGACAGGGAGACCCCTGTGGGTGACAGTCCCCGACCAGGTATGTTAGGGGTGGAGCTTCCCGTCCCTCAGTCTGCTGTTAGAGAAGTGGTAGTTGAGATGAAACCCGGCGACAACCTCTGCTCTAAACAGACTCAGGAAGCCAGGGAATTTGTCAGCAGAAAGACGGATGTGTTTTCAGATCTCCCTGGGCGCACTTCTGTCATCCAACATTACGTTGTCACGGAACCTCAGGCCAAGATCTGGTTGAAGCCTTACCGGGTACCTGAGTCCCGGCGACAAGCTATCGCGGAAGAAGTGCCGCAAATGCTCCGGTTAGACGTGATTGAAGAATTAAAGAGAAGGTGGGCCAGCCCAATAGTCTTGATTCCCAAACCCAATGGTACGTTGCGGTTCTGTAATGATGCCTACCCTATGCCCCGAGTAGACGAGCTTATTGAGAAGCTAGGCCAAGCCAGGTATTTTTCTGTTTTGGACCTCACAAAAGGGTACTGGCAGGTACCCTTGACTGAGGCTGCCAAGGAGAAGCAGCCTTTATCACACCTGAGGGACTGTTCCAGTACAAGGTATTACCCTTTGGTTTACATGGCGCTCCCGCTACGTTCCAAAGGTTAATGGATATTGTCCTCCGGCCACATCGTCGGTATGCTTCAGCATATCTGGACAATATAATTATCCATAGTACGGATTGGGAAAGTCACCTACCCAAAGTCCAGGCCGTAGTGGATTCCCTCAGGAAGGCTGGTTTGACAGCGAACCCGAAAAAATGTGCCTTAGGCTTGGAAGAGACGAAATACCTGGGCTATGTGATTGGGCGAGGAGTGGTCAAGCCCCAGGTTAACAAAATAGAAGCCATCCGTAGCTGGCCATGTCCTAACACTACCCGCCAAGTGAAGTCATTTCTGGGGTTGGTGGGGTATTACATGAGGTTCATTCCTAATTTTGCCACCGTAGCGGCACCATTGACAGACCTGTTAAAGGGACGCAAGTCTGTCATGGTGAAATGGAGTGAACAGGCCGAAAAAGCGTTCTACGCTTTGAAGTCTGCCCTGTGTGGGTCTCCGGTGTTGGTGAGACCCGACTTTAAGAGGGAGTTTATAGTGCAGACCGATGCCTCCGAGGTAGGTCTCGGTGCTGTACTGTCTCAGGAAGTCAACGTGGAGGAACACCCCGTTGTCTACGTGAGTCGCAAGCTGACAACCACAGAGACCCGGTATAGTATAGTGGAGAGAGTTTTTGGCCATTAAGTGGGCCCTTGAGTCTCTTCGCTACTACTTGCTGGGGAGAAGGTTCCGTTTGATTACGGACCATTCTCCCCTCAAGTGGATGTGCCAGGCTAAGGACAGAAATTCCAGGGTCACCCGGTGGTTCCTGTCCTTACAAAATTTCAAGTTCACAGTAGAGCACAGAGCGGGACGGACGGGTAATGCGGATGCCCTGTCCCGGGCACATTGTTTGTCATGTGTCCACCCCCTCAGGGATGGACAAAGGGGGGGGGGTGTGGTAAGGTGCAAGGTGCCGTCATTGACAGTAGGTATGTGGCACCAAGGTACCTGGCCTTGGTGCAGTAAAGCTGTATATTTTCTCCAGCATCAGCTGCTAATGGCAGTCTGCTGCTAAAATTTTAGTATAGCCGAAAGGCTAACTCAGGACAGCTTTACTGGGATGGAGTAGAGCAAGGTGGGGACTCCATCCCCTACCCAGGTCCGGGTTTTGCGGGCTGCATAAATAGCCTGGGGAGTCAGCTGTGCACTGGCTGTGTCTAGAGCTCACTTGTGGAGTGAGACTCTGTGTGCCTGGCTGGAAGATTTTATACAGGCTATTTCATGTGGACCCGAGGTGGATTCGGCTACAAGTGTGCAAGCTTGGACAAAAACTAAAAACTGAACTTTTTGCCTCTGAGCCTCTATGCTGCTAGCATCCTGCTGTCTACCAGAGCTGATCCTCACACCTAATAGATTGTAAGCTCTTCTCCTTCTGTATCATCCCTTATACCCTAATACAGTGTAAGCGCTTCTCCTTCTGTATCCTCCCTTATACCCTAATCGATTGTAAGCTCTTCTCCTTCTGTATCCTCCCTTATACCCGAATAGATTGTGAGCTCTTCTCCTTCTGTATCCTCCCTTATACCCTAATAGGTTGTAAGCTCTTCTGTATTCTCCCTTATACCCTAATAGATTGTAACTTTTTTTATTGAGTAAAATCAAGCAATCATATACAATATATACAATATATACAAAGTTACAATAATAAATAAATAAAAATAAAATAAATAATAACTAAACAAAAAGAAACAGGCCTAACAATTCGGCATATAATATATAATATCCATTATTCTATATACAATCCTGTCTACAACCTAAACACTACACTCTACACAACTCAGCAGGAAGACTAAGAGACCCCGTCACCTGTGCATGCAGCCGTTCTTCAAAAATCTGTCATTGTTATAAAAATCTATGGGTGATAAGAGATAGGAAAGCTCACCCAGAGGGAAGTCATGGGGATCAAGGAGGCCTGATGTTCCTCCACGCCTTCATCCAGGCCCCCCATTCCCACCTGTCCCTCTCCAGCACCCTGATCTTGCCCACCTCATGCAGGATGTCATGCACCACCACCGGGACAGGGAGGACTTTCTTCCTAATGCAGAGCTGGCACCGTGCATTCCATGTGAAATAGCGGATCACTAGACTAACTAGATATAAAGTGTCCAAACAAAAATCCCCTCTGTTCTTGAATGCTCCATACACCCACTCAGCATAGGAAAGCTGGGAGAAGAAGGGGGCACCGAGGGCCAACCCCACCTGTTTACACACCTCTACATTAAAGGGACACCGGAGCAGGAAGTGGTCCATAGTCTCCACCTCATCCCGACACTGCTCCCGGAGACAAATTATCTCTGGCAGGCTGCGACTCTTCCGGATCCCCCTAAGGTAGAGTTTTCCTTGGAAGGAGAGCCAGGCTATATCCCGGAATTTCAAAGGAATTCTTGAGGAGTTAATAAGCCTCAAACCCTCCCTCATGATGGAGCCTGGGCAATCCCTGAGGGACAATGGTTCATGAAAAGCCAGACCCAGGACCCGACTCACCAGAAGCTTCCTCGGAGTAGATCTCATGTCCTCTGCTGTCAATTGCCATTGCCGAAGTATTTTCAAGCACGGGGCAACATAGGCCGGGAGCTGAGCCTGAGGAACTTGAGGGCTTTTCATCCGGCCACCATTCTCCCAGTCTCGCAGGAAGGGCTTAAACCAGGACTGGAAAATACCCACCCAGCCAGGCGGGCTCTCTGCCAACATGCTTCCAAAATTATGTTTCAGAAACAAGAGAGAGAAAAACACGACTGGGTTGACCATCCCTAGGCCACCCTCCCGCCTAGATAGGTAGGTGACATTTCTTTTCACCAGGTTCATGCGGTTTCCCCATAACATCTGGAAAAACACGCTGTAGACCCTGGTGTAGAGAGACACTGGCAAAACACAGACGAAGCTGACGTATAAAAAGATGGGGATCAGGTAGGTCTTGATAAGGTCAACCCTTTCCCTGAGAGACATTTTCCAGCTCTTCCAGACCGCAACCTTGGCATTGGCAATTTCCAGCCTGCGCTCCCAGTTTTTTTGGCCATAATCGCCAGGACCGAAATTTATGCCAAGGATCTTAATTTCCTGCTGGGGCACTGGGAAGGCGTCCGGAAGTTCGAAGCCCTCACCCATCCAGAAAACTTCACTCTTCTCGTGATTGACCTTGGAGCCCGATGCTTCTGTATACTGTGCTATAAGAGAGGCCACCTCCTCCGCCTCATTTGTCCCAGAGACAATCACAGATACATCATCAGCATAGGCAATGACCTTCAAAGGAGGCTCACCAGGCATACCCAGAGGAACCCCACATAACATGCTGCTCTCGACCCTCCTTATAAAGGGATCGATCGCAAACACATACAGTAGGGGACTCAGGGGCATCCCTGTCGCACACCAGAGCCAACTTCGAAAGGCCTTCCAACCCAACCATTAACAAGAGGGAAGCTCTCAGCCCCTTCATACAGGGTTTGTAGCCAATTAATGAACCGGCCCGGCAGGCCGTACTTACCAAGAAGCAGCCATAGGTACTCATGATTGACCCTATCAAAAGCCTTTGCCTGATCCAACGCCAACAAGTACTTTCCCCAGCCTGCAGCCCTGCACCGCTCCAAGGCTTCCCGGACAGCTAAAACCGCTGAGAAGGTGCTTCTACCTTGGATGGAGCAATGCTGGTGACAAGAAAGCAGTTGCTCCGCCACTGACGACAAGCGCCAGAACAAAACCTTTGCCAGTATCTTTCTATCGACATTGAGAAGGCTGATGGGGCGCCAGTTCTCAATCATCGAAGAGTCCTTACCTTTTGACAGAAGGATCACGGCCGAGCGCCTCATGGAGGGAGGGAGGGAACCCTCTGCCAGACAGCAATTAAAAACCTCCACCAAATGTGGTGCCAGGATGGTCTTAAAACATTTATAAAATTCAGCTGTCAGACCATCTGACCCGGGCGACTTTTTGATGGCAAGGTGATCAATTGCACTTACCACCTCATCAGCCGTGACCGGTTCTGTCAAGCCAGTGATAGAAATGTCACCATTTTCCAGTCCTGGAGTAGAGTCCAGGAAACTTTCCATCCTTGCCCGGTCAAGAACCTTTCTGCCCAGGAGGTCAGCATAAAAGGACCTAATGATCTCCAGGATCCCAGATTTAGATCTTACCAGGGATCCTGTACTATCCTTTAGACCAAGGACAGTCTTGAGAGCTGCAGCCTGTCTGCAATTCTGATAGGGATCGGGTGAGTGGTATTTCCCATAATCCCTTTCCAGAACCAGAGAAGCATGCCGGTCATACTGACACTTCCTGAGGAGAAGCTTGACTTCAGAGATTGCCCCTTGATCTCCACCATTCGAGACAAGGATGTCAAGTTTCCTCCGCAAGCGCTGGTAGGCAATGTATTTATTAAGCTGTTTTCTTTTTCCTAGGCCCCTGAAAAGCCCAGCAATTCTCATTTTGGTCAGCTCCCACCACTCAGACCTGCTGCTGCAAAAATCCTTAATGGAAACCTGTGCCTGAAAAAAATCCTCAAAAGATTGTCTTACCCCCTCCTCCTCAAGGAGAGCCGAATTCATCCTCCAGATGCCCCTTCCTCTAGGGGGTGTATCAGAGGCATTCAAGACCATCGATAGCAAAAGGTGATCGGAGAACTCGACCGCCTGCAGCCGCGGAGGCTGAGAAGCCGAGCCCTCCTTCAAAAAAAACCTGTCTATTCTACTCTGACTGCTACCTCGCTGAAAAGTGAAGCCCGTGAGGTCTGGGGAGTGCTTAATGTGCACATCTTCCAGACCTGCCTCTCTAACCATGCTATTCAAAAAGAGACTATCGCAGCCCAGCTTGCCTTTGAAGCCTCTCCTGTCCATGGGCCTAGTCACGGTGTTAAAATCACCTCCAAAGACTACTGGCCGGGCTGTAAAAAGGAACGGCTTGATCTTTGTAAGGAGGCATTTCCTGTCCCACTTAGTTTGAGGTCCATAGATATTTATTAGGCGCAGGTCCTGCCCCCTTACAATGACGTCCAAGACCATGCACCTCCCGATCTCCACCTCAATGACTCGCCGACAAGTTACCATGTCGGTTTTAAAAAGCACCGCCACTCCGCTGTAAGGCTCGGCCGCAAGAGACCAAAAAGAGGGTCCGTGCCTCCACTCCCGCTTCACAGCGTGAAGGTCGGCCAGACTGGCCAATCTGGTCTCCTGCAAAAACAAAATGTCAGCATCAAACTGGCTGAGAAAAAATAAGGCCATAAAACGAGCGCTTACAGATTTAATGCTGGCAACATTAATGGTTGCCACCTTTATCGGAGGGGGAACTGCCATCAGAGTCATTCGGGAGAATGTCTCTTAGCCTTCCCTCCGGCCTCACTATCAGATCCCTCACGCTTACTGGAGGAGACTGGTGTTTCCTCCTCCATATCTGAGGCCTCAGAATCAAAAGAAGAAATCTCTATTGAGTCCTCAGAAAGTACCTCAAACCGGTTGAAGAGCTGCACCCCATGGCTCTTCCCCGGTTCTGGCACTCCATTGTCCTTTTTTCTTTTCTTTTTGGTAGCAAACCTGAGAGCAAGGTAATCCTGATCCTCGGGGGAGAGTCCAGACCACGCTGTCTTGGGATCTGAACTCCCACCCTGCTCAGAAGGGGGTGCAGGATCAGGATCACCTAGCCCCAGCCTGCGAGGTTTTACAGCAGGGGCCACAATTACTGGGACCCCCTTGGTACTTGCAGTGCCAGCCCCCCGGGCCGCCTCAGCTATTAAATTACTAGATCTTACATTGGTGGTTACTGACTTGGGGGCAGACTGTGGATTCACCTTAGGGGCCCCTGCAGATGGTACAGGAGCGGGCGCAGGGGCCTCAGGAACCCCCAGCTGAGTGGGGGGAGGGACTGTAGAAGGGACAGCATGGGAATGTTCCTCCCTATCCAGCCGCAGCATTTCCTGCACCACTTCCCTGTCCAGGTTGTGCCAGGCCTCAGGACACTGACTATAAGGGTGGCCGAGCTGGTTACATAGATTACAGCGGATGGTATTGCAGTCCTTAGCCAAGTGTCCCAAGCCCTGGCACAACGAGCACCTAAGAAGCGAGCAGGAGGAGCTGAAGTGACCCTTGGCCCCACATTTATGGCAAACCTTGGGCTGACCAGGATAAAAGATGGTCAGCCGGTCACGGCCAATATAGGCAGAAGATGGCAAGTGGGTGACCTGGTTGCCATTCCTGCGGAGCCTCAGGGTCACTGACCAGCCCCCGGTCCAGATGTCGCGATCGTCCAAAATTTTTTTCAGGGGAGTGAGAACATCACCATAACGCCTTAGACAGACGGTCAAATCAGAAGGGGGAATGGACTCATTTCTTACTAGGATGGTGATGTTTTTTATGAGCTGCTGCCTGGAGACCTGGATGGGAGTTAACCCCTTCCAGGCAGGACGTTGCTTTTGCAGCTCGTAACGCTCCCAAAACAAGTCCATCCCCTCTGGTCTAACGAAGCTCAAGTCATGTTCTGCGCTCCCCACTGGACTGATCAGGGCAAAAATGTCTGCGGCTGTAAATCCCATACCCAGGATGAGATCCACCACCGCCCGCCGGGTGATAACTGGCCCCTCCCCCTCCCACCTAAGCTGGACCAGGTTGCGCCTATTGAAGCCACTGGCAGGGGCGTTGACCTCACTGGGCACAGACATCCTCTCACCAGCAGCTTCTACTCCGCGCCTGGCAACCTGGGCATAGGACACAGGGGGCTGCACTGCAGCACCAACAGCATTATTGGCCCCACTCCCTGTGCCACCTCGCTGGATGAAATACAGGGCAGGGCGGACAGCAGGGGCCCCAGCATTAGGTGGCACAGTCTTCTTATAGTCCACCTGAGGTGCAGGTGAGGGGACAGTCATATCATCAGCAGCAGTCACAGCAGCAGTCACAGCAGAAAGTCCAGCAATAGATTTAACCCCTGTGGACTCAACCCCAGACACAGCAGCAGTAACAGGAGCAACAACATCAGTAACAGCACCCAAAGCAGCTGAAGCAGAATCAATAGAAGCCCTGCCAGCAAGACCCAAACCTGCGGGTGAGTCACCCATGGCCCCAGGCCCACCAAGTTCGGCGCACCCAGGAACCCGGATGGGTGCCAGGATGGTACTTACGTCTGGCGCCACCTCACCCTTTTCAGGGCAAGGAGCGCCACAGTCTTCTATACCCCCTGACACAGCGCCTATGGCGCGCTCCGCAGGTTGGCTGGACAGATGGTCCTTAGCTGGCATGGGCTCCTCACGCTGGCGGCTGTCCTCTGGAAGATCTGCTCCAGTAGGGGCTTCCTGGATGCCCAGCGATGTCACGCACTCATGATGTGTTGCCTCAGCAAGAGAGTCTTCCAATGCTGGTTCCGGGGCTCCCGGCTCTGCTACTGCTGCAACTTTGGGTGGAGGTACAGCTGGAGAATCCTCCACCATCGGGGTCTCATCCACATGGTCGGCCTCTTCCTCCTTCACTGTGGGGCCTGAGCGCTGCATGGACTTAAATCGCTCCTCATTTTTATATTTGTCTTTAAAGGCCCCACTGCTTGCTTTAAGGGACGCAACCAACTTTTCCTGCTGCCAACATGCTGATTCAAGCTCAGCTAAGTCTGCTTTACTTGACCGCTTATCCAATCCTCTCACCTTGCTGGTGTCCATTTTCTTTTTCTTTAATGCGATTTTCATCTTGCACAGCTTCTCCTCCTCCTTCGCCACATTGCACAAATTACTGCACACACAGCTGCCAAAGGCTGACAAACTCTCACCGGGCTGGGGCACCGTGGTGTTACTAGCGCCGCTGGTGGAAGCAGACCCGGGATCCGGGATAGTCCTCCGGGGGTATCGGCGAGATTCACCCCCAGAATCCTCCATCTTGCCTGGGATAATCCTCCCAGCAAGGCCTCAGGCTTCTCAGCTCACAGCACACAGCTCACAGCTCTCCAGCTGCAGGTAATCAGAGGAAGCACACACAGCAGGAGGTGACCACACCCTCCTGATTACCCTAATAGATTGTAAGCTCTTCTCCCTCTGTTTCCTCCCTTATACCCTAATAGAGTGTAAGCTCTTCTCCTCCTCTATCCTCTTATATCCTAATAGATTTTAAACTCTTACTCCCTTAAAAACATTATTGTAAATGCTTTGTTGTTTGATATCTATAATATATACACTGAGGAATATCGGTAAGCATGGCATCCCTTGGTTCATGCCTCCATCCTATGTGTCCTGTATCCACTATGCTGCATTTATATGTGGCATTGATAGTTATTGTTCTGTCGCTATAAACTGATACACATTGGGGTCGATTCAGAGCCAGATGAGAATATTCACCCCTTTTTTTAGGGGAGAAAAATGCCATTCACTTTCATTGTCTACCAGTTGTAAATTTTCACCTGGCTCTGACTCTGGGAGCCCACCCCACATTTGCAAGTATCACTGTCCTACAATCAGGCTCCCTGCACAGACACATTATGCCAGGCTGTATTCATACATACCAACTTTTCAGGGTAGAAAAGAGGGACATTTGTTAAACTAGGCCACGCCCCCTCATTGAGCGATGGATTGGAGATAGGATTTAACCGTTAAAACAATATAAACACTATCAATAGGCAAATTAATCATTTATTACTGCAGATCTGCATGTTACACCTCAAAGAGGGACAAATGAGAACAACAAGGGACAGGGGGACTCAAAATAGGGAAAGTCCCTCCAAAGCGGGGACACTTGGAAGGTATGTTTATTGCATCTCTCCACGTTGGGTGCCACAAATAAGCTATACATAGTTTTGTGGATAAAGTCCCTGAAAGAGGCCCATGAGTCCAGAGGCCCGCTGGGGAATTACCAGGCAGTCGGATACACAAGCAGTGACTTTTTATGAGCCGCTATTGCAACACAAGCCGACAGCATCATTTTAATTCAAAACACATGCAGCCAAGATCAAGAAGACACCCCGCTGCCATGCCAAACTGAAACATCCGATTTACAGATGTGCTAAAAACAGATCTTTGTTGGAGCGGACAAAATTCCAGAACCCCCCCCCCCCCCCCCCCCGAGTTATAGAACTACTTTACAGGGGCATCCTGAATTGGGATGAAATGCTGTGTAAAACACACCCGTTTGCCTGTTACTTACCTTGAACTGGGGAACCCACGTTGCATGTGCGAGCCTCCTCCAAAAATCATCCCTTGCTGTGCGAAGGGCAACTATAGACCACCAGTCAAGCCCTATGATTTGTGGTCTATTGCAAGGGAAATCAGAAGGAGTGTCACAACTCTGACAGGAGAGGAGAGGGCATGAGGAGGTGAGCTGGTTCATGCACCTGGACAGCCCCTTTAACTCAACTAAGGGGACGCAAGCACGAGAAGTGCCCAGGGCAGCATGGGCACCAAATATGGCCCCGTCCATACACAGAAAGGTACATTATATGTGTAGCACTCTGGGGAGCAAGGGGGGTTCTTGGACCTAGGGAAGGGCATCCCAAGTTGGTGTGGCATGTGTGGGGTGGAGGTGCACTTACTGCTTCAGTCAATGCTGGTCTCCATTGATGACACTCCTTGGTGCAAACAACAGGGTCTTTATTTGAAGGCTTCCATCCACGTCAAACAGCATAATCCAGTTACAGGCAATATCCATAGGTTACAGCAAACAGTTATAATCCACAGGCTTCTTCCATGGCTGTTACTCAGCTCCTCCACTACATTAACACTTCGTGGGCTTAGCTCCAAACTTAACCAACACTCTAGAGGGGTTGGGTTTTCCCTTATATAACCTCTGTAATGTTGCCTTAACAAACTTAGGCCCTTATTTATCAAGGGATAGCGCCAGGTAGTGTCTCACTAGCGCCAGGTAGCGCCAGCTATCGGCGGCTACCGACTCCAGAACGCCAGGCTGCGAACACAATCACGCATTTATCACGCTAAATGAGGCTAGCGCCGGCGAGAGCGTCAGCTAGCGCGGGATTCATCATGTTGCAGACTTCAGCGAACAGCGCCGCTGCTAATCCCATCACAGCGCCAGGTATGACCTCTCGCTACCTGGCGCTCTCCAATGCATTTCAATGGAGCAATCTTTAAATATTCATAATTAATTGATATTAATGTTTTTTTTTTTTTTTAAATGTCAAAAATTCGGTGACCACTTCTGCAATGTTATATCTTTCTTTTAAGGTAAAAAAAAAAAAAATTTGTGCAGAATTGATATTACAGGTCTGATATTAATGTATTCATATTACAAAATGTTTATAAAAACTTGTTTATTATTTTTTTCCAAAAATAAGGTTGTTTGGGGGTTAAAAAACTACTTTTAACACATCGCCGCCAGCGCTCAGGGGTTTAAACATGCATTTTACAGCGCGAGAATTTTTTGAGCGTGATTTGTTAATGAATATGCTGGGAGCCATTCGCTATGGCCATTCGCTGTCATGCGCTCCCATACAGCGCGGAACCTGTCAAACAGCGACTCCTAACCCCGTATTCAACATTACCGCACACCGACTGAGCCGCTGTCAACAACCGAACAACGGCCAAGCACAGCGAATACTAGCCGGCGCTGTGAAAATCATGCTACTGTCGCTCATCTGTCGCTACCTGGCGCTATTAATAAATCGGCCTCCCCGTTATGAGCCTCAACCAATGGCAGGGCAGGTAATGTTGCCAATGCCACTTGGCTAAGTCTCTATTTATCTAAATTAAGAGGAACGCTAGACTATTTATTATTAGTTAGGTTCATTCCTTAGGCAACACTGCCATCATGTGGATTCATGATGTAATGATCCCCAAGTAATGCATCCAACTGGTTTAGCTAGGATTATTTAAAGGTTCTATCGCTATCAGGGGCCTATTCCACTGACAGGGCTCTAATGTTTTTTATTTGTAGTGTTGCCCATGGTTTCCACCAGTCACATAAGGAGCCCAGAAATGTCTGACGGCAGCCCTGGCTGCGTGGACTGGCTGATGGAGTAATTGCCCCTCTGGGGCATAAATGCAGGAGAACATCTCTATTAAGCTGGGAGCAACCGCAGAAAGGGAGACCCTTAGTGCCAGGAGGGCCTGCTGTGTGTTACTGTGTAAACGGAGGTCTTCTGCTGGCTTCTTCTGCCAGCAACTGAATGAGCATCTTGTCAGCCCTTACCTTAGTCAAGGAAGTGTCCCTTCACAAGCCTGGCCCTGTCCTAGGGTCCCCCGCCAGCCTCCCGTAAAGCACACCCGAACTGCGCCGGGTGTCCCTTTTGGAGATACTGTGCAACAGCTTACAGCTTGTCTCTGTATGTGATCTGCATCTATATTGCTGGGTTAATGTAGTTTATATTTATGACAGTAGATGGCGCTGTTACATATATCCATGTAGTCTGTGTTGTACGTTCTCTATGCATGTTTTGTTTCCTGTACATCGAGGTGATATCTATAGGGTCGATTCATGGTCGGAGCGCCAAAAACACAAAACCAAGCGCAAACGATTCTGCGGTCTCCTAGGCGCATGATTCATGCCCTTGAGCGCGTGCAGAGCGCACCAAATGGCAAGCAAAAGGGAGAAGCGCAAATCGCCTCTTCTTGCTCCAATTTGCGCCTTCTGCAAGGAAAATCTGCTGTTTTTAGGCGCAAATGGCCCCGCCCCATGCGCATTTGTCGGGCTAGTTACTTCCCATGGTCCCCCATGTTTCTCCCCTTTCCTTTACTCTTTCTCCATAGCGATTTGATCTCTCCAGCTTCTGTGTTTCTGCGAAGCTCAATTCTCCATTTCCGATTGTATTCTCTGGAGAACCCGTGTTCTTCATTTTTAGGGGGGTGCTTTTTTTGGGGATATTCTGTTTCCAGTTAAAGTGGACCAAAACCTACGGACATCAGGCCAATAATCTATAAGATTCCCAGGCCGATTGAGTCCCTTCCCCAGGGCATACAAAATCGGAATGCCCCGCAGTGTCAAACCCCCCCAGGTCGCCCATAAACTCACCTTCTTTTCCGGACCCGCAACCAGGCTATCCCTCTATCAAGGCACGTGCCCTGTTAGAGGGTAGCGGGGGATGCGGCCGCCAGTGTGCTCGGATCCATTCGCATAGTAAGTCCCTTATTGTTTTGGACATGTTTTACCTTTAAGCTTTTAGCTTTAGTTGAACAGACTGCTGACCCTTACTGCCCCCCTCACCCTGTGTGCCCCCTGTTCCCCTTCACCCTGTGTGCCCCCCCTCACCCTGTGTGCCTCCTGTGCTCCCTTCACCCTGTGCGCCCCTTGTGCCTCCCCTCAACCTGTGTGCCTCTCTCACCCTGTGTACCCCCCTCACCCTATGTGCTCCCCTCACCCTGTGCGCTCCCTGTGCTTCCCCTCATCCTGTGTGCCCTCTCACCCTTTGTGCCCCTTGTGCCTCCCCTTACCCTGTGTGCCCCCTCATCCTGTGTGCATCCTGTAGCCCCTCACCCTGTGCCTCCCCTCACCCTGTGTGCCCCCTGGGTCTCACCCTGTGTGCCCCCTGTGTCTCCCCTCACCCTGCATGCCCCCTGTGTCTCCCCTCACCCTGCATGCCCCCTGTGTCTCCCCTCACCCTGTGTGCCTCCTGTGCCTCCCCTCACCCTGTGTGCCCCTGTGCCTCCCCTCACCCTGCATGCCCCCTGTGTCTCCCCTCACCCTGCATGCCCCCTGTGTCTCCCCTCACCCTGCATGCCCCCTGTGTCTCCCCTCACCCTGTGTGCCTCCTGTGCCTCCCCTCACCCTGTGTGCCCCTGTGCCTCCCCTCACCCTGCATGCCCCCTGTGTCTCCCCTCACCCTGCATGCCCCCTGTGTCTCCCCTCACCCTGCATGCCCCCTGTGCCTCCCCTCACCCTGCATGCCCCCTGTGTCTCCCCTCACCCTGCATGCCCCCTGTGTCTCCCCTCACCCTGCATGCCCCCTGTGTCTCCCCTCACCCTGCATGCCCCCTGTGTCTCCCCTCACCCTGTGTGCCTCCTGTGCCTCCCCTCACCCTGTGCGCCCCCTGTGCCTCCCCTCACCCTGTGCGCCCCCTGTGTCTCCCCTCACCCTGTGCGCCCCCTGTGCCTCCCCTCACCCTGTGCGCCCCCTGTGTCTCCCCTCACCCTGTGCGCCCCCTGTGCCTCCCCTCACCCTGTGCGCCCCCTGTGCCTCCCCTCACCCTGTGCGCCCCCTGTGCCTCCCCTCACCCTGTGTGCCTCCTGTGCCTCCCCTCACCCTGTGCGCCCCCTGTGCCTCCCCTCACCCTGTGCGCCCCCTGTGCCTCCCCTCACCCTGTGTGCCTCCTGTGCCTCCCCTCACCCTGTGCGCCCCCTGTGCCTTCCCTCACCCTGTGCGCCTCCTGTGCCTCCCCTCACCTGTGTGCCCCCTGTGCCTCCCTTACCCTGTGTGCCCCCTGTGCCTCCCTTACCCTGTGTGCCCCCTGTGCCTCCCTCACCCTGTGTGCCCTGTTCCCCCTCACCCTGTGTGTGTGTGTACCTCCCCTCACCCTGTGTGCCCCCTGTGCCTCCCCTCACCCTATGTGCCCCTGTGCCTCCCCTCACCCTGTGTGCCCTCTCACCCTTTGCCCCCTCACCCTGTGTGCCCTCTCACCCTGTGTGCCCTCTCACCCTGTGTGCCCCCTGTGCCCCCCTCACCCTTTGTGCCCCCTCACCCTATGTGTGTGTACCCCCTGTGCCTCCTCTCACCCTGTGTGCCCTCTCACCCTTTGCCCTCTCACCCTGTGTGCCCTCTCACCCTGTGTGCCCCCTGTGCCTCCCCTCACCCTATGTGTGTGTACCCCCTGTGCCTCCCTCACCCTGTGTGCTCCTGTGCCTCCTCACCCCGTGTGCCCTCTGTTCCCCTTCACCCTGTGTGCCCCCTGTTTGTCTGAAACTGCCCCTGCTAACAGAAACATATTTTTGCACATTTTTGGAAGTTTTCACTAAAAAGGGGCTTAGAGAACAATGTGTCGCCCGTATCACCCGACCCCAGATATGATGGGTCTTTGAATTGTCAATCAGTCCTACTGTATCGGCTTACTACTGTAGGTGCTACCACCAGGTGGCGCTGCAAGCTCACAAGACCTTATTTGATAACAGAAGAATAGGCAGCGCCGCTACACACATAACCCAAACGATTTAGAAGCCAAGGTTTTTTCAGCAGATGTGGAAAATGGAGAGAGCAGGAGATCTGTAAAACATTTAATAGCTATCAGTCATTGTGATGCACAGAAATTCTTTCTAATGTCGTGTTGAATACGCTCACACACAGAATCGAAATCGCCGCCAAGAGCATCAGCATAATCATTTGTTATTACACAAGAATAGGGAATAGGAAGTCCAAAAATATCAGAACACTCCACCCACTCCTCCCTTCCCCCATGCTAAGCCCAATTTGGGCAGTAACATAAAAAGCAACTCACTGGGTCCTGGGAAATCTCCACAAAAGCTGCAGCTGAGACCTTAAAGCAGACCTTCAGTCTGGATAAGAGTCTATCTTATATGTTTCCCCCACCCTGTACATACACATTGCTCACATTAATCCGAACCCTCACTCTGAATAAGAGTCTATCTTATATGTTTCCCCCACCCTGTACATACAGATTGCCCACATTAATCCGGACCCTCACTCTGAATAAGAGCCTATCTTATATGTTTCCCACACCCTGTACATACAGATTGCTCACATTAAAAATCATCCTACCTGCATCTACTGCATGTTATGAGCCTTTAAACATCCAGGATGGCGGCTCATGGAACATCAGGCAGCCTGCAATCAGGAAGTGCCTTCTGAGTGTGCTGCTCTGTATTCTGGGATTGCTGACCTTTTCCTGACCCCAGCTCTGCTCTGTCTGAGCAAAGCACAGCTATAACCTGTCCCCCAGAATTTTATCCCCCTCCCCTTTCCTCAGTATGTGATGCTTCTGAGTGAAGATGGCGGCGCCTGTATCCTAAAGTCCTTTACAGAGTTGCAGCCCAGTGGGGGAAAGAATAATAAGTAAGTGATTAAAAACTTAAAATATATTAATTTTAGATGCTGGGGAATCATTTTTTAAGGTTTTTGGCTTTTCAATAAATCATGGTGAAGGTCCGGTTTAAGTGACAGGTCAGTCACCAATCCCGTGCATCAGTGTGACTGTACTGGTCCGTCAGTCGAGTCCAACTGTCACTAAAGTCTATGGCTGCCATGCAGGCAACAGGGGAGGACTGGCATCATGGGAGGTGTGGCATCATGGGAGGATTGGCATCATGGGAGGTGTGGCATCATGGGAGGATTGGCATTATGGGAGGTGTGGCAACATGGGTGGATTGGCATCAGGGGTGGATTGGGCTCAGGGGAGGATTGGCATCAGGGGAGGATTGGCATCAGGGGAGGACTGGGATCAGAGGAGGACAGGCATCGGGGAGGACTGGCATGGGGGGGACTGGCATGGGGGGTGGATTGGCATGGGGGGGATTGGCATGGGGGGTGGATTGGCATCAGGGGGGACTGGCATCAGTGGAGCATTGGCATCATGGGAGGTTTGGCATCAGTGGAGGACTGGCATCAGGGAAGGTTTGGCATCATGAGAGGATCAGCATTATGGCAGGTCTGGCATCATGGTAGGACTGGCATCAGGGGTAGACTGGGATCAGGGGTAGACTGGGGTCAGGGGAGGACTGGCATCAGGGGTGGATTGGGATCAGGGTTGGATTGGGATCAGGGGAGGACTGGCATCAGGGGAGGACTGGGATCAGGGGAGGACTGGGATCAGGGGAGGATTGGGATCAGGGGTGGATTGGGATCAGGGGAGGACTGGGATCAGGGGAGGATTGGCATCAGGGGTGGATTGGGATCAGTGGAGAACTGGCATCAGGGGAGGACTGGCATCAGGGGAGGACTGGCATCAGGGGTGGATTGGGATCAGGGGAGGACTGGCATCAGGGTTGGATTGGGATCAGGGGAGGACTGGCATCAGGGGAGGACTGGGATCAGGGGAGGACTGGGATCAGGGGAGGATTGGGATCAGGGGTTCATTGGGATCAGAGGAGGACAGGCATCGGGGAGGACTGGCATGGGGGGGACTGGCATGGGGGGTGGATTGGCATGGGGGGGATTGGCATGGGGGGGTGGATTGGCATCAGGGGGGACTGGCATCAGTGGAGCATTGGCATCATGGGAGGTTTGGCATCAGTGGAGGACTGGCATCAGGGAAGGTTTGGCATCATGAGAGGATCAGCATTATGGCAGGTCTGGCATCATGGTAGGACTGGCATCAGGGGTAGACTGGGATCAGGGGTAGACTGGGATCAGGGGTAGACTGGGATCAGGGGAGGACTGGCATCAGGGGTGGATTGGGATCAGGGTTGGATTGGGATCAGGGGAGGACTGGCATCAGGGGAGGACTGGGATCAGGGGAGGACTGGGATCAGGGGTGGATTGGGATCAGGGGAGGACTGGCATCAGGGGAGGACTGGGATCAGGGGAGGACTGGGATCAGGGGAGGATTGGCATCAGGGGTGGATTGGGATCAGTGGAGAACTGGCATCAGGGGAGGACTGGCATCAGGGGAGGACTGGCATCAGGGGTGGATTGGGATCAGGGGAGGACTGGCATCAGGGTTGGATTGGGATCAGGGGAGGACTGGCATCAGGGGAGGACTGGGATCAGGGGAGGACTGGGATCAGGGGAGGACTGGCATCAGGGGAGGATTGGGATCAGGGGTGGATTGGGATCAGGGGAGGACTGGCATCAGGGGTGGATTGGCATCAGGGGTGGATTGGGATCAGTGGAGAACTGGCATCAGGGGAGGACTGGGATCAGGGGAGGACTGGCATCAGTGGAGGACTGGCATCAGGGGAGGACTGGCATCAGGGGTGGATTGGGATCAGGGGTGGATTGGGATCAGGGGTGGATTGGGATCAGGGGTGGATTGGGATCAGGGGTGGATTGGGATCAGGGGTGGATTGGCATCAGTGGAGCACTGGCATCAGTGGAGCACTGGCAACAAGGGAGGACTGGCATCAGTGGAGCACTGGCATCAGGGGAGGACTGGGATCAGGGGAGGACTGGCATCAGTGGAGGACTGGCATCAGGGGTGGATTGGGATCAGGGGTGGATTGGGATCAGGGGTGGATTGGGATCAGGGGTGGATTGGCATCAATGGAGCACTGGCATCAGTGGAGCACTGGCAACAAGGGAGGACTGGCATCAGGGGAGGACTGGTATCAGGGGTGGATTGGCATCAGTGGAGCACTGGCATCAGGGGAGGACTGGCAACAGGGGAGGACTGGCATCAGGGGAGGACTGGCATCAGGGGAGGACTGGTATCAGGGGTGGATTGGGATCAGGGGTGGATTGGGATCAGGTTGGCCGTGCAGGCCGTTTGGTTGCCGGGCAGGAGAGGCCACACAATGATTTAAACCAAAAATTTAGAAAATTACTTTAGGAAAACGCTATTTATACACAACCAAATAAAACACCATTGAAATGTACGCTACTGAGCGACAGGTGCTACATGGCGCTGCTGAACATACAGCGCTGGCGCTTTACACTGAGCCACCGCTAGTGATACATGTGACGCTACATGACGCTGTTAGAGGCGCTCACCAGATTCACTTTCATATATATGATTTTCACATAAAGCACCCAGCGTTCACCCGACGCTACGTGGTGCTACCTGGTGCTACCTGGCGTTAGTGTTTCTTAAATAACCCCCATATTCTCACTAATGGACTGGGATATATCTAACAGAGCTATTGGTAGTGCTACGGGCTGGCAGGGCTCTGGTGGTAGTGAAGGGCTCCTGCAGCAGGGGCAGGGTCATTTGGACCCGTGTTTCCCAAAACGCACTGCGTGATTTTGATGACAGTGATGGCAGCCAGGGCCACAAGATATGGGTTCCATCACTCTTTTACTCCTCTGTAACAATGTTGCGGAAACGCTCAATAAGACGGGTCTTGCAAGCAATAGGCCTCCTTTATTAGGTTCACCAATTAGGCAGCCGATTAGGACTGATTAATTAATCTTGCCTATGTAGAGACTGTCAGGGCTCTGGATTAGGTCCACTAATCTAATAGCCTTTATTGATCCAGTAACGAGCATAACCCGCCATAGAGAAGTCCATCTCTCTAGTCGATATCCTTTATGAAGATGAGCTGGAAGTGATCATGGCTATCAGGACAAATCAGTAATCCCGCTGGGGGGCAAACACGTTGCATTGCTACTGCCATGAAGACATCTCCTCTAGGGTGGCTGTTCTTCTGAATGGCAGCAGGGCCATTTATGAAGAGTAAATCCGGGGGGGAAGCTGGGCTGTATTTCCCCCTGATGTGTGTAGCACGCCTCTGTAGCGGGCTGCTGTGAGGAGCGAGGGGGGTTCTTAGACCTAGAGTAGGGTAATTCAGGTTGGTGTGGCCTCTATGGGGATGTGGACTTACTGATTAGTCGTCGCTGGTCTTCACGAATGACACTTCTTGTAATTAAACAAGTCTCTTTATTTAGGTGGACCAAAACGCAGGATCTTAACTATCCTGGGTTTTGGTCCTTGCCCCCAGGGCATCTCGATCGGAAATGCCCCATTGTGTGAAACACCCCAGGTCACCTGATCGCACTCTCTTCCTCGGTCCTACGGCGCATGCGCAGCCTCTTGTCGAATCAGTGCTCTCGCCTAAGGCGATCGATCCGAGCACACCCGCGGCACATCTCTAACAGGGAGCGTCCCCGTGTCGGCCATTCACAAATGTCTGGCGTGGGCACACAGGGACAGATGGGATGTATGATATATATATATATATATATATATATATATATATATATATATATATATATATATCAGGAGTGCTCAACCTCTTTTGAATAGCACGGACCACTTAAATGATTTGGAACCCGGTCGCTGCCACAATGAATATGCATTTAATTTTGAATAGTATTATGAAGATTTTCTACAACAATCAGGATACCCATTGTAATGGAGAAATGCCCCTCACTGGTTGTAATGAGGGATGCCCCTCACTGGTTGTAATGGAAGGATGCCCCTCACTGGTTGTAATGGAAGGATGCCCCTCACTGGTTGTAATGGAGGGACGCCCCTCACTGGTTGTAATGGAGGGACGCCCCTCACTGGTTGTAATGGAGGGATGCCCCTCACTGGCTGTATTGGAGGGACGCCCCTCACTGGTTGTAATGGAGGTACGCCCCTCACTGATTGTAAAGGAGGGACGCCCCTCACTGGTTGTAATAGCCCCTCTCACTACAGCCCCTGGCTATAATGTGTTTTCGGAAGCCTTGCCTGTATTATAATTATTTATTTAATTCTTAGGTGGTGTTTCCCTTTAAGGGCATGGCTAGGGGCGTGGTTTAAGTGTGAAAAAAATGTCTTCTCATGTCCCTCTTTAAGGCTTTCAAAAGTTGGGAGGTATGCATTCCCATGTAACAATCCCCAAATGATATCACACACACGCGGCTGATTGTCTTACCTCTTTGAATATATTGAGCAAACAATTATTATACAGAAAAATATTTTACCAAACTATTCTGCCAAAAATGTCACCCAGGAATTGCGTTGTGAGGTCAATGCCACTGCGCCCCTCCTATATCACTCTCTGTGCAATGGCACATCCTTTTCTGTACAAGTCAGTACTATTTACCCCTCCCACTTTCCCCACAGCAAGTCAGGGGCCACATGAGATGGCTCTGAGGACCACAGGTTGAGCATGTGTGATATCTATATACCTTGTTTTTCGCTCCATAAGACACACCCAGGGTTTAGAGGACAAACATACGAAAAAATATCCTGAACCAAATGGCGAGCTTAAAGATTGACATTTTGTGTGTGTGCCACAAGACGCACCCAAGGTTTAGGGGACCAAAATAAGAGGGAAAAAGATTCTGAAGCAAATGGTGCGTCCAAAGAGGAACAGTGTTTGCTCCATAAGACGCACCCAAGGTTTAGAGGGCAAAAATATGAAAAAAAAAAATTTCTGAACCAAATGGTGTGCTTAAAGAGGGACATCAGGGAGGGTTAAAACCTTCCCAAAACCTCACCGATCTTCTGCGCCCCCTCCGGGTTTTACTGTTGGGCAGTTTGTACTCCCCTCACCAGTGGATTCCGGGCAACCTTCCTACAAGTGGAGCTATCTTGCATCCCATCAGCCCCTGATCTCGTGCCTGCGCAGTGCTCATGAATGGGATGCAATGGAGCCATCTCAAATCCTCCGAGACTCCGCTGAGCTGGGAGCTCTCCGTGGGACACTGGCGAGCACGGATAAAGTCATGCTTGTCAGTTAGGGAAAGCTAAGTGGGCAGCGGGGTGAGGATGGGGCCCTTAAGCAGCCGCATGTCGCCGGAGCTGGCAGTGGTAAGATCCAAAAGGTAAGTAGAGGCTGATTTTTTTATTTTAGGTCTAATGTTCCGCTTTAAATCTTCCCTCCTAATCACCCCATTACAGGCAGTGTGCGGCATCCCTCATTACAGCTAGTAAGTAACATACCTCATTACAGCCAGTGAGCACCATCCCTCAATATCAGCAGTGTGTGGCATGCCACATTGGAGGCGGTGTGCAACATCTTCCATTACAGTCATTCAGGGGCATCACTCATTACAGCCAGTGAGCGGCATCACTCCATTTCAGGCAGTGGCTAGGACGAGGCAATGACGAGGCAATAGGGGCATCCCTCATTACAGCCAGTGAGCATCATAACTCATTACCAGCAGTGTGTGGCATGCCACATCTTCCATTACAGGCATTCAGGGGCATCCCTCATTACAGCCAGTGAGCGGCATGACTCCATTTCAGGCAGTGACTAACATCCCTCCATTAGAGACAATAGGGGCAACCCTCATTACAGCCAGTGAGCGGCATTACTCCATTTCAGGCAGTGACTAGCATCCCTCCATTAGAGGCAATAGGGGCATCCCTCATTACAGCCAGTCAGCATCATATCTCATTACCAACAGTGTGTGGCGTGCCACATTGGAGGCAGTGTG
Source organism: Gastrophryne carolinensis (assembly GCA_027917425.1). Taxonomy (NCBI): domain Eukaryota; kingdom Metazoa; phylum Chordata; class Amphibia; order Anura; family Microhylidae; genus Gastrophryne; species Gastrophryne carolinensis. The sequence goes on from CM051234.1 coordinate 640,499,372, forward strand.
CAACATCTCCCGTTACAGGCAGTCAGGGGCATCCCTCTTTACAGCCAGTGAGCGGCATCCCGCCATTTCAGGCAGTGACTAGCATCCCTCCATTAGAGGCAATAGGGGCATCCCTCATTACAGCCAGTGAGCGGCATCCCTCCATTTCAGGCAGTGACTAGCATCCCTCCATTAGAGGCATTACAGCCAGTGAGCGGCTTCCAACTCCCTACCTCCCGCAGAGCTGGACAATAATAAGGCAGCGGGTGGGCAGGGTAATCGATTCATGCCTGCCTGCCCGCCACTGCTGTTCCCCCCCTGCTGCCGCAGTCGCTCACACACGTTTACAGGCGCTTCACGGTTGTTGCAGCGCTGGTTCCCGGTGGACAGCAGGTGTCTGCCTCAATTGAACAGCTGAAGGGAGCCGAGTGATGCCTGCGCCGCACGCAAGTGTGGCTAGGATTCAAGTCGGCTCCTTCAGCCGCAGTGTGGGTCCCAGGAGAGGTAAGTGACCTCGGCAACCTGGGTTTTACATAGTGGGGCACCCCAAAAAAGTGATTTGGTTTTGGTCCATTTTAATCACTGCTCCAACTCCCTCCTTCATGCACACTGCATCTTTCTGTGGTTGGGGAGATCACACATGAGGGGCCATTAAAGTGCTGGCAAAGGAACTTTTTTTCTGCTATAAAATAATGGCGCATCCTACAGCACCCGCCCCCCCCATAGGGGGCCGCCCTAGGCACACAGGCCTAATGGGAAATACAGCCCTTCTAAAACATGTTAATATATCAAACCAGTCTGCAGATCAATAAAAAACGACTAAAAGATATTAGCTTACTTATCTAGGACTAAATTCAATACATCAGTATCCTCCATGATGGCGGACTCAGCGCAATCAATAGACAAGGATATAGAAGCGCCATCCGCTGATGATGTGATACAATGCTACTGAGTGCTGGAGGGGGCGGGTTACCTCTGATGGAGATGAATGAGTTAATTTCCCCATTTCATTTTCTGATGGGGGTGCGGGGCAGTAAGAGGCAGCGCGGGGCACTTAAGTTAATGACACGGCCCCTTGCTCTGCTTTTTTGTTGACGCCGCGTGATCTGTTATCCGACGATTGAATGTATTGATTGGTGGTGACATAACACATGATCACATCGGTGACATCCATCATCGCTCACTCCCGGCATCCCGCATTGCTAAGCAAGTCGTGCAATTTAAAGCAGAACAAAACCTAGGATTTTGACTTTCCCATGCCTTGTTCCCGGCCCCTGGGGCATCCCGATTTGTGATGCCCCACTGTGTGATAGTTCCCAGATCACCCGTACAAACTCACCTTTCCCCGGTTCTATGGCGCATGCACGGGTTCTCATCCAATCAGAGCTATTTGGTGTGCCTATTAAATGTTCTGCAAATGGCTCTGTTTAAAGTTTACCAAATTCCAGAATTTTGGCTATCCTGGGTTTTAGTCCTCGTCCCCCGGGGCACCCCGATCGGGGATGCCCCACTGTATCCATCCCTTAATGAGGGGGGGGAGTGGCTTAGTTAAAGAATTGTCCCTATTCCCTACCCTGAAAAGTTAGGAGGTATGTAATTGTCGCTCTGTGTAAAATCTCAGGACACACTCACAAAGTGGAAAGTGAGTAACAGAGAAAACATGAAAAAGAGAGAGAGAGAGAGAGATAAACAAAGAGCGAGAATGAGAGAGAGAGAAAGACAGAAAGGGTTAAAGAAAGAGAGAAATACATAAATACAAATAATTAAATAAAGTGTGTGTGAGAGAGAGAGAGAGAAAGAAAGAATGAGAGCGAATGAGAGCGAATGAGAGAGAGAGAGAAAGAAGGGGAGAAAGGAGGAAAGAGTGAAAGATAAAGATAATTGAGTGTGTGAGAGAGAGAAAATGAGAGCGAATGAGAGAGAGAGAGAAAGAGGGAGAGAAAGGAGGAAAGAGTGAAAGATAAAGATAATTGAGTGTGTCAGAGAGAGAGAAAGAGAGAGAGAGAAAGAGAGAGAGAATGAGAGCGAATGAGAGAGAGAGAGAAAGAGGGAGAGAAAGGAGGAAAGAGTGAAAGATAAAGATAATTGAGTGTGTGAGAGAGAGAGAAAGAGAGAGAGAGAAAGAGAGAGAGAGAGAGAGAGAAAGAGAGCGAATGAGAGAGAGAGAGAAAGAGGGAGAAAGAAAGAAAGAAAGAAAGGAGACTGAAGAAATGTGACAAGAGAAAGATGGAGAGAAAGATGTGGAAATGAGAACAAGATGGAGTGAGACTGAAATGGGAGGAATGTGGAAAAAGTAGTATAGGAGATAGAGAGAGTTGAAAACGACTAAAAAAAGAGAGGGGGAAAAAAGGAATGCAGAGAAAGAAGGAAAAAAGTGGAAAGAGAGATGGAATGAAGGTAAAAAAAAGAGGAAGATCTAAAGAAGCTGAAAACAGGGGCAGAAATGTTCAAAAAAGAAAGGGAATAGATGGGGGTATTTTGAAAAAAGAAAAAAGAAACAGAGGGCTGCTGTTCCAGTTGAGAGTCTTTGGCACCCCCTTATGGAGAGGCTGTGACGGCGCTCTGTGTGACCGCACACCTCGCACCAGGCGCCAGTGGCGGGGCTTGGAATCTTTTAGAGTGGTACTGAAATCCTAGAAAGGCCCCTGTGCAGAGCTGCTGTTGTGTAAAATCCCTCCCCTGGGGCATCCCAAATCAATTTTCTAACCCCTCTGGTTTTGCAATATACTCACCTTCAGGAATTGATTCTATGCACAGGCCTCCGGCACCATCATCATCACTCCTCCATCCGATACGCGGACCCCTGCATGTCACCAGATAGGTGCGCACAGTGTAGGCGAGGGGCCAGCGATGGGAGAGGATGCACCTGGAAAATCTGTTCATTCATAATAGGTTGCTGAACATTACACCGCAATCTATTATGATTGGATGAGTGCTTCCCTTATGCTGTGAAGGCGTGGAGCGAGTTATAAAAGCTGAAGGTCCAAACGGTGGCTCCCCAGCTCAGGATGCTTCCTTAAAGTGACCAACACCCAGGATCCGCTGTGTGAAACCCCCCAGAAAGCCCCGAAAACTCACCTCACCCTGACCGCTGCATCCAATCCCCGCCGACAGACAAGCGAGAGGCAGCGACGGACAAGCAGAGCGCGTTTGCCGCCGCCTCCCACGCGTCCCTCTTACAGGGAGCGCACCCGCACCGGCCATTCACAAACGGCCAGCGCGGGAGCACGCCCTGCTAGAGGGACGCACGGGAGGCGGCAGACGCGCATGCGCCGCTGGAACGTGGAAAAGGTAGGATTGTGGGCTTCCTGGGGGGTTTCACCCCGCGGGACATCCCTGTTTCGTATGCCCCGTGGGGAGAGATCTGATCGGCCCAGGAATCTTATAGATTCCCGGGCCGATCCCCCCTGGGTGTTGGTCCACTTTAAAGAGGACAGGATCCAGGAGGTTAAAATCCTGATGTAGCCGGTGGAAAGTGTTCAGCCATTATCTTTTGTGCTACATCACCACAAGATGGCACTGTTGGGTAGCTAATGAATTGTGACACTGCAGGTCTACCAAACTGTTGGCTAAAACCTAACCACATAGAAGTGCAGCTGAGCTGCCATTGGCTAAGGTGAGTAAAAGTTAGAGAAGGTTCTAGAAGCCAGTTAAGGGAATCTATATAAGGAGAATTACCTCAGAACTAAGACCAGAACAGAAGTAGTTCTCCATTGTAGTAACCGGGAGTGAGGAAGGTATCAGCAGGGTCAACTGGGAGCAGTCAGAGATGTAAGAGAAAGTAGAGGAGCCACATTCATACCTAACAAGTGACCACAGGAAAGGTGAACCATTCCACCCGAGATGCTGATGGAGGAAGCTTAAGGCCGCAGTATTCTGCTGTGGGATCAGGATGAGTGACCACCACCTGTTATAGTCTACCTGGATGTAATGCTGTGCTATGGAAGCTTCTAAGGAAACTGTTGTGGAAAGACTGTATGACCTGCTGTGAAGCCTAAAGTGTATCTGAGGTCCTGCTAATAAAGTAAGTGCCCTTTTATAAAGTCATCTCATTTGGAGTTATTGGAAGCGAGCCCACATCAGGAGGTCCCCCAAGCCCGTTAACAAAGAACCCACTCCCCATACGCCTGAGGAGCTAAACCCATCAGGGTGAGTTTTGGCGCACCATAGAGTGGAACGTTTTTAGACGTGGGAGTCTAAAAGAGTCCAGGGCTGGCCGATTCCCTATCTCTGGGCATTATGATTTCTCTGAAATTCCCTGGGATGGCTGTAAAATGTACCTTTCTGCAGACGAGTAGCTAGGCTTTCTGGCACCCGGCGCAAAGATTTGAAATGGCGTGCCCCCCACCTGTGCTCAGGCCCTTCTGACCTGCTGCGCCCGGGGCACGTGCCCCCCCTGCTTTCTGGCAAACCCATGACACATGTGCAGACAGCGACCGAATCCACAAGATCTTGCTGGCGATTCTCGCTCTGGTCATCCAGATTAGATAGGCTGGGACATCAAACCTAAGGAAAAAGTGGAATATGGCTGCTCCCTGTTTCCTACACCGGGCTTTGATTCCAAACAGAGCTTTAGGCCGCACATAAAAGAGGAATAAAACCCAAAACATTTCACTGTGTTCTGTTTTTTTATTGGGGAACAAAACCTAGTAAAGTTCCTGTGTGTGTTCACGCGGATCGCCGGAATACTCACCTGTTCCGGGTTACCAGACTGCTTAGCCAATCAATGTCGCTTGTTCCCCAAAGGAATTCAATCAATGTCTTTGCCACAAAGGAATTCCAAATGAAACACTCCCACGCCCCACATTAAGATTGGCCTGGCTCAGGATTGTCCACAGCTAAAGTATGCTGGAGATACAGCTGTGGCGAGAGATCCAAGAAGAGGTAAGTAAATCGGGGTGGGGGGTTTCACACAGAGCGAGACCACTGTCCCTGGAGTCTTATAAACAAACCAAGTAGGGGGGTTGCTCTTTAAAGTGGACCAAAACCTGTGATTTTCACTATCTCGGGTTGCCCTGATTTGGGTTACCCTGCTGTGCGACACCTTGCCAGTCAGCCGATAACATGCTTCACCAGCGTTCCGACTGTGCAACTGAAGTAACTGAATGGGAGTATAGCCACACTTACGATGGGTGTGCAACACCCCCTGCATCCCTAGGCTGTGCGCTGCCATCGGAGGCGCGTCTGTGCACAGCCTGAGAAAATGCCGCCGCCGCGGGCTCCTTGGCGAGGTAAGAATATCGGTGGAATATCTTATCGTGTCTTATAGGCACTAGGTCCGGTTTTTGTCCACTTGAACGTGCACGTCATAAAGCACTGGTTGAATAAGACCCACCACATCCAAACTGGGATGCCCCTTGCAAAACAGGGCAAATGGGGGAAAGTTTTATATGGTTTTGGTCCACTTAAAGCCAATAGTGGTGAAATGCTTTTCTCATTGGCATAAATGTCATTTCCCCTCAGCAGTTCCCTTAACTTTAATAGCTATTAATGTGGAAATGCTGCTGTCATCTCTAATTTATGAAGTCTGGACGCTGGTTTTTAATTGTACGCAGTTGCGCGCTTGAGTGCTCGATGGATAAGGAAATGGCCGGATGGTTCTGGACGGAGCTGGGTGCCACGAAACACATCTAAAGCATCACATTCATGGGAAACCGCAGAAGAGGTGCGCGTCATGGGGCCTGGCAGAGATGCTCAGCACAATGAACGTCTGCTGACTTCTGAGCACAACGACCATGTGCCAAGCTGTGGTGCCAAGATGGTGCCACAGAATGATCCTGTCCAGGGCTGTTTGTAGGGGAGGGTAAGCAGGGCTATTGCTCTGGGCGCCATGGCCATTGGGGACGCCTTTGTCACAACCATTCTGTTTGGTGCAGATGTATCAGGGCCACTGTTAGTGGTGCAGGCCACAAGACAGGCCCTCATTACCCCACATAGGGCTCAATCATGGGGAAGGGGCAATGGCTGTGGCTAAGGTAGAGGCACAGCGTGGCAAATACCTGTATGGGACAGCAGCAGCGCCATAGGATGGGTGAGGGAGGGGGGAATTGTTCACTTCTTGTACTGAGCGCTATTTTGCCTGTCTAGCCATGTCTTCGGCCATTGTTCTGTAGGGACCTTTGCTCCTGACCTTGCTTACCCATTGCAGACCTTTTTCCTGGATGTCTGACATTGTTTCTGCCCACCCACAATCTTCACCTGGATACCAGGTTATGCTTTATGCTGCCAGCCCATGACCTCTTGCTACAGACTTTGTCCATGATTACAGTCTGTCTATGACTTTTGACCTACACTTGACCCTGCCTCTGCCATCCAGCTGTTGTTAGTCTATCAGTGCCAGGGAACCACTGCTTGCCTGTCCTGACCCTCTTCCCCCAGTGGAATGACCTGGGGCGTCCAAGTCATTCCCCCCTGCAGAGGGTTCTAGTGAAGGCCAGGGTTGCTTTCAGATCCTGGACCATCTGTGTCGACTTTTGGGTTAGTGTAGTGGACTCTTGCTCACGGTCTCACCTTGGTGCTCCACGGTCAGAACTCAACTCAGAAAGTGACAGTGGGGAGTCTATGGAACCACCCAATTTTCTTTCTTTAGGCCCCTGGATGGTGGGGCAGGTCATGTACCATGATCACCAGACTAGTAGTTTGGGCCATAGGTTGCTCAACAGATGAACCTTGGTGGTGCCTGACATCAACAGTGAAGAACGTGGTTCAGCACTCTGGGAAAGAGTCGCGGTCAGTTGCTGGTAAGAGGGTGGCCAAAACAGGAGCTGGTGAGTTTCTTCAGGAGATCGGGGGGGTTTCACGCAGTGGGCATCCCCAACTTGGGTTCCCGGGGGGGCAAAGACCAAAACCCAGGTTAGTCAAAATCCTGGGTTTTGGTCCACTTTAAAGAGAGCTGCACAGTGCAGGGCTGCACGCCTCCTACTGAAGACGGTGAGGCTGCCATGTGTGTGTGTGCAGTTGCCTTATACGAATATGAATACTTTTATTGGTCGCCAAGTAGGTACAGAATACATACAAGGAATACTTTTTGGAAGGGGGGTTCTCCATAGAGCTTGAACCATTGCTAGACACACATATTATATACATCAATGGGTTTTAAACATTTGCTAGTTATACATATTATACAAGGGGCTTTAGTTACATACCACATTCTGCTAACTAACTGGTGATGCGCTGGGGACCGAAAGTTCTTGCAGGATTCTTAGAGTTGGTTATTTAGTGCTTTAACCGCTAGTGGGAAGAAACTGTTTTTTTACCGAGATGTCCTGGACGAGAGAGCCCAGTACCTCCGTCCAGAGGGTAGGAGATCGAAGAAGGGGTGACCTGGGTGTGTGGGGTCTCCAACTATTCTTTTTGCCCTTGAGAGAATCCTTCCCCTGAATTGTTCCTCTAGGTCAGGTAGGGGACATCCTATGATCCGCTCAGCAGTCCTGGTGATCCTCTTTAGCCTGATCTTGTCCTTGGCAGTGATCCCACAATACCAGGCAGTGAAGGAGGAGGTCAGGAGTGAGCCTACTGCACCGTTGTAGAAGGTCTTCAGGATCCTTTTAGACACTCCGTATTTTGCAATTTGTCTTAGGAAATACAGTCTCTGTTGAGCCTTCTTTAGGACAACGGTGGCTTGCCTACTCCACTTCAAGTCGTCCGTTATCACCGTGCCGAGGAATTTTGCCCTGGTGGCGATATTGACCTCAACCTTGCCCATGGAGATGGGACGGTGCGCTGGGTGTGACCGCCTGAAGTTGACAATCAGCTCGACCGTTTTCTGGGTGTTTAGGATGAGATTATTCTCTTCGCACCAGGTTACCAGATTTTTTATTTGTGTTCGATAGGGAGACTCGTCAGTGTTGTTGATAAGGCCTACCATAGTTGTATCATCCGCAAACTTGATGATTTTGATTGATGGGTCTGTGGACTTGAAGTCATTTGTGTATATGGAGAAGAGGAGGGGGGACAGGACGCAGCCTTGTGGTGCGCCTATATTGGTAGTTCTGGATGAAGAGATAAAGGGGCCCAGTTTGACTCTCTGGGTTCTGTTTGTGAGGAAGTTGGTGATCCAGCCAGAGAGATCCGGTGAGATGCCCAGTGAGAGCAGTTTCCTATTCAGAATTTGGGGATCTATAGTGTTGAAGGCGGATGAGAAGTCCACGAATAAGAGTCTGGCGTATGAGCTGGGTTGATCCACATGGTCTAATGTAAGTTGGATTGCAAGGTTGACCTCGTCTTCTGCAGATCTGTTAGCTTTATACGCGAACTACAGTGGATCCCACTTTGAGCCGATAGCTTCATTGAGGAAAGGTATTATCAGTCGCTCGAAGACCTTCATAACCACTGGGGTCAGAGCGATGGGTCTGTAGTCGTTCAAGGCTGTGGCAGATGGTCTTAGGGACTGGAATGATGACAGAGTTCTTCAGGCAGTCTGGGACTAGACCCTCATCAAGTGAGCCCTTGAAGATTCCGGTAAGAATTGGGGCAATTTGTTCCGCGCAGACTTTATTTCCCCCGTCAGATGAAGCCCTGATGGATATAAAATGAGTGTCTCTCTGTGGCCCAGGTAAAAACTGGGGTAACCTAATCTCTCATAGAAAACCCTGCATAACACAGCCTAGCTGCATAATACATAACAGCAGTGCCGGAGTTAACCACTAGAGGCTGCTGTGGGAGAGTGACATCATCAACAGAGGTAATATAAGAGCTGACATTGCTCTAGAATAGTCAGTCTAGTTGGAGTCAGATTAGCAGAGCTGTTGTCGAGAGAAGATGTATTGAGCAGAGAGTACATGGATTGCTGAGAGAGAACCATGGATATAGCCATGCAGAGTCTGTAGTGTGCCGAGTACAGAATGGAGCTTATTAACCCTTTTGAGAAGGAGCTACTATACAAGAAGGAGTTATAGTGTGCAGAGCAAGACAGAGAGAGATACCACAGAGAGACATCCGTGTGGGCCTAGGTGGAGCGGAGAGGAGTGTACTGAGCACCAATACACAAGTTACCAGTAGCATAGTCCCAGCCCCTAGAGTGACCCCGGGATCCTGTGAGCCTGTTTGCTAATAGTTTAAAGTACTTATTGCTGATGCTGAAGTGGAAGTGTGTTTGCTACAAATAAAGTTTGGAAAGACATTTGCATTGCGTGGTGACTCCACCAGCCCATATCCCAACCATCCCTCAAGATCCTAAAGAACTCGTGACAGCTCGCCCCACATGTCAGCCGGCCCTGGTGTGGCGTATGGGTTACATCTCTAATGCAAGGCTCACTGGTAGCATGAGGGGGGTAGGTTAGCTGAGTTTAGTGACCCTGTCTACCACGACCCTCCCTGGTACAAATTTTCCAGACAGAGTTTAGAGATTTTCCTGGCCGGAGACCCCCTTAAAACATCGCTCAAGATCCCTGCGGTTTGTCTAGAGCACAAGTCAGCCCATTAAAATAGATAAGCTTTGAGCAATGATTCAGCTGTGGGACGCCAGCCTGTCCGTCATGCGCGGCTACACGGGGCCCCCGCGGAGATGATTAGTCAGTGATACAACGTGTCTCCGGCATTGTGCGATGTTCTGACGGAGGAACAATACAATCCCCCTCTGCCGCTGGAATAATAGCGCCTTTATCTGGCGCGCTGCATCACGTCCAGACCGCTCCCCACCAACGTGGCGCTTGCGATAAAAGAGTTGCAGCTTTAGACCATCGGCATCATAGAGAAGAGATTGACCCCCCGCATGGCGGCCAGGAACGATCCCACACACACGCACATAGCTTTGTATGGAAGTGTCAGTGTGTTGAAGATTAGAGCGAGACGGGCTGACAAACATTACCGCCCGAGACGCTGGTGGAGGATAATGAGGATCCGGGAGGATGGGGGGGAAGGGGAATAAAAGAAGTTCCAACAAAAGGCATTAAAGCAATTACAATGGCAATGAGGGATCTAAATGCCAAAGCAGTGTTTTGCACGCGGCCAGTCTGAAGGTATTGAGATACGGGTCAACAGGGGTATCCCGCAACCAATCGTATTGTTAAGACAGAAAAAGAAATGTGCTGCACAACCCAAATCCAAAAACCTAAAATATAATCAGGTGTAAGGACTATACAAACAATGCAATTTTTTTGGCACCATGTGGTACCCAAAGGCACCCTTAAAGTTATACTAAAGACGAGCCTGATTGTTGTCCCATTGCTACACGTTGCCAGGGCCGGATTATGAGGGGGGTGCAAGGGGCCTCCACCACTTGCCCTGCAAAGGGGGCCTCCACCAACCTTTGGGTTATGGTCTGGTCCAGGAGGCTTTTCAGTCATTGGTCTGATGGGCCGTGGGTTCGGCAACAAAGCTATCTCTGGCATGTGGACAAGCCTTTTTTTGTTTTTGCAAACCTGCAGCCAAAGCCACCACAGGGCAGGACGGAGAGTCTAGAGCAGCAAAGCCGCCGCCAGCAACGCTACAGTGATGGGTGCAGAGCTGTCACTGCACATAAGCCACCAAGCACAGCCGCTGGCAGCTCAATGCAGGGAACCAGCCGGGCGACTACACTGCCCCCCACCCAGAATGGCAAAGCAGCAGCACCCGCACAAGGGGGGCACAAGGGACTCCATCTGACCTTCCAGTAAGTAGGCGGGGCCAGACAACCACCAATCACTTACTTGGCTGGACTAGCTCCACTGACGCAACCCGCGCTCTTCCTTTCTGAATGGGCGTACCGCCCACACGCCCTCCGCACAGGCGATGGCGCATGGCCAAGTGAAAACGAACACGCTGATTGAGCAGGCCACTCAGCCTATTAATCAGTGCGCTCATTCTGACCCAAGTCTGCGCTGTGACAGCAACATGAAGGTGAGTGAATAGGGCGACCTGGGGGGGGGGGGTACACACCTGGGATGCCCTCACCGAGAGGAATAACACCCAGAAAAGTGAAAATCGGGTGTGTTGTTTCTCTTGAATACGTTTGTCTGTGCAGGCCGGTTTCTCTTTCCTATTATTTCTTCTACTTGCTCTTCTAATTCCTTTCTTCCCACACTCTCTCCTTCTCACTCCTCTCTTTTATTTTCCATTCTTCTGCTGCACTGCTTCCTCTGTCTTCCTTATTCACATTCTCAATTTCTCTTCAACTTTTACCCTTTTCCTCCCCTGTTTTTTTCTTTTCCCACCTTCATGTCCATCGTTCTCCTGCGTTCTCCATCTCTCCTCACATTCTCACTCCCTTAGGCTGCTTTCTATCCCCCTCATTTCTCCAAACTTTTTTCTTCTACTTTCTCTCAAGCTTCTTCCACCCCCCTCACTTACATTTCTCTTTCTCTCATCCATTAGTCCTTTTTCTTTTTTTTTTTTCCTTTTGCTTTAAATATTGGGGGGTGACCAAAAAGTGCCTAGGGCAGCACAAATCCTAAGTACGGCCATGGTGCTGCGGGGAGCACAGTGCGCTGCCAGCCACATCCCCTGCTTACCTTCTAGCCGCGGCGTGCCCGTACCTCCGATTCAGAAAGGCTGATTACAGGTGCTGTGAGGGCTCCGGGGGGGGGGGAGGTTTATTGGGGCTCCTACGGGTGGTGGGGGGGGGGGGGATTCGGGATGATTTAAGAAGTGGAATTCAAATGGACCTGGAGTGGCCTGTGAATTTCCTTGTTAAATAAATGCCGCACAATCTCCTCAGTACTGATTAGGTAGAAATATTTGAAGTTTATTAGGTTCGGGATGCCCCAAAGAGTGGAACTCGAATGGCCCTGGAGCGCCCTGCGGAGTTCCTCTTTAAAGTGGACCAACACCCAGGATTTTGACTATCCTGGGTTTTGGTCCGCTTCGGGGGGGGGGGGGGGCTGTGTGAAATCCCCCAGCAAGCCCCAAAACCAAAAACTCACCTCACCACGCTCCCACGTGACCGCGCTGTCCAATCCCCGCCGACGGACAAGCGGGTGACAGCGACGGACAAGACAGCGCGTTCGCCGCCACCTCCCACACGTCACTCTTACAGGGCGCGCGCCCGCGCCGGCCATTCACAAACGGCCGGCGCAGACGCGCGCACGTCTAGAGGGGAGCGCGGGAGGCGGCGGCGGAAGGTTTCTTTGGGGTTTTGGGCGGTTTCACCCCGCGGGACATCCCGATCTTGGATGTCCCGCGGTGAGGGAGGTGATCGGCCCGGGAATCTTATAGATTCCCGGGCCGATCACCCCTGGGTGTTGGTCCACTTTAAATAAATGCAGCACAATCTCCTCAGTACTGATTATGTAGAAATATTTGAAGTTTATTAGGTTCGGGATGCCCCAAAGAGTGGAACTCGAATGGCCCTGGAGTTCCTCTTTAAATAAATGCCACACAATCTCCACAGTACTGATTGTGTTGAAGTTTATTAGGTGTCAATTAAGACAAGCATAACCACAAGAAACTGTTAAAAGTGTATACAAACACACAAAAATCTGTATTGTTAGATCTGAACTTTGTTGAATTGCAAGGGAAGCAAGCAGGCCAACTTTAAAGCAGAACACAACCTGGAATTTTCATTTTGGCAGGTTCCTTGCCATAGACCATCCCAATTTGTGCAGCCCCGGTAAGTGAGCCCTCCCCCAAATCGGCCAAAAAAAAGTACCTTTCATCGGTCCCACAGTGCATACGCGGGATCTCCAATCAGTGCAGTAAGCTGTGCATATTAAAGCTGACTAAAACCCACTGAACTTGTGAAATACATTTGAGCAAAGCCCCTGTTGATATTCTCTTCTTAGGGTGTAGAACTAGAAATGCAACTGATTAATTTTGCTGTCCCTCGATGAAAGATGATCAGTTATTGCATAGTTGTGGCTATGACATCATTGCCGCACACAGCAGTGGCGATGAATGGAGGAGGCGGAGCTTTACAGCTAAAACAGGCGCCATTATCTGGGATTAGAGTAAAGCAGGAGCAGTAAAATTTGGCAAAAGGTGCTTCTCATAGGGGGAGCAATTCAGAGGATGTGAGTTTTGGCATGCGGCTCTGTTTGCATCAATGTTTGAAATCTATTTTCTATCGATATATTATATTTTTAGTATCTTATTTTTTTTTTGTTTACATACTAGTTATTACATGCCCCCCCCCCCCCCCCATCACCCCAGGAGGGTTGGCCTCTTTGATCACGAGTTTGACTGTATCCGTATAACAGGTGTAATACAAGTGTTTTGTGTTTTATATATTTCTGGTGAGTGGTTGTTGACTGGAACACCCCCGCTGCCATTTTGGATGAGAATCCTCTGCAGGGACCTCTATTCATAATTCTGTTCAATGCAGATATATAAAACCCTTTAGGTCAACACCAGAACGCGCAGCACATCTCTGGCTATTAAAGCGGACCTTCACCCTGAATAAGAGCCTATCTTATATGTTTCCCACACCCTGTACATACAGATTGCCCACATTAATCCGGAACTTCACCCTGAATAAGATTCTGTCTTATATGTTTCCCCCCCTGTACATACAGATTGCCCACATTAATCTGGACCTTCACCCTGAATAAGAGCCTATAGTATATGTTTCCCACACCCTGTACATACAGATTGCTCACATTAATCCGACCTTCACCCTGAATAAGAGCCTATCTTGTATGTTTCCCCCACCCTGTACATACAGATTGCTCACATTAAAAATCATCCTACCTGCATCTACTGCATGTTATGAGCCTTTAAACATCCAAGACTCATGGAGCATCAGGCAGCCTGCAAACAGATAGTGTCTTCTGACTATGCCGCTCTGCATTCTGGGATTGCTGTCCTTTTCCTGACCCCAGCTCTGCTCTGTCTGTGCAAAGCACAGCTATAACCCCATCCCGCTCTCATTTCCTCAGTATGTGATGCTTCTGAGTCAAGATTCCCAACTCTACCTCTGAGTATGCACAGCTTCTATAATATCCTATAGGTGCTGGCCTATGGGACCAACCTTGTAACCTAATCTATGCACCTGGTGGGCTTTCAGAGCTAGCCCACCTTCATGTGCCCATATAGCAGGCTGCACACAATTTACAAAAATAGATGAAAATGTATTATTAACCAAATGCTGTCAGTACATAACATATATCACACAACATCACACTTTAAAAAACATATACATAAAAATCAGCCGCCTGCTATATGGGGACATGAAGGTGGGCTATCTCTGAAAGCCCACCAGGTGCATAGATTAGCTTCTGAGTCAAGATGGCGGCGCCCGTATCCTAGAGTCCTGAACAGAATTGCAGCCCAGTTGGGGAAAGAATAACAAGTGACTAAAAACTTAAAATATATTAATGTTAGATGCTGGGGAAAAGTATTTTAAGGGTTTGGGCTTTTCATTAAATCATGGTCTGCTGTAATGAATTCCTTCTCTTCAGCACCATAGACAGCTCCCATAAACCCAGGATCAATAGCTCATATACACATAAATGGACCATTAAAGGGACATGGCCGCCTTGCTGAATAATAGAGGAGTGGTTGTAAACAGGCTCGGTGGTGGTTGGCATGAAAAATAGGCAAATAAAAGCGCAGCAGTTGATATGAGGTCGCTACATCTTTCGAAGATCACTAAAAGTTATTAGAAACTGTCTTCTGACCGGAGAGAATGCTGTTAATTCTGATGCACCGGTTACATGGATGGGGATGGATGGCATCTTTTTTTTTTTATTGCATCTGAAAACCTGTGATGAGAAAAACAGCCATTGTTTGGGGAACCCTACAAATCCTGACCAATATACAGACGTAGCGTAGTTAAAGGAGCACTATCGCGAAATTGTGTAATATTAAAAATCTTAAAGGAAAAATGTGAGACCGCACTCTGCTATATAATTGTTTAATGTGCAGTGTGCACAAAGGGGTGAAGCAATAGTTATACACAAAAAAGCTGGAAGTCCCACACCTTCCAAATCATCATCACTATGATATATGGCACCACTGCTGAATATATTATAAAAATCAATATTTATTTACAAAAATATATAGAAAACTATACACACTAAGGACTCATTAAAAAACACAGACGACATTACATAGTCAATAAGGAAGGAAGAAAAACAAAAGATGGAGGGGAGGGGGACTGGTAGATGGTACAGTATTAATTCATGGTCCTAATAATTTATGTTACAAATATGCATTAATTGTACTGCCTGGCTGGTACAAATCAAAGTGCTACAGTGCATATAAACGTCTCTATTGTACATAAAAACATCAGTGTCTCAATATATTAGAAACCCTACTTAAAGTGCAAGTGCTAACATGAACTACCCTCTAACCCAGGGGTACTCAACTACTTTCAGTGGAGGTCCACTTACCAGGGTCTGCCGTGGGATGAAGGTCCGGGGGGGGGGTGTAAGTAAGAGTGCCAGCCCGGACAGGACGAGCGCGCCCAGGCGCATCAAGCGCTGGAAGCGGCGGCTAAATAGAAGCGCACGCTTTTCATACACATATTGGCGGGGAATTACCTCAGGCTCGACCCAGGAGCTCCGGAACATGGCTCACACCAGGGCGCAAACCGAAACAGCCACCGAACGGCGCGCTCTCACCGTGCGCAATATCCAGCCAGCCCGACTATTGAGTCCAGGGCAGCCGCGGGAGGAGGAGACAGCGTCATCAAGCGGCTCCTGAACAGGGGACCACAGGCGGGGGCCATCGCCACAGTCCGGCTTAGTGGACTTATCGCTGCCTGTTTGGTGGGATGTGACGGTAGCGGGCGTGCTCGCTTACACTCCAGAAACGGCGCGCCTGAGCCGGCAGCTCGCCCATGTGCCCGCCCCCAGCTCTGACAGCCCCGGCCGGCAATTGTCACCGGCACCGCCGGATCCCGGGCTGATGTTGACACTACACCAGCCCTGGGCAGCGGTCCGGACAAATGGCGTCTGCGGTCCGGATTCGGACCGCGGTCCGCCATTTGAGTACCCCTGCTCTAACCTATACATTCCTATATACATACTAATAAACAGTGAGAACCAGCCGGGTAGGACAGAAAAAATACAATTCCCAATATTAAATAAAGAACTTACATCAAGAACAACCACCAGCCCACTGCCCCTGCGTCTACGCGTTGCGTGACGTCACAGGCGTCACTTCTTCAGGACATTTAGAGGGTAGTTCATGTTAGCACTTGCACTTTAAACCGGACCTTCAGCGCAATTTAATGAAAATCCCAAACTCTTAAAAAAACTATTCCCCAGCATCTAAAATTAATATATTTTACGTTTTTAGTCACTAACTTATTATTCTTTCCCCCACTGGGCTGCAACTCTGTTCATGAATTTAGGATACGGGCGCCGCCATCTTGACTCAGAAGCATCACACTTACTGAGGAGAGGAGAGTAGGATAAGGTACAGGGGGGCGGGTTATAGCTGTGCTTTGCTCAGACAGAGCAGAGCTGGGGTCAGGTAAAGGTCAGCAGTCCCAGAATGCAGAGCAGCACAGTCAGGAGGCACTTCTTGTTTGCAGGTTGCCTGATAAAATGGCGGCTTCCATAAGCCGCCATCTTGGATGTTTAAAGGCTCATAACATGCAGTAGATGCAGGTAGGATGATTTTTAATGTGAGCAATCTGTATGTACAGGGTGAAGGTCCGCTTTAAGTAGGGTTTCTAATATATTGAGACACTGATGTTTTTATTTACAATAGAGACGTTTATATGCAATGTAGCACTTTGATTTGTACCAGCCAGGCAGTACAATTAATGCATATTTGTAACATAAATTATTATAATATTAAAAATCCATATAAACACTTTAGCTAATGAGAGGTGGGGTCAGTTATACACCCGAACTGATTAAAACTCCCACCACGCTTGTGGTTTTCTTCCCCTGTCCCCTGGTAGGAATAAAATCCTGGGGTTACAGGTTTGGTCTTTGAGGTGCCCTCTTTCTTCCATTAAAATAAAAAAAATAAGCCTGGCTGGATATTTCTCAATACCGGGTGTATAAGTGACCCCTCCTCCCACCTTCCAGCATATTTATGTAGATTTTTATTGTTGGGCCATTTTTTCATGATAGTGCTCCTTTAATGGCTGAGTTGCTGAGATGCTGTGTCCCTGGTTGGGAGGGCTGCACCAGCAACGTTCAGGTCCCCATTGAATTCTTGGGGTTAGGTGTGAAGTTTGAGTTCCAAACTAAACTTTTCATTAAAGTTCAGGTTGAACCTGGCAAACCCAAACATCCAAAGGTTCACTAATCACCATTCACGAGGCTTAACTGCATTTGAGATCCAGTACATCAGCTGTTTCTAGCAGACTGCCATCTGAAGGGAAGAATGCAATCCCATTCCTAACGCCTCATGCCATCAATGAAGGTAGCATTAAAGAGATAGTAAGCTTCATCCTATTGGGGAAAGGAAACAAGCGGCTGTATCTTCTCCAAAAGAATGCATGTTTTACTGTGGTCTACAGCTGTTTCCTACCCAGGTTAGCCGGCTACATAACACATTACACGGGGAGGCCGATTCATTAATAGCGCCAGGTAGCGACAGTTGAGCGACTGCAGCAGTATTTTCACAGCACCCGCTAGTAGTCGCTGTGCTTGGCCGTTGTTCGGTTGTTGATATCGACTCAGTCGGTGTGCAGTAATGTTGAATACAAGGTGACGAGTCGCTATTTGACAGGTTCCGCGATGTATGGGTACTCATGATAGCGTCTGGTCAGAGCGACCGGCTCCCACCATATTCATCAAAAAATCATGCTCAAAAAATTCAAGCGCTGTGAAATGCACGTTTAAACCCCAGAGCGCTGGCGGCGATGTGTTAAAAGTAGTTTTTTAACCCCCAAACCACCATATTTTTGGAAACAAAAAAAAAAAAAATTTTAAGAATTTAGTAATATGAATACATTAATATCAGACCTGTAATATCAATTCTGCACACATTTTTTTTTTTTTTTTTAAACTTAAAAAAATTATCTAACATTGCAGAAGTGGTCACAGAATTTTTCAAATTAAAAAAAAAAAAACATTAATAACAATTAATTATTAATATTTAAAGATTGTTCCATTGAAATGCATTGGAGAGCGCCAGGTAGCGAGAGGTCATACCTGTCGCTGTTCAAGGTCGGACACTGGCGCTGTGGGGTGAGGCTGGAATAATGATGAATGAGTGTCGATCCTGTCATTTTGCACAGCCATTGCTGTAATGATAAGATTAGTGCCGAACAAAACCCAGGATTTTTGTTGCTTGCTCTTGGGGCATCCTGATTTGGGAGGCCCGCTGTGTGAAACCCCCTAGATCGCCCATGCAAAACTCACCTTTTCCCAGACACATAGTGCTGCCTCCCCCCCAACTCATTCTAAGTGGGTCTTGCCAGAGCTCATGGATGTTGGCAGTTTCACCTGGCACCGCTGCTATTGCAGAGAGTTTCCCACATTTCTGGTGCTAGTGGTGGAGGCCCCTGGGTGCGAGCCTCTCTTGCCCTGTCTATATTCCGGCCCTGCTGGGGGCAGCAGAACGTGGCTAGCGGGAGCCACCCAATTGGGTCCATTCAGAACTCATTGCCGGGCATAATCATACAGGAGTACCCTGCGCATGTGCCTTGGGAGCTTGGATCAAGGTGAGTAAAGTAAGGTAAGTGAAAAGCCTTGGTTTTGAGCCATTTTAAGTGGACCAAAACCCACCCTGGAGTCTCTGAGACTTCAGTGCAGACCTGCTCTCTCCTGTGGGGGCCCCCTTCTTGGTTGTGCACAGGCCCGCCCTCCGCAACTGAATGGCTGTGCAGGGCCGCGCACAGCCATTGGGAGCCGAGCTTTGCTGCTCACAAGTGTGGCTAGGATTGCAGCAGGCTGTTCGAGCCTCAGCGTGGGCCCGAGGAGAGGTAAGTGACGTCAGGGACCTGGGGGGTTTCACACAGCGGGGCACCCCAAACTGGTGAGACTCTGAGACTTCAGTGTAGGCCTACTCCCTACTGTGGGGGCATCCCAAATGCACCACTCTGTGACATCCCCAGAGTCGCTCGATATTCTTACCTTTTCCTCGAGCCCACAACGCATGCGCGACCAGCACCGGCATCACTCGCCGCCCTTCTCGGCTCCACCCGCTGTAACTGAATGCACATCCAAAGGCAGGCAAGTGATGGCGCGCGCCATTAATAAGTGTGGCTAGAATTCCAGCAGGCTATTGTAGCTGCAGCGTGAGCTCCAGGAGAGGTAAGTGACTTTATTGCCGGCATAATCATGCATGAGAACCCTGCGCATGTGCCTTGGGAGCATGGATCAAGGTGAATAAACGGGGGTTTCACACACCAGACCCCAAATTGAGATGTCGACAAAAATATAGGTAAGTGAAAAGCCTTGGTTTTGATCCGTTTTAAGTGGAAAGGGTTCCTTAAAGTGGTCCAAGCCCACCCTGGAGTCTCTGAGACTTCAGAGCAGGTCTACTCCCTCCTGCCAGGGCATCTGAAACCGGGATGCCCCGCTCTGTGACACCCCCCGAATTGCTCAATATTTTTCCTTTTCCTCGAGCCCCCTTCTTGGCTGTGTGCGGCTCTACCCGCCGCAGCTAAATGGCTGTGCGGGGCCACGCATAACTAAAGGGAGCCGAGTGATGCCGCTCGCAAGTGCAGCTAGGATTCCAGCAGGCTGTTCCAGCCACAGCGTGGGCTCGAGAAGAGGTTAGTGACATTGGGGACCTGGGGGGGTTGCACACAGCGGGGCACCCCAAACTGGTGAGACTTCAGTGCAGACCTACTCCCTCCTGCGGGGGCATCTGAAACCGGGATTCCGTGCTCTGTGACATCCCCGAGTCGCTCGATATTCTTACCTTTTCCTCGAGCCCACGGCGCATGCACAACTAGCACCGGCATCACTCGCTCCCCTTCTCAGCTGTGCACGGCCCCGCCCATCGCAACTGAATGTACAGCCAAAGGCAGGCGAGTGATGCAGTGCACCGCTCACAAGTGCGACAATGATTCCAGCAGGTTGTTGTAGCCGCAGCGTGGGCTCGAGGAGAGGTAAGTGACCTCATTGCCGGCATAATCATGCACGAGAACCCTGCGCATGTGCAGACCCAAACTGGGATGCCCCGCTCTGTGACACCCCCTGAATCGCTCAACCTTTTCCTTGATCTCCCTTCTCAGCTGTGCACAGCCCTGCCCTCCGCAACTGAATGGCTGTGTGGGGCCGTGCACGGCCAAATGCAGGCAAGTGATGCCGCTCACAGGTGCGGCTAGGATTCCAGCAGGCTGTTCTAGCCACAGCGTGGGCTTGAGGAGAGGTAAGTGACCTTGGCTTCCTAGGGGGTTTCACACAGCAAGGCACCCCAGAACGGAGCCCCAGGGGGAGAGACTAAAACCTGGCATAGTGACAATCCCTGGTTTTGATCCACTTTTAAAGACATTTGGCAGCATAAAAATTAGAGCCACTATTGAGGCAAGTATGAATCAAAAGCTGATAGATCTGAAAGCAGCAGCTGCATTTCGGGATAGATAAGACGCAGGCAACGCAAGCGCAGAAACACATTTCAGATCTCCCTCCGTAAGTAAATGTCATCTCCTCAGCACTATAGAAAGCTCCCATAACCGCCATCAATATCTCATATACTGTACAAGCACCTAATGCAGAGGAGTAGCCTGGGGCAAAGATTTGAAATGGTGCCCCCCATCTGTGCTCGGGCCCCCCTTTGGCACCCCGCTTGACCTGCTACACTTGGGGCACCTGCCCCCCCAGCTACTCCCCTGCCTAATGGGACCATTTAAAGTGGACCGTCACCCAGGGGTGATCGGCCCGGGAATCTATAAGATTCCCGGGCCGATCACCTCCCTCCCCGCAGGACATCCGAGATCGGGATGTCCCGCGGGGTGAAACCCCCCCAAACACCCCAAATCCCCTTACCTTGTCTTCGGCGGCGGCTGTGAATGGCCGGCGCGGGGGCGCGTGCGTCAAGGGTGACGTGCGGGAGGCGGCGGCGGAGGAGCTGCTTGTCCGTCGGCGCTGGGAGCGGGGAGAGGTGAGTTTTTCGGGGGGTTCGGGGGGGTTTCACACAGCATCGGGGGTGCCCCACCGAAGTGGACCAAGACCCAGGATAGTCAAAATCCTGGGTGTTGGTCCACTTTAAAGGACATGTGACAAGCCCTGTCAGTGGGATTAGGTCCTGATAGTGTTAGTAACTTTAAATAATCCTAGCTAAACCAGTTAGATGCATTACTTGGGGATCATTACATCACGAATCCACATGATGGCAGTGTTGCCTAAGGAATGAACCTAACTAATATTAAATAGTCTAGCGTTCCTCTTAAATTAGATAAATAGAGACTCAGCCAGGTGGCATTGGCAACATTACCTGCCCTGCCATTGGTTGAGGCTCGCAACATAGTTTGTTAAGGCAACAATACAGAGGTTATATAAGGGAAACCCCAACCCTTCTAGAGTGTTCTTGGCTAAAACCAAGCTTGATGAGGGGAAGTGTTAATGTAGTGGAGGAACTGAGTAACAGCCATGGAAGAAGCCTGTGGATTGGACCGTTTGCTGTAACCAATGGAAATTGCCTGTAACTGGATTATGCTGTTTGTAATAGATGGAAGCTTTCAAATAAAGACCCTGTTGTTTTCACCAAGGAGTGTCATCAATGGAGACCAGCGTTGACTGAAGCAGTAAGTGCACCTCCACCCCCCACACATGCCACACCAAGCTGAGTCGCCCTACCCTAGGTCCAAGAAACCCCCTCGCTCCTCAGAGCGCGTGCCCACGGCCAGGTACACACCCGCTACAGACATCTATGCCTTACAATAGTATAGAGGCTATAAAGGCATCTAATGCAGAGGCATAGCCAGGCTTTTTAGCACTCGGGGCAAAGATTCAAAATAGCGCCCCACCTGTGCTCCGGACCCTCTTTGGCGCCCCCCTGACCTGCTGCACTCTGGGCTGCCCCCCGCCTCTGTCCAGCTACTCCCCTGCCTAATGACACCATTAGAAGGACATCTAAGCCTTACAATAGTATAGAGGCTATAAAGGCACCTAATGCAGAGGCATAGCCAGGCTTTGTAGCACTCGGGGCAAAGATTCAAAATAGCTCCCCACCTGTGCTCCGGACCCTCTTTGGCGCCCCCCTGACCTGCTGCACTCGGGGCTGCCCCCGCCTCTGTCCAGCTACTCCCCTGCCTAATGACACCATTAGAAGGACATCTAAGCCTTACAATAGTATAGAGGCTATAAAGGCAGTCAGGGGAAATCACAGCACAGTATAATGACAACACATTGCTTTATATGAGGTCACCGCATGTTTCTATACATTCCCCAGCGCTGTCATGAAACTGATGCTGACTGGAGTAATTTATGAGATGGAGGAATGTGGTCCCCTTGCTCTTCAACCTGCATCTTAAAATGGAAGTCCAGTCCAAAACTGATTTTAGCCCAAATGAAACTTCTGACACATTCTGCATAATAGAAGTTTACCTATGGAGTCGATTTAGAGCCTGGTGAGAAAACTCACTTCTTTTTTAGGAGAGAAAAATTCCATTCACTTTTAATGTCTACCCGGGTGAAAATGTTCACCTGGCTCTGAATCAGCCCCAAGGTAGACAATGAAAGTCAAAGGCAGTTTTCTCTCCTTAAAAATCTCACCTGGCTCTGAATCTACCCCAATGTCTGCAATGAATGTGGAATGTGCTCTCCTACTGCCAGTACCATTCACTTCAATTGTGAGGCTCCAGCATTCACTAGCAGAGCCCTGCTGCTGGGTGGTTTCTTCCCGTTTCCCCTCTCCAAGTCCTATTTAAGACAAAGGTAATTGTTACACTATTGTGCTGGGCTACATGTGGCACAGTGTTTTCCATTTTTAAATTGAAAAATAAATTGCCAAGAAACCAAGATTTACAGTTTCACCATATGATTTCTCTTCTGAAGAAAGTGGATGTGGCCCTTGGAGCTATAATGCTGCATAATAATCCATAATAAGCCCCTAGGGGAGCGGCTTCTTCCCCTTCTTGGGCAGCAGGGGCAGCAGCTCCCTTTTCTTGGTTTGGGTGGCAGGGGCAGCGGCCCTTATCCCCTGCCCAAGCAGTGGGGCCGTGGCTCCATTTCTCCTGGCTCTGCTTCGTGGCAGCTCATTCAAGCCAGAGGTGGTGGAGGGGGCATGGTTCTGTTATGGGACCTGGAAGACCATTGGTGGTCCGCATTGGTGGGGTATGGCCGGGTCCACAGATGAAGATGGGGATTTTCTCATTCACAGCGCTGTCCTGAGATGAATGACATCGCTGGAGGAACATTTGGCAAGGTAAGCTGCTTTTTTAAGAGAGAAGTAGCATGAAGGAAGGGAAGGGAGATCACGAAACTCGCCGCTTCGACAGAAGGGCAGTAGAGCTTATCTGTTGTCAGACAACATTTATTGCAGTCAGAGATGAGACTTTATATTATCCAAAATGTGTTAGTTGTTGGATGAAATTTCCTCAGGGCTTAAAGTCAATGTTGTAATAGTATGATCCCTCTGCCCCATGCCTGTTTAGGAAGAGTCCCTGTAGTGAGGGGAACTCCTGGCCATGGGAAACAGAAGGAGCTACTGGGGAATAGTTACCTCCCTGCCTCCTAGGGGTTACATCTTCCATATTCTTTTAGTGCAGCCCCTGGAGTTATAAAGGGGAAGACCCGTGTTCTGTTGGGCATGAGAATACAGCCCTGTCAGAGAGACAAGATTTAGTACTGATCTGCTGCAGATGGCGCCCTCCGGGTCCCCTGGACCGGCTGGGAGTTGGTAAAGGTGACGGACCAGGTGCCAACCTTTATGGAGCAGTGGCCGGGGACCTTGCCTCCGGAAGAGGATGGGACTGTGCTTGGCCATAGAGTAGCTGGACCTGTGATTGGCTGGAGATATACCCTAAGTTGGGTGGACCTGTGCTAGGCTGGAGGACTCCCATAGTCTGGTGCCTCTTTACTTAGGGGATGAAGAAAGGCCTACTGGGGGAACTCAGAGTTGGGAGTGGTCAGGAAGAGATTCCCCTAGAGCACTACTCACTGGGATACCTTGGATGACATTGGATGTTAAATTTCCCCCATCAAATCGAGCATGGGGCACATTTCTGGTTAAGATTCCTTGAGGGGATGCCTAATGAGGAACAAGTCATATGGTGGGGCCCCTGTGATGTGCTGGGGAAGAGAATGTGCTAAATTCTGCTTTGGGCATCCCATAAAAAGAGCCATGACGTGTTTGCAATCTTCCAAACTCAAGGAGGACCTACAGTTGCTTTCCAGTCCCGCAGGACCATGAGTGAGTACCGAGCCCTCTCCCTGACACTCTCCATAAAACTGCGCGTGACACCCTTCTTTACTGCGATATACCAAAGAGCATGCAAATAGGGCAGGTTTGTTACACTGTCCAGGCATGAACATAAAAAAGTCTATACCCACCTTTTGTCCCAAGCAGCTTTCATGTGCAACGCCAACGTTTTTATAGCTACCGATGAGGGAGGATGAGATATTCCGTCCTCCGGTGCTGGGTGGACATGGAAGCATCCATCAAGGGGGCTTTATACCCCCCTGACACAGCTACACCATTTATTGCAATGGTAGGGGCGTGTGAAGGCAGGACCTGCTGAATTAATATTGGTTTCAGGATGTAAACAAGGCTCCATGGAGGCAATCATGTGAGGCCTCCGGTGCTGGAGGATGAAATCGCTAGCTCCCTGCCATCGGTAAGTATGAAAATGCCGGCACTGTACAAAGGAGCTTCAAGGGAACACTGGACCTGCATGGAAGAGCTGTGGGGGAACACCGGACCTGGATGGAGGCACTGTGGGGGAACACCGGACCTGCATGGAGGCACTGTGGGGGAACACCGGACCTTCATGGAGGCGCTGTGGAGGAACACCGGACCTGCATGGAGGCACTGTGGGGGAACACCGGACCTGCATGGAGGCACTGTGGGGGAACACCGGACCTGCATGGAGGCACTGTGGGGGAACACCGGACCTGCATGGAGGCACTGTGGGGGAACACCGGACCTGCATGGAGGCACTGTGGGGGAACACCGGACCTTCATGGAGGCGCTGTGGAGGAACACCGGACCTGCATGGAGGAGCTGTGGGGGAACACCGGACCTGCATGGAGGCACTGTGGGGGAACACCGGACCTGCATGGAGGCACTGTGGGGGAACACCGGACCTTCATGGAGGCGCTGTGGAGGAACACCGGACCTGCATGGAGGAGCTGTGGGGGAACACGGACCTGCATGAAGGAGCTGTGGGGGAACATCAGACCTGCATGGAGGAGCTGTGGGGGAACATCAGACCTGCACGGAGGAGCTGTGGGGGAAACACGGACCTGCACCTCTGGATCCATGCTTGAAGTCAACAAGTGAACTTGAAAGGGATCCACTGGAACTTTGTAGCATGAGAAGATGGGTAATGCTTTGGTATGCTGCTTTGACATACCGATAACCCTCAACCAGTCCACCACAATGATCCACCTCTAGCCTCCGCTTTTGCCCATTATGTCTTGGGAGTTAGTAAACTCTGGCTTGTTGAAGCTTTTACCAGTTCACCAAAAAGTTGTGGACCAGGTTCCCCTAGGCAGAAAAAGCGCTCTCCAGTCTGCACTGAGAGTGGAACCCAAAGAGTTGACTGGGGTAACTGGTAGGAGATCAAATGGAGCTTTTTTAATTTTACCACTAGACAGGATCTTCCACTTATATGCAGAATGTTCTTGAATGTTGAACCATGACTGAGTTAGATGAATTGAACCTTTTTAATTTCAGCAATAGCCAATCAGGTTTCTTCTTTTTATCAGCAGGACATTTTTGACTATTGAACCATGTTAGGGTTAGGCTGATTTGACTGGTAGGAGATCCATTTGAATCTTTCATTAAGTCAAAAGCCAGCCTGACTTTCCTATTTATGGAGAGAATGTTCTTGAATGCTGAACTATACTTGGATTAGTCCATCCAAGTTAACTGGTAGAGAATCTTTTCACCAACACCCAGGTTGGCTCATCCAAAGGGTGGCAAAGGGGGAAAAGACCTGAGGGCAATTGTCAGTAATGGTGGACCCTTCAATGGCAGTCAAGATAGCAGCAAGGACTGGAATGTGATTGGTAGCAGTAGAGAGGTTGACAAGGACCAATGGAAATGAAAGATATGGATAAGAGATCCTGAATGTGTTTAGATCAGTGTCTTTATCTGTGTATATAATGAATATCTATTAAATATATTGGGCTTTTTACCTATATTCAGTGTGCGGCCTCTTTGGTAAGGGTTTTAGAGATCAGTCTAGGATCTCTTATCCATATCTTTCATTTTCTGTGTTCCCCTTATGGCCGGCACCTACTTTTAATTGTGCTGCGGTGCACCTCCCACCATATTCTAAGGACCAATGGAAAATCAACAAAAGCAGAGAAGATGCAAAGACTTGAAGAAGACTGGTGGAAGTGGAGGGGCCATGAAGACTAGAGGGTCATAAGGTCATGTTAGGCAGCAGCGGAGAAAGCAGTAAGGATTGGAAGGCGATTGACAGCAGTAGGAAAGTCGACAAGAACCAGGGGACAATCAACAAAAACAGAGAAGGTTCAAAGACTAGTACACGATTGGTGGCAGTGGAGAGGTCATTGTGATCATGAGTGGTAGAGAGGGACCCATTGATGGCAGCAGAGCTGAAGGATGACCTAACGTGTTGTGGAATGTGAAATTACATAACACATAGGGGCCCAGTGAGCCCACCTAATCCTGAAGCCAACCCTGCCATCAGGTATCTGCTGCCCTGTGGGCCTTGGGCTTGTCTATTTGGTCTCTGTGTCCCTCCAGTCTCCCCTCTCCTTTTAGTGTGTTACTCTCTGCCCACTCCCAGGTTTCCTGTGTATGTTTATTTGTAAATCGCATTCCCTGATAGAGCAGGGGCAAGAATGAACACCATGCTTCTAGATGCCCAGTGGGCCAAACTGCTTTGGGGCCAATTGGGCTGCCACGTTTAACACCCACATTCACTCCCTTCCCCTTAGTCTCCCTCTCAGCCTTCTACACCCAGCCCCACTGTACCTACAAGCCAAGGAACCCCAGCCTCCAATGCTATAGCCCTGGCATCATGGTTTGGGGGGGGGGGGGGACAGCAGAGATGTCTCAGGCCGGCCAGGGGCTGGTAAAATCCAGGGCTGATTTGTGTTTCCAGTCTGCCACGGCCCGTCTATCTGTCTAGGACTACGTTGTTTTTGTTGATTTCCCCTCGTTTTTCTGCCTTGTGCTGCTCAATCCATTGATGAAAATTGCGGTTGGAGGCCGTACATTTTGAATTCCAACCTGGCGTTCACATTCTATTTGCAATCATTAAAAGAATATTTAATGGCCCAATCGTTTTTTTTAAATCTTATTGAGAACATTTCAGAACAATGGACAAGGATGACGTCCGTAGGGCTCCTGGGTCCTCTATGATTTTAATTAATTGCACTCTTACATGCCCATTAATTGCCTGCTGCCTTCCATGCTGGGCTTCTCCTATTGTTGTTGATGCTCTGTATCGCTGTGTGTGGGGGTAGGTAGTGTTTGCTGTAATTATGTGTATGCGTATTTGCAGATCCCGACAATTAGCCAGCAATATGGATGATGATATGGTGCTATGGCCTTGTGACCTCTGTCTTTAAGCACTCCTGGAACTCCGGGAAACTATTATTTGATTACAGTCCTATGACGCAATTGTGCTTGGGGAAAAAAGAGGCAATTATGATCCTCTCTGGTGCCTGGATTCCCCATTTTCTGCACAGCTTTTGTCAATAATGGCTATAATAAAGTAATGGTATAGAGTGCTCCTAGCGGGGTTATGTCTTACGTTATTATTAAAGAAAGTAATAAAACAATTAACACTACTTCACATTTGGACTTTTAGCTTTGTTTTCTAAGCTTCAGAAGTGTTAGATCAGAATACTCACTTTGATCCTTTTGCTTATCCAAACCAAAAATAAAAATTTCCCAAGACCGCGCAAAAAAACAAAAAACAAAAACCAAAAACATATAATATAAAAGATTAGCTTAAATCTACCCGCTACGAGCAATGGGCTGATGTCACAAACAGTCCTTTCCAATGTAAACAGCAGAAGTATATATCATAGTATATATATCAAGTCTGTATATACAGCTCAGCGAGGTGCTTCAGTAAATGCAAAGCATTCCACCATGTGCTTCCTTAGTTTTTCAAATACAGTGCAGTATTCCCATCACCTATAAATAAAATGATGTACCAGATTCTATACCGGAGATAGCTTCAAATTACAAATCAGTTTGGCTCCACTTTGATCTCTTATTACTCCTCAGCTTGATCCTATTGCTCACATGTTGCTGTCTAGTGATAGTCCCTCATGAAAAGAGAACTTTGATATTTAATATCTTAGCTAAAACCCGCTCTCAATTAATAAGAAACGTTTCATAAAATATTCCACATTTATAAAAAATAATTTAAATAAAATCAATGCTGGAGTACAAACCGCCAATGTCACTCAAGGTTTTTTTTTTTTTTTTTACCAAAGAAACAACTATAGATCCAAATATGATTTAATCAATAACGCTCTGCGGATTTAAAAAAAAAAAAAAGTACATAGCATTTCTCTAGACAATACTTCCTTCCTTTATCACCCAATGTGATTGGGTGCAGCACTTATTTATAAGAAGATCAATCACCAAAATCAAAATGCACATACCAGAAGGTTGACTGAATCGGATACGTGCATTTTATATTTGGTGATTGGGTGCGGCACTTATTTATAAGAAGATCAATCACATTGGGTGATAAAGGAAGGAAGTAATGTCTAGAGAAATGCTATGATAAATATAACAGCCCACACTCCAAATAATTCTGTGTGTTCAATAATCCAATAAAGTCCAAAAAGGCGTACAAACATGTGCAGTTATAGTTAATGTCCATACGTCCAACGTTTCGGGGCATCCCGCGCCCCTTTATGGGGAAATGCACATCAAACAGGGTAACAACCAAATCAAGGGTTAAATACCCTACCACATTAACTATAACTGCACATGTTTGTACGCCTTTTTGGACTTTATTGGATTATTGAATACACAGATTTATTGGAGTGCGGGCTGTTGTTATATTTATGGTTGACGCGGCGCCCCCACTGGCCACAGCACCCAACTTAATCTCTTGAGTTAAGAGTGCTTCTGTGATATCGCTTTCCTTGTAGAGAAATGCTATGAACTCTTTTTTTTTAAGAAATCAGCGGAGTGTTACTCCGACTCCATATTGGGCGGTGGCTCAAAGGGTGAGACGGAGGGGCCTCTCTCTGATATATACCGGGCCTCTCATCTGCCCCTGTATGGTACCCCCAGGTATTTTCATATTCTTGTCTTCTATCCCGTTGGATGCTAAAGATTTTCTCGTTGACCATAATCCAGTAAAGATTAACCCTGACATCTCAGAGATATGCCTCCAGATTTCCACGAAAATGAGAAAGTCTCACTTAAAGGGAAAGTGCAGGCACAAAACAAACAAAAGAAAGAGAATAACACTGGTTGTCACCTGCAACTCTTCCACCTGACTAAGGGTACAAAAGTTGAGCACGGCTTTTTTTTGTTTTCTTTGTTGGACCTTTCTATCTCTTTCCCCTAGTGAGTTATTTAGCCGTCTAATCTTTGAGGGCAGAGTGTTTCCTTAAGAGCTAAGCGATCCAAAAAGGAATCATTTGGAAAGGTCATCTCAGTAGGACAAACACTTAAACCAACACAGCCATCCCCGATGTCATTTACCGAAGAACATCCTGTCCCTCCCGGGAGCCCTGCGCCAATGTTTCTCTGTGCGGCGTTCACACGTTATTTCTGTAATTACACATCTCCGCCAAAGTCGCCCATCTGCCACAAGTAACCGTAATTACCGCGGCTGGATCACACAAAGCGGCGAAAATTCCTGTTTAGCACAATTCAACGTATTTTTGCCGGGTCTCATAATTCTCCGAGAGGGTTTTTTAATAAAATGAAATACTAAGATTTCACTGATTAGTGATTAGTTTTTTCTTTTTTTTTACTTTAGAGACATTTAACTGCACAAAGAAAATGTGAGGCAAGTGAGGATTAAACCCCCCCCCCCCCAACTTTGCGAGTTCGGGTTCCCAGCCCCGAACACGAACTTCAGCCAGAAGTCCAGGTTAATGATGGGCAGCTGGAACTAGAAGTGTCCTAACGCATGAGACCCGGCGGCCATCTTTTTGTAGCCTGGGCTGGGGCCAAACTGAAACAAACGCTCTGCTGCTGCTGAGAAAGGGGATCGGGCTGAGGTGAGTTAGATCAGCCCGTTTATTGCTGCACACTCTGCGCCCCTCCACCACAGCCATCCCCCAAAAGTTCGGGTCACCTGTGATTTCAATGGGGACTGGGTTTGGGTCCCCGAACCTAAAGATGAAGTTGGTCTGAGCTTGCCGGACCCAAACTTTGGGGGGTTCGCCCATCTCTCATCACATACTACAGGAAACTAGGCAATTGATTAGGCAAATTTGTCTCATTTTTCATAAAGTGGACCAACAGTCAAAAATAAATTATACCAGACCAAACAACAAACGTGCTTATATGCATCCCTCCCCAGGGCAATTTAGATTGCTGCACATAGAAATTTTCCTTTTTTTAACTCCTTCTGTAATAAATTTTAGAAACAAAATGGCGACTCATGCATTTGCAGGACACCTGCAAACAGGAAGTGCTGCTGGGCTTCCTGTTACTGTTCCTTGCCAGTTATGTCAGTTGAATGCAGGCAGCAGCATGGCTGAGATGCTGGGAGAGGAAGCTCCAAAATGGCCGCTACCTTTCTATACCAATTGTGCCAGGCTGTTGGTCTGGTTTAAGTATGAGTGCACCAGACTTATACATTGCACATTCATTATTTACCGTATATTATTATTAGGACTTGGGAAATTACAGACTGTACAGGTTTATTCTCTGTACATGAAAGGAGGGCTGAACGGGTCCAAATGCCGGCAACAAAAATGGTGGTAGGGCTAAAACTTAAAGAACTTAATTTGTACAGTCTACAGGAAAGAAGGGAGAGATGGGAGATGATGGAGACCTTTATATATGTGACAGGATTCAATACGGTTCAGGAGGGAAGTGTTTCTAAGAAGAAACTTAATGATAGAACAACAGGGCCAACCTAAAGCTAGTCGGAGGGAAGGTCAGGAGCAATGTTAGAAAATAATATTTTACAGAAAGAGTAGTAGATGCTGGGAACAAACTTCCAGCAGAGGTAGTTCGACAGTGACTGAATTAAAAAATGCCTGGGATAAGCCTCCGTCTATCCTAAGATAAAGAGCACATACATAAGGGAAGACTAGATAGGCCGTATGGTCTCCTTCTGCTGTCAACCTTCTATGTTTTCTATGTTTCTATGAAAATGAGGTTTGGACCTTCGAGGAATAAGAGGCTAAGACCATGCGTCACGTTTCCAGGTGTGCTGAGGTAAAGATTTGGCTCACCATTGTAACTGCCCCTAAGGGTTGTTAGAAGGTGGATTTTGATTTTCCATTGGTGATATTGTAAAGGTTGTATTTCCTTGACGAACTGGGTCATTGTTTTTCCAGCCATGAGGTTTACGCTGGTGTCTGGATTCCCCGTATTCTGCACAGCTTTTATCAATAATGGCTGTGATAAAGTAACGCTGCATAGTGCTCCTAGCGAAGTTATGTCTTGACGTTATTATTTAAAACAATTAACACTAGTTCACATTTTGATTTTGAGGTTTAGCTTTGTTTTATAAGCTTCAGAAGTGTTAGATCAGAATACTCCCTTTGAACCTGTTGCTCTGTAATAAGGTTCCAGAGGAATAAAATGTTTATCCCAATTATTAATGAATTATTATTAATTCACTAATATTTTTGATGTATATAGGTAACTTGGATGAATTTGGAATCTGTGGATGTTTACCTGCCGCTTATTGTGATACTGTTACGGGCCTGGCTGATTCAAGGGGAAATCATACACATATAACATATATACATGTCCATATAATATAAAGGTTATTTCTGTTAATTGAATTCGCATTCAGACCTCATGGAAGCAGTTCATATGCAGATGTAAAGAATTTTTGGGTATGTTTCAGTTCTCTCTTAGTAATTACTTTAACTTCAACCACAACCATGTTGTGTTTAGTCTGAAGGATTGTGTTTCATGACAGCCTCTTTTTGTAACAGGACTAAGGGGCAGTTGGGGGGAGGAGAAATTAAGGTTTGGGCAGAGGAATAACATTTAAGAGATACAGTGGTGGAGACATGAAGGATTGCCATGCAGGCAGTATGGCGGGGCCTGGGCAGAGGACAAAAGGCCCTGGTTGAATTAGCTCGAGAGAGATTGCTGTTTTTTTAGTATGGACACTCTTTTACATCCTGGACATTGCAACTTACAACATATTTACGCCGTTCATATTATTACTTTTCCTGTAATGTAACCGGCTAAGTTTTAATTAAACCGGACCTTCACCATAATTTATTGAAAAGCCCAAACCCTTAGAAAACGATTCCCCAGCATATAAAATGAATATATTTTAAGTTTTTAGTCACTTATTTATTATTCTTTCCCCCTACTGGGGTGCAATCCTGTTCAGGACTTTAGGATACGGGTGCCGCCATCTTGACTCAGAAGCATCACACTTACTGAGGAGAGGAGAGTGGGATAAAGTACAGGGAGTGGAGTTATAGCTGTGCTTTGCTCAGACAGAGCAGAGCTGGGGTCAGGAAAAGGTCAGCAATCCCAGAATGCAGAGCAGCACAGTGAGAAGGCACTTCCTGTTTACAGGCTGCCTGATGTCCCATGTTTAAAGGCTCATAACATGCAGTAGATGCAGGTAGGATGATTTTTAATGTGAGCAATCTGTATGTACAGGGTATGGGAAACATATAAGATAGACTCTTATTCAGAGTGAAGGCCCGCTTTAAATCCACTCATTGATTTTTGGTTTTGGCCCAATACTTGTTTCTTAAATCACCATGGCTGTGATTATGTCTGGATGGCCCAATAGTCCTTGTTAAAAAGGTAAAACAAGGAACCGAACTTATTACATGCTCACATGTTGCTGTCCAGTAATGGGAAATTACAGACCAGTCACCCTAAAGGCTAAAGGCTTATCCTCTGTACATGAAAGGAGGGCTGAAAAGGAGGTTTGGTCCTGCGAGGAATAAGAGGCGAAGACCGAGCGACACTTTTCCAGGTGTGCTGAAGGAAAGATCCGGCTCACCATTGCAACTGCCCCTAACGGTTGTTAAAATGGAGGATTTTGATCTTCCATTGGTGATATTGTAAAGGTTGTATTCCCTCACGGATTGGGTCATTGTTTTGCCAGCCATGATGTTTCCTCTGGTGCCTGGATTCCACATTTTTTGCACAGATTTTTATCAATAATGGCTGTGACAAAGTAATGCTACAGAGTGCTCCTAGCGGAGTTAGGTCTCGACTTTCTTATTTAAAACAATTAACACTAGTTTACATTTGGACTACGTTTTAGCTTTGTTTTCTACGATTCAGAAGTGTTAGATCAGAATACTCACTTTGATCCTATAGCTCACATGTTGCTGTCCAGTAATGGTCCCTCATGGGTTGCGCTCAATCAGGCAGGGCCAACGCCAGCACCGAGCATGTCCAGGGGCCTTTGGCATCTTCAGGGGCCCACTCAGGGAAAGAGGCCATTCGGAGAGAGAGTCATCAGCATCAGTGGGGGACCGATTGGTGGCAGTGGAGCTGAAGGATGAGCTGATGTGACGTGGCATGTGGAATAACATACTGCAAAGGGGCCCACTGAGCCCACATAATCCTGAAGCCAGCCCTGCCATCAGGTATCTTCTGCACTGGGTTGCCCTCGGCTTGTCTGTTTGGTCTCTGTGTTCCTCCGGTTCTCTCTCTATGCTTTTAGTGTTTTACTCTTTATTATTTAATATATTATTAGTAGGACTTGGGGAATTACAGACCAGTTACCCTTAAAGGCGTATCCTCTGTAACATAGAAACATAGAAGGTTGATGGCAGAAGGAGACCATACGGTCCATCTAGTCTGCCCTTGTATGTGTATACTGTATGTACTCTTTATCTTAGGATAGATGTGTGCTTATCCCAGGCATGTTTAAATTCAGCGACTGTTGATTTTTCAACTACCTCTGCTGGAAGTTTGTTCCAAGCATCTACTACTTTTTCTGTAAAATAATATTTTCTAACATTGCTCCTGATCTTTCCCCCGACTAGCTTCAGGTTGTGCCCCCTTGTTCTATCATTAAGCTTCTTCTTAAAAACACTTCCCTGCTGAACCTTATTTAATCCCTTCACATATTTAAAGGTCTCAATCATGCCCCCCCTCTCCCTTCTTTCCTCCAGACTGTACAGATTAAGTTCTTTAAGTCTCTCCTGATAAATTTTAAGTTTAAGTCCTTCCACCATTTTTGTTGCCGGCCTTTGGACATGTTCTATTTGAATAATGTGCAAAGATTTCTTAAGGCAAGTTCCACTGCATGCCCAAATACCCATTAAACCATGGCACTACCGCTGTTATTAATTAAAAATAAATATTTTTATTTAATAGAAAATTGTACATGCATAAGACATAATTTAAAAAACACTAAAGACAATATACAAAAAGGAAGGGAGACATCTAGTAGGGGCAGTGGGAAGTGGTTCTAGTAAAAATTGATCATACAAATGAAACCTGGCTGTATTTTAAAGTGCATAAGTGCCAACTAACCTAATCCACCTCATTATCTAAAGGTCACTATATAGACCCCAAATCACGTGCAATAAGCAATTATCAAAAACCATATAGCAATAAAACAGTATGTGATATAGTCCTAACAACCTAATAACACTACCTACTATATTAACACTAAGTGAAACAGACACAGCCAGGGGGAACCAAAGAAAATAATCCCCAAAGTGAAGAGCAGTAAACTTACATACACACACGACCACCTGCCCACCGCCCCGCCCGTCTACGCGTTGCGTGACGTCAGAACGCGTCACTTCCTCAGGACAACGAGTATCTAAACTAACCCCCTATTTAAGTACACTGACCTGTATAGGCTCCACGCCCTGATAATGAGTGAGTGCTGCACAGCTGATCCCGATCAGCACCGTGATGCCGCCGCCAGTATGTGCGGGCGCGCCCCGGCCGGTGGCGCGCCCACAGTGAGTGTTCTGACGCGTCCCGGCCGGAGACGCGCCGGAACAACGGGCGGCGGAAATACACGCTATGCCTGTCAAGAGGCTGTCACCCAATAAGAATACAGACCCACCTCCACCAATGAGCAGCCCAGTAGCGGAGTGACGCGCCAGATGAGGGCAGCCTGGCAAGTGCTGCGCACACATTCCCCAGACCTCCGTGACATCTCGCCAGACCATAGCAGGGGTGCGCGCGCACCCAGAAGGCTGTGAATGGCGCAGGGCGCCCGGCACCCAATAAGGGACCAGGCACACTATGTCACTGTCCAGAGGGAATGTGCTGCTCATATAGAATAGGAGGGGCCGGGGGGCAATGTACAGGAGCCACTACAGGTAAGTATGCACCCAAATCTAAACAACTACACCAACTATTAATCTACCACCATGTCTATTATTCATCATTAATAATACTCATTAAGTTTGTACAACACTAGAAAAGAAGAAATATATATATCTACACTAAATAAATAACCTAATAATAATTCAATATGCCAAGGCTGGAACATTACAACCCAAATTTAGAGAGAAAGTTACTATTACTACTACTAATACTATTCAGGCAAGCGGGCCATTCTGCATGTAGAGGATACAGGCTAAGACCATTCTGCATGCAGAGAGTGCAACTGATCACGGGCCGAGCACCAGGCACATACACATACCTAAAGAGAGAGTACAAGGGGGAGTCTACATGTACTATATGCAAGAAGGGGCGCCAAAGCATGCTTCTAGATCGTGGCACTGGCCTCCAGATGGGGACCCACCCAATGTACCTAGCATGTACTGACTATTAGTGCCATAAAACATTTTGGCAGCAAGCCAATTTCCCATTTTTAGATGGGAAATTATCTGTTTTTTTAAGAGTGTTTCCATTAATTTGACCACTATAGATGTTAAACTAACTGGCCTGTAATTACTGGCTTCTTCTCTACTCCCCTTTTTATGGATTGGTACGACATTGGCCATTCTCCAATCATCTGGAACCTCACCAGTTGAAAGGGAATCAGTCAGAGGGGCTGCAATCACAAACCTAAGTTCCCTTAGAACTCTGGGGTGGATTCCATCTGGACCCATCGCCTTACTTACCTTTAGATGTGCCAGCTCGGATAGGACATCAGCCTCCAGAAACTCCGGAGCTGTGCCCTCCCAGCTGGATGCTGTGCAATGGCCATGCCTGCTACTATCTGAAAATACCGAACAAAAGTAGCTATTCAGATGGTCAGCCACAGCCTTATCTCCGTCAATATATTTATTTTCCCTACTTCTAATTTTTGCATTGTTTTTCTTCTTTCTGTCACCAATATATCGGAAAAAGGTTTTATCTCCCCTCTTCATAGATTTGGCCATTTCTTCCTCCTTTTGCCCTTTAGCAGTCCTTATAATCAGTTTTGCTTCCCTCTGTTTAATTTTATATGCCTCTCTGTCAGCTACACTTCCACTTACTTTATACTTCTTATAGGCAGACTTCTTATCTTTTATGATAGTGCTGACTTCCCTAGTAAACCATAATGGTTTCTTCTTCCTTTTATTCTTGCTAGTTTGTTTCACATATTGCTTAGTTGCCTTTAAGATGGCCATTTTTTACATTACATGTACATTAAAGGAGGCCTGAAAATAAGGTTTGGACCTGCAAGGAATAAGAGGCTAAGACCGAGCGTCACTTTTACAGGTGTGCTGAGATAAAGATTTGGCTCACCATTGCAACTGCCCCAAGAGGTGGTAGAAGGGGGATTTTGGTTTTCCATTGGTGATATTGTAAAGTGGGTATTTTCTTGACGGTTTGAGTCATTATTTTGCCAGCCATGATGTTCGCTGATCCAGTTTTCTCTGCTGACTTGAAGGGAAGCTCATTTAAAGGGAAGCTCCGGGCACAAAACAAACAAAAGAAAATACCACTGGTTGTCACCTTCAACTCAGACACCCAATTGAGGGTACAAAAGTACAGCTTTTTTTTTGGCCTTGTCTATCTCTTCCCCCTAGTGAGTTATTTAGCCATCTAATCTTTAAGGGCAGACTGATTCCATAAGACCAAGTGATCCAAAAAGGAATCATTAGGAAAGTTCATCTCAGGAGGACAAACACTTAAACAAGACCTTCACCCTGAATAAGAGCCTATCTTATATGTTTCCCCCACCATGTACAAACAGATTGCTCACATTAATCCGGACCTTCACCCTGAATAAGAGCCTATCTTATATGTTTCCTCCCCTGTACATACAGATTGCCCACATTTATCCGGACCCTCACCCTGAATAAGAGCCTATCTTATATGTTTCCCCCACCCTGTACACACAGATTGCCCACATTTATCCGGACCCTCACCCTGAATAAGAGCCTATCTTATATGTTTCCCCCACCCTGTACATACAGATTGCCCACATTTATCCGGACAAGAGCCTATCTTATATGTTTCCCCCCTGTACATACAGATTGCTCACATTAATCCGGGCCTTCACCCTGAATAAGAGCCTATCTAATATATTTCCCACACCCTGTACATACAGATTGCTCACATTAATCCGGGCCTTCACCCTGAATAAGAGCCTATCTAATATATTTCCCACACCCTGTACATACAGATTGCTCACATTAATCCGGACCTTCACCCTGAATAAGAGCCTATCTTATATATTTCCCACACTCTGTACATACAGATTGCCCACATTAATCCAGACCCTCACCTTGAATAAGAGCCTATCTTACATGTTTCCCCCACCCTGTACATACAGATTTCCCACATTAATCCGGACCCTCACCCTGAATAAGAGCCTATCTTCTCCCCACCCTGTACATACAGATTTCCCACATTAATCCGGACCTTCACCCTGAATAAGAGTCTACCTTATATGTTTCCCCAACCCTGTACATACAGATTGCCCACATTAAAAATCGTCCTACCTGCACCTAATGCGTTTTCTTAGCTTATAAACATCCAAGATGGTGGCCCATGGGGACTCAGGTTGCCTGCAAATTAGAAGTGTCTGGGATTCTGGGATTGTTGTCCTTTTCCTGATCCCAGCTCTGCTCTGTCTGTGCAAAGCACAGCTATAACCCACCCCCCTGCACTTTTTCTCCCCTCTCCTGTCCCAAGTATGTGATGCTACTGAGGCAAGATGGCGGCACCGGTATCCTGGGCTCCTGAACAGAGTTGCAGCCCAGTGGGAGAAGGAATAAATAGTAAACAACTTAAAAATGTAAACTCTATTAATTTTAGTTGCTGGGGAATAGTTTGGGGCTTTTAATGAAATGAAGCTGAAGGTCCGGTTTAAGCCAACGCAGCCATCCCGATGTCATTTACCGAAGAACCTCTCGTCCCTCCCGGGAGCCCCGCGCGGATTGTAAAGGGGGTATTTCCTTGGCGGATTGGGTCATTGTTTTGTCAGCCATGATGTTGGCTGATCCAATTTTTCTCAGCTATTTATCTTTTTTGGGCAGTTTCCTCATCAGACAGATCATAGCGGCTGGGGGTCCATGAGCCGCCCCCACCCATCCACTTATCTCAGGGGATGGTGGCAAGTAATTAGAGCCCCTCATCTCCTTGCAATGAAGGGATCATTTCTGAGGCGGAAACAACGTATTTGGGCTAATTAGCAGCTACACAAATTAATTACACAGAAGTAATTGCAGAGGAGCGCGGCCGTTGATTATGGCACATGCATCGGCTTGGAAAATTGGATGCCAAGAAGAGCTGACGTGGTGAGATGAGAGCTCCTCGCTGGTGGAGGGGGATACATTCAGATAGGGAAAGCGATACGGGCTCGATGAGGAATCGGTCATGGTGCATGTACATAATGTAATGCACTACGGAATGGGGGGCATGTAGGGTCACGTGTGTCCACGCTAACACCACGATGGTGGGGGCTCCAGTAACAAGGATCTTCCGTGGTCTCTCAGGAGGGCCCCATGCCATTCTCTGAAATCCCTGCTGCATCCATCCAGGACCTCTGTGAGGAGAGCAGGAAGGTATACCTTCCAAATTTTCAGGGTGGGAAAGAGGGACAATTGTTAAATTAGGCCACGTCCCCTCATTTAGGGATGGATAGGAGATCCATTGTAACAGTTACAACTAGAGATGAGCGAACCGGTTCGGACGAACCGGAATTCACTCCGAATTTCAGGAAATATTCGATTCGGCACGAACCCGAATATTTTGTGGTTCGTGCCGATCGAATTTTTCCTGAAATGAAAAAAAAAAAATGCCGGCATGGTGGGAGCTCTCAGCTGTCATCTGAGGGCGCGTCATCAGAGCTGGCCGGCCTCCACGCTCCGGACCTGCAGGTAAGTGTTTGCCTTTTTTCTCAAATGCCGGCATGGTGGGAGCGGGCCGGCCGGTTCCGCTGACAGCGGAGCCGGCCGGCCCGCTCCCACCATGCCGGCAAAAATGCTTTTTTTTTTTTTTGTTGTTCTTTAAATGCCGGCATGGTGGGAGCGGGCCGGCCGGCTTTACCGGCCCGCTCCCACCATGCCGTCATTTTTGATGGGGAACTTCGTAAAAGTTAGATTCGGCCGAACCCGAATTTCTTTGTGAAATTCGGCGAATCGGCCGAATCGAACTTTTCAAAAGTTCGCTCATCTCTAGTTACAACAATAAAAACACTTTGAATAGACAATGTAATCATTTATTGCTGCAGATCTGCATGTTACACCTCAAAGAGGGACAAAGGAGAACAACGAGGGACAGGGGGACATGGACTCAAAAGAGGGACAGTCCCTCCAAATCACGGACAATTGGGAGGTATGAGGTTTCTCAGACCTGGAAGGGTGAGACAAGGAGTGTGCTTACCTTCGCTGAGAATGTGCAGACCCCATTCTAATTCCTGTAGCCCCAGTCCATGGTGGGTTGGTGGGGGTTGGTGAGCAATGCCACATCACATCGGATGCCCCAGGGATGGATTTCACCTGTCCCTGACTTTTAGACTCTAGGGCCTGGTGCAATGGGTTTTGATCCACTTTACCTGGAGTCTTAATGCACCCACAAATGAAACCCCCGGTGGAGGGGGGTAGGGATTTGGTGGTGGGAGCGAAAGCAAAGCAGCTGCATCCCTGGAGCGTGTTTCGGCTGCTAGATGCTGGGGATGTGGCCACAGATGTGGAACCGTTTGTGGGTGAATCCGGGGGTTTAACTTAATGCAGCATTCTAAATCGGGATGCCACCGGGGGGCTTATTAAGACTCCAGGGCCTGTACGCATGGTGGTTGATCCTCTTTAAAGCGGATCAAAACCCATTGCACCAGGCCTTAGTATAAAAGTCAGGGGCAGGTGAACTCCCTCCCTGGGGCATCCCAGGGCATCCAATGTGATGTACCGATGTGTGAAACCAATGACCGTGGCCACACCCCCAGCATCTAGCAGCAGTGAGCATGCTCCAGGGATGCAGCTTCTTCTCTCTTCCCATGCTGGGGGTCTGTCTCCAAAAAGCATTGTATTGTGTACTTTAATATGCCCAGCATGCTGCACTGATTGGACGGGAGGAGCCCCCCTGCATGTGGGATCTTTGGGAAGGTAGTTATTTTGGGGGCGATCCCAGGGGTTTTACTTAGCAGTGCATACTGATAGTCAACAGCTGGTCCAGTTTTGGTCCACTTTAAATGGGAAGTCCACTTTTGATGAAACTTTTGAAGGTGTATATTTTTTGTACCAAAACAATGTGCTCAGGTTGTTAAGTTGCTTTAAAGTGGACCAAAACCCACAGAGATCGGCCCAGGAATCTATAAAATGGGTGTGGCTTCGATTAAACTATAGATTCAGTAGTTAGAGTAGAGTAGTTGTAGTTACTTTAGGAGGCCACTAGATGCCCCCATAGGATAAGGAATAGCATGGATTGTTTAAATTGGACCGAAACCCACGGAGGGCATTTAGGGTCATGTGTGCCCATGCTAACACCACGATAATGGGGGCTCCAGTAATGAGGATCTTCTGTGGTCTCTCGAAAGAACCATGTGCCATCCTCGGAAGGCGTACCTTCCAACTTTTCAGGGTGGGAAAGAGGGACAAAAGGAATCTATAAGATGGGGGTGGATTAGATTAGGCTATAGATTTAGTAGTTAGAGTAGAGTAGTTGTAGTTACTTTAGAAGGCCACTAGATGCCCCCATTGGATAAGGAATAGCATGGATTGTTTAAAGTGGACTGAAACCCACGGAGATCGGCCCTGGAATCTATAAGATTTCTGAGCCAATTGATTCCCCCCCCCCCGGGGTATCCAGAATTGGGATGCCCACTGTGTGAAACCCCCCAGGTCGCCCATGAACTCACCGTCTTTATCGGTCCAATGGCGCATGCGCGAGCAGCGACCGCATCCCAGCTATCGTTCTAGCGGGGCGCGTGCCCACACCAGCCGTTTGTAAATGGCCGGCACGGGCACGCTCCCTGTTAGGGGGATGGGGCCTGTCGCGCTGATTGGACGAGTGGCTGCGCATGCGTCATAGGACTGGGAAGAGGTGAGTTTGTTCAGGCAATCTGGGGGGTTTCACACAGTGGGGCACCCCCAATCAGGGTGCTTCGAGGGCTTCACTCCTCTCTTATCGATGTGCGTTGCCAACAGCAACACATAGTGAAAACTGCTTTCATAAAACACAAAATTAATGTGGACCAAAACCCAGCATTTTGACTGTCCTGGGTTTTGGTCCACATTAATATTTTTTCCCTATGTTAGCAAATAGGTGATTTAAAGAAGCAGTTTTTACTATGTGTTGCTATTGGCAGCATTCACCAAGAAGAGAGGAGTAAAGCCCCGAGCCCTCTACACACAAAACACTGCTGCTATGGCTGCTGCTGAGGTGAGGGAGCTCACTCTCAATGTTGGAGGAGGCTGAGCTTTACAGCTAAAACAGGCGCCATTATCTGACATTAGAGTCAAGCGGGAGCAGTAAAAATAGGCAAAAGTTACTATTCGTGGGGGGAGCAATTCAGGGGATGTGAGTTAAAAATGTGGGTTTTATGTCCTTTTTAAAAGCACAAGTTAAAAGCCATAGTCTGAGGATCGCCAGCTCAAGGTGAGTATATGGCGTTTCTGAGGGTTTAACACACAGGGGCGTCCCAAACGAGGGTTTGTAATCTGCTTTTACGTAACCCCTGGACAATCAGAATCATTTGGCCCTCGTTCTAGAGTATGTGTAATGGGCCGTCCAACAAGAGGATAGAAAGGAATCTTTTATAGAACATAACGAGTGCTAAATAGTAATTTCATGAAAACAAATTCCACCGTAGCCCAGGTATAAAATAATCCATCCATGTACTAAGGGGTTTATTCATCAAGGGATAGCGCCAGGTAGCGCCTCGTAGCAGCCGGCAGCGTCTGGTGAACGCCGGGCGCCGTACGCAAAACCACATGTATGGAGGCGATTCTGGTGGGCTACTGTAACAGCACCATGTAGCGTCCCATTCATCATTACAGGCAGCTCAGTGTATAGCGCTGGAGCTCCAGCTTCCAGAGCACCAGGTATTACCTGTCGCTACCCGTCGCTCTCCCATACATTTCAATGGACATTCCTTTTCTTCGGTTTAAACAGGGTTTTATGTTTTTAATAACTTTTTTTCTCTCGAATAATTGTGTGACGTCTCCTGGCCTAGAAAGAGTCATTTTTAAAACTTTTTACTTTTTTTATATTTTTATGCAGAATTGTCATGGCATTAAAGTATTAATGTTACAATGTTACAACAATGCCATTCCATGTGTTTTTGCTTTGTTACTGCTGGATATGTGATCAAAAACAGACTTTAATCAAACAGCGTCTGGTGCTCTATGCTATAGCGCCCAGATCTAGAGCGGCAATGCTGTGTGTGTCTGTTTTTTTGTTGAATATGGTGCGAGTCACTGAGAGTTGGTCGCACTGAGCTGGCGCTACCTTTTGCTCGCTGCAACGCTGTACTGGTGTTAGAGCGCTCCCAACATACGTCTCATTCATCAATGCCAGCCAGGTTACTACAGCGACTGGGACGCTCTGTTACAGCGCCCGATAGCCAATCACAGCGTATACTAGCGGTCGCTCTTAGCACCTCTGTACAGACGCTCATCTGCCGATACCTGGCACTAGTAATGAATCAGCCTGCCCGACCCTCCTTCGCTATACATCGCTGTGCATTGTGAAAAACCAGTTCACAAGGGTTTTTTAATGGAAAAATCTAGGTGCCATTTAATGGAAGCTGACCCTCATGTTTCTGCGTAATCTAAGAATTTGAGCTCTAGAGGAAGTGGCTGCTTGGAGGAGACATGTAGGATGAGAAGAAAAGCGAGATCACTGCCATTAAAATATCATGTGTCATATTGTATAAGCAGGATGATGGATGAGATGTAACAGAGCCATAAGTTCTAAAAAAAAAAAAAAAATTAGATAATGT
This sequence comes from Gastrophryne carolinensis, assembly GCA_027917425.1. Classification (NCBI taxonomy): domain Eukaryota; kingdom Metazoa; phylum Chordata; class Amphibia; order Anura; family Microhylidae; genus Gastrophryne; species Gastrophryne carolinensis. The sequence continues at coordinate 640,542,708 of CM051234.1, forward strand.
TTTTTTTTTCCTGCTCTATAAGATGCACCTGCCCATAGGACGTGCTTAGGATTTGGGCGTAGAAAATAGGAAGAAAAATAATCTGAAATGAGTGCTGTGCTAAAACACTGTCCCCCCCAAGGACCAAATAGGCAAGATCCAGAATTCCCACTTACAGGCAGTGTGGCATTCCCCCTCCTATTCCCCATATAGGCAGTGTGGTATTCCCCCTCCTATTCCCCATATAGGCAGTGTGGCATTCCCCCTCCCATTCCCCATATAGGCAGTGTGGCATTTCCCCCTCCCATTCCCCATATAGGCAGTGTGGCATTCCCCCTCCCATTCCCCATATAGGCAGTGTGGCATTCCCTCTCCCATTCCCCATATAGGCAGTGTGGCATTTCCCCCTCCCATTCCCCATATAGGCAGTGTGGCATTCCCCCTCCCATTCCCCATATAGGCAGTGTGGCATCCCCCCTCCCATTCCCCATATAGGTAGTGTTGCACCCCCCCTCCCATTCCCCATATAGGCAGTGTGGCATTCCCCCTCCCATTCCCCATAAAGGCAGTGTGGCATCCCCCCTCCCATTCCCCATATAGGCAGTGTGGCATTCCCTCTCCCATTCCCCATATAGGCAGTGTGGCATTTCCCCCTCCCATTCCCCATATAGGCAGTGTGGCATTTCCCCCTCCCATTCCCCATATAGGCAGTGTGGCATTCCCCCTCCCATTCCCCATATAGACAGTGTGACATTCCCCCTCCCATTCCCCATATAGGCAGTGTGGCATTCCCCCCTCCCATTCCCCATATAGGTAGTGTTGCATCCCCCCTCCCATTCCCCATATAGGCAGTGTGGCATCCCCCCATCCCATTCCCCATATAGGCAGTGTGGCATTCCCCCTCCCATTCCCCATATAGGCAGTGTGGCATTCCCCCTCCCATTCCCCATATAGGCAGTGTGGCATTCCCCCTCCCATTCCCCATATAGGCAGTGTGGCATTCCCCCTCCCATTCCCCATATAGGCAGTGTGGCATTCCCCCTACCATTCCCCATATAGGCAGTGTGGCATTCCCCCTCCCATTCCCCATATAGGCAGTGTGGCTTTCCCCCTCTGATTCCCCAATGGAGCCAGGTGTTTTACTGCTAATTGCTAATATACTTTTCCCATCCTCAATTACCAGTAAAAAACCTGACACTCCCAGGCCAGTGGCCAGTAATAAAAAAAAAATACTGACCAGGTGGCAACCCTAATAGTAACATGACACCCGGCAGTTTGGTTAGCTCAAGGGATGCTCAGTTCATTGGTAGGAGAGGTTTAGTCGGTTGGGGTAGATACTTGGAGCGAGAAGTTTTCGCAGGAGGGAACACAGAAGCGTTTCTAGATTTCAATGCAATTTCTGTCTATTATTTTCTTACTATTATTGCTTCTTTTCTTACTTTTAGCCTTCATTCCTTCTTTTATTTGTATTTTTTTTCTTTTCTTTGATCTTTCACGCATTCTATTCTTTCTTTTTTGACTTTGACATTCATTCTGTTTTTTTAGTATTTTTACTTTTTTCTCTTTCCTTCAATTTTTTTCTTTTATACCTTCCATTCTTTCTGTTATTCCATCATTTCATCTATTCTTTTTTATGAAAAGGATCAGAGCCAGCACACCAATAGTGATAAATAAAGTATATTAATTTCTCAACAGCAACATTTCATAGTCCATAAAGTCCATAAGCAAAACACAAGTTGCAGTCCATATTATCCAATCCAACGGGTGAGAATGCCAACAGAACACCATCTCTTACAGGGTTAAATTTAACCCTGTATAAGATTGTGTTCTGTGGTCACCCTGAGGAAATGGGCACCAGTCCCACGAAACATTGGATTAGATTATATGGACTGCGACTTGAGTCTTTCTTACGGACTTTATGGACTATGAAATGTTGCTGTCGAGTATGAGGAATTAATATACTTGTATTTATCACTATTGGTGTGCTGGCTCTGATCCTTTTCGTACTTATTGCCGCTCCTCTGCGAGCATGGTACCTACGTATACACGGTAAGAGTGCTACTGTTATCCTTAATTACTATTCTTTTTTATTATGATTTCTTTGTCATGCCCTCTTTTTTGTCTGTCATTCCCTTTATTTTTCTTTCTGCAACACCACAAGAGGTCTAATAAGACCAAGGTCCCACATACAACTGGATCAAGCCCTGCTATGGTTGATGCGGTTGATGGTAATGTAGAATACAACTTGGTTAGGCCTGATTCAAGTTTCTATAGGGAGGTACAGTCTGTGGTGCGTCTTCCTTAGGACACTCTTTATGTTCTTATCGCAGCTCAGGTTGTTGGTGATAATAACTCTGAAGAACTTGGTTTCCTTCACTCTGTCGACCTCGCCCCCCCAAGATTTATTGGGGGAGGTCAGTTTTCCTGAAATCCGCTACTATCTCCACTGTCTTAGAGGAGTTCAGGAAAACGTCTCTAGTTTTCTAATCTCCTTTTCTAATCTTCTTCCTGTATGCTGATTCATCCCTGTTGCTGATTAGACCGATGATGGTGGTGTCATCAGTAAATTTCAATATTTTTACTGATCCATCCAATGATGTACAGTTGTCTGTCTACATAGAGAACAGTAGGGGAGAGGGGTTCTGCTGTCGGGAGTGAAACGGGACGAATTTCACTGCCTGGCTTCGATTACTGCGAAAGCTAAGAGTCCAATTGCAGATGTTATGCGGGATACCGAGTAGCTCCATCTTCATGAACAGAAGGTCATGCCAGCTGACAAATTGGATTCCCTCCAATTTGCATACAGAGCCTCCCCCTCAGAGGATGCTGTGAACATAGCCTTACAGTTCGGGCTTTGGTGTGGAGTTCTTGGGGACTGGTATTATTGTGGAAGACTTCATGCAGGTGGAAACCAGTCTCCGGGGGGTGCCTAAAGTTGTCTGTGAAAAGTGAAGGGAGGTGGGTGCTGCAGGCCTTCAGACAGTAAGCTGAAACTCCATCCGGACCTGGCGCTTTCTGTTTGTTAAGGACTTTGAAAAGTTGTCCAAAGACCTCCCTTTAAAGTCGATATGCTCAGAGAGGGAATCAACGGTCCCTAAATAATCTAGTAGTACATTATCGATAAAATATTTTGATATTGAATTGATATTTTTGGTGCTAAGGTTTGTTTAGGGAACCTTGATTCCCCATCTAGTTATATGTTCTTTTAGGGGACTTGCAACAAGATGTCCCCCAACAAACATTACCCTCAAAAGGCTGCAAAGTGGAGTAAAAAACAATCCAACTTTATCAATACAACACACACACAAATTACATGAGACACAATTAAAAACATGCTAAGGAGGGGATCCACCAATTAAATGTCCAAATCAAATCACAATATACTACTCCATGTGGAGATAAATTAAGGCAAGATCAACATATATTGCACAATGGCATTGATTCAATAAAGGTAGAAAAAATTCTCATGGTAGTAAAAGATTTAATTCATGAGAAAAAAACCCTGAGAATGTCACTGTTACTGAATCACCATCTAGGAAAACAATGAAAGTCAATGGCACTTTTTTACTCCTAAGAAAAGTAGAGAACTGTTTACTCCTTTCTACACTGCAGTAAAAGCTGCCATTGACTTTCATTGTCTTTTTATCTAGTGATTCAGTAACAATGACATTCTCAGGCTTTTTTTCTCATGATTTGAATTTTTTACTACCATGAGAAATTTTTTCGAGGCAGATATCCCAAAATCTTGAAGGTGCCTAAGTTAATACATACAACTTTTATATAACTTAATACATCAATCAAAAAGCGCTATGGTGCTTATAAGGTATAAGATATATAAGGTATAAGTGCTAATATATATTACACATGCTATACACGAATGAATCAATACCTAAATAAAACAATAAGCAATACAAAAAGTTCTATGAAAATCCCAAAAACAGAAAGGCATTGATTTAATAAGAGTTGAAAAAAATTCTCATGGTAGTAAAAAATCTATTTATGAGAAAAAACCCTGAGAATGTCACTGTTGCTGAATCACCATCTACGAAAACAATGAAAGTCAATGGCACCTTTTTACTTCTAAGAAAAGTAGAGAGCCTTTAATCCTTTCTACACTGTAGTAAAAGCTGCATTTCACTTTCACTGTCTTTATCTGGTGATTCAGTAACAGTGTCATTTTCTGGCTTTTTTCTCATAAATTGAATTTTTACTATCATGATCATTTTTTTTATTGAATCGAGGCCAAAATGTGTTACCAAAGGGAACTCCCAGCAAAAAATATATTGCACAGTACTAACCAATATGGAGCCCCTATGTGTCAAGGGACACCCTGACCACTGTTCAGATCATAACATCACCAAAGGGGCCCCTTGTGACAGAGGCTCTGTCTTTTGGATGTCATCACTATTCAGTTGCCCACCGGGTCATTCACTGGCCTTTTCTTAATTAGGTTCCAGACAATGTCATTGTATTTTGATACTGTTACAGGCAATGTCATTGTAGTTTGGATTGTATTATAAACTGGCATTGTGTTAATTGATTACGTCACAGACAATGGCATTGTTCGGATTGAGTGTATTATAGACGTCTCTATTTTATTGCTGATTGCGTCACCGGCAGAGTTGAGGGATTGTGTGCCCTGCTGCTATTGGTCGGTGTGTGTGTCATGCAATAGGAGACTTGTGTATATAAGGCCTAGAGTGGCACTAATAAAGACACTTCACCTTCACCCTCAATACTGAAGTTCTGTCTCTTATTGGGGGGAAACGCTATATTACAGTTCACTAGCCCTTGTAAGGGCTGTTCCTGTTTCCTCACGGACGACTCTGGAATTCCAGCAGCACCTCTTACGATTGGGAAAAGGACGTCTCGGGCGGTGAAGCCCTCCGGCGATAAGGGTTATCGCTACACCCCTCAATAGCAAATGTCTTCCAACGCGTTACGTGACAGTCACAGCCACTGCATTAAAATTTTGTTATGCTCTTTTAGGGGGTGAATCCTTACATTTGGGTTGCTTCCAGTATTGCACATTGGATATTGTGAGGCAACGTCTTTCACCTGTATGGTATCAAGTGCTCAGCCAGATACTGGAGGTCCTAATTATCTATAAACATTGGGGGGGGGGGGGGGGGCGTCTAATAAAAAACATGGTGGCGTGCGGTGGTGCTCCGATCCAAACCACCAATGAAAAAAATGAAAAAAAAAGAAGGGTCTGGCAATTGCGGCCCTCTATAGGTGGCAGTTGCCTTACCTGGCCTCATTATAGGTGCAGCCCTGAAAAACTCTGGGATACTATTTTAATGGCTGGAACTTATTAGACTGCAGCAGCGTAAATCTAGCCATGGTTATCACAAGTCCATATGCCACGGTCTATCAGAAATCCAGCAGCTTGCCCGCTCATTCCAGCGCTACTTTGCAAAGATTAGTATTCAGCCCCCTTTCGCATCCTATCAGCCAGGCTCAAGCTCTTAACTTGCAAGAGATACCCTCCAATTGCGCTGAGCCTGCAGAATGTCGCCGCTCTATTCCAGAGCAACGAGTAAGATGAAGACCAAGAATCTCCTTTACCATCAAATTAAATTGAGTCTCCGTCCTAATCCCAACATATGGATGTTTATCAGTTGGGCTCAGCTCCCTTTAATCTTCCTGGACGAGGTCACGGCGAGAGCTTGATTATCGGAGCTCCCTCCTTGGCGACACCCTGAGTTATCTGGCCCATAATTACCGCCGGACGCGGCTGCTGGTGAGATTACACCAAATCAGGGACGTTACATTATTTTTTATGCTCTTCCCAGGAGGAATCGGGACTAAGATGTTCGGAAATTATCCATAAATGTTGCAAAAAAGATTCAAAATTATAGTTCAGCTGACTCCAGACAAATATTCCAGAGACCAGAAAGAGCTACAGCTAAAGGGGGCTTCCAAAGATAGTTGAAGGAAAGCTTCACATTTGGAGAAGAGTTCTATAATAGACCTCAGATCACAAGAGTCCCTCTCCCTTCTGTATCCTCCTTTATACTTAATAGATTGTAATCTCTTCTCCTTCTGTATCCTCCCTTATACCCTAATAGATTGTAAGCTCTTCTCCTCCTGTATCCTCCTTTATACTTAATAGATTGTAAGCTCTTCCTCTTCTGTATCTCCCTTATACCCTAATAGATTGTAAGCTCTTCTCCTCCTGTATCCTCCTTTATACTTAATAGAGTGTAAGCTCTTCTCCTTCTGTATCCTCCTTTATACTTAATAGATTGTAAGCTCTTCCTCTTCTGTATCTCCCTTATACCCTAATAGATTGTAAGCTCTTCTCCTCCTGTATCCTCCTTTATACTTAATAGAGTGTAAGCTCTTCTCCTTCTGTATCCTCCTTTATACTTAATAGATTGTAAGCTCTTCTCCTTCTGTATCCTCCCTTATACCCTAATAGATTGTAAGCTCTTCTCCTTCTGTATCCTCCCGTATACCCTAATAGATTGTAAGCTCTTCTCCTTCTGTATCCTCCCTTATACCCTAATAGAGTGTAAGCTATTCTCCTTCTGTATCCTCCCTTATACCCTAATAGAGTGTAAGCTCTTCTCCTCCTGTATCCTCCCTTATACCCAAATAGAGTGTAAGCTCTTCTCCTTCTGTATCCTCCCTTATACTCTAATAGATTGTAAGCTCTTCTCCTCCTGTATCCTCCCTTATACCCAAATAGAGTGTAAGCTCTTCTCCTTCTGTATCCTCCCTTATACCCTAATAGATTGTAAGCTCTTCTCCTTCTGTATCCTCCCTTATACCCTAATAGAGTGTAAGCTCTTCTCTTTCTGTATCCTCCCTTATACCCTAATAGATTGTAAGCTCTTCTCCTTCTGTATCCTCCTTTATACTTAATAGATTGTAAGCTCTTCTCCTTCTGTATCCTCCTTTATACTTAATAGATTGTAAGCTCTTCTCCTCCTGTATCCTCCCTTATACCCTAATAGAGTGTAAGCTCTTCTCCTTCTGTATCCTCCTTATACACTAATAGATTGTAAGCTCTTCTCTTTCTGTATCCTCCCTTATACCCTAATAGAGTGTAAGCTTTTCTCCTTCTCTATGGAGATAATGAGGAAAATGGAGAGTAAAAGGGAGGTTGTGGAAAGAGAAAAAAGAAGGGAATGTGAATAAGAGAAAAATAAATGAATCTGGTGAAGAAATGAGGACAGAAGGGATATAAACAGAGGGGACAGAGGCAGCACAGGAATAGTGAAAAAGTCTGGGATTTGGGATAAAGATGAAGGAGCAGTATATGCACTATTCAGCAGCACTGCTGGTGTTAAGAAGGAGAAGGGTCTTGTAAGTTTCCCCCACCCTGTACATACAGATTGCCCACATAAAAAAATCGTCCTACCTGCACCTATTACGTTCTTTTTAACATTTTAACTTTCAAGATGGTGACACATGGAGTCTCAGGCTGCCCGCAGACAGGAAGTGCCTTTTGACTGTGCCGCTCTGCATTCTGGGATTGCTGTCCTCTTCCTGACCCCAGCTCTGCTCTGCCTGTGCAAAGCACAGCTATAACCCTTCCCCCATCCTCTTTCTCAGTATGTAAGTAAACGACTAACAACGTAAAATATATTGATTTTAGATGCTGAGGGAATAGTTTTTTAAAAAGTTTGTGTTTTTCAGTAAATGAAAAACTGAACAAAAGCGGGTCACAAGTGGTGTGCCGCAAGGCTCTGTCCTGGGCCCCATTCTTTTTAATATATTTGTAAGTGACATAGGAGAAGGCTTGGTAGGAAAAGTTTGTCTGTTTGCTGATGATACAAAGATTAATAATAGGGTGGATATTCCTGGAGGTGTCTGCAACATGGAAAATGATTTAGCTTTACTGGATAGATGGTCAAAACTGTGGAAACTAGAGTTTAATGACTCGGGGAGGCCGATTCATTAATAGCGACATGTAGCGACAGTTGAGCGACTGTAGCGGCATTTTCAGAGCGGCCGCTAGTAGTCGCTGTGCTTGGCCGTTGTTCGGTAGTTGATAGCGACTCAGTCGGTTTGCCGTAATGTTGAATATTGGGTGAGGAGTCGCTATTTGACAGGTTCTGCGCTGTATGGGAGCGCATGATAGCGACTGGCCCTAGCGACCGGCTCCCACCATATCCATTAACAAATCACGCTCAAAAAATTCTCGCGCTGTAAAATGCATGTTTAAACCCCAGAGCGCTGGAGGCGATGGGTTAAAAGTCGTTTTTTAACCCCCAAACAACCATATTTTTGCAAACCAAAAAAAAAAAAGTTTTTAAAATAATTTTGTAATATGAATACATTAATATCAGACCTGTAATATCAATTCTGTACATTTTTTTTTTTTTTTAACTTAAAAAAATTATTTAAAATGGCAGAAGTGGTCACAGAATTTTTCACATTTAAAAAAAAAAAATTAATAACAATTAATTATGAATATTTAAAGATTGTTCCATTGAAATGCATTGGAGAGCGCCAGGTAGCGAGAGGTCATACCTGTCGCTGTTCAAGGTCGCTCGCTGGTGCTGTGGGCTGAGGCTGGAATAATGATGAATGAGTCGCTATATGGCGCTATCTCAGTCGCTAAGCAGGATTGGCTTGATAAATGTGTGATTGTGGTGGGGAGCCGGCGTTCTCGTGGCGGGGCCCGTCATTACCGGCCGCTCACCAGTCGCTACCTGTCGCTATTCCTTCATAAATAAGGGCCTAAATGTAAAATCCTGCACTTGGGTAGAAGGAATCCCGGCTCTGAGCACCGTATGGGCAGCACTGTGTTATCCAGGACCTCGGAGGAGAGAGATTTAGGGATACTGATTACTGAAAGCTGCAAGATGAGTGGACAGTGTAGCCAGGCAGTGGGAAAAGCAAGCAGGATGCTCGGCTGCATAGCTCGAGGCATCACCAGTAGGAAGAGGGAGGTTGTGATGCCGCTGTATAGAGCCCTGGTGAGGCCACAGCTAGAATACTGTGTGCAGTTCTGGAGACCTCCCCTGCAAAAAGACATTATTCAAATAGAACGTGTCCAAAGGCCGGCAACAAAAATGGTGGAAGGACTTAAACTTAAAACTTATCAGGAGAGACTTAAAGAACTTAATTTGTACAGTCTGGAGGAAAGAAGGGAGAGGGGGGACATGATGGAGACCTTTATATATGTGACAAGAGGGAATAAGGTTCAGGAGGGAAGTGTTTTTAAGAAGAAACTTAATGATAGAACAAGGGGCCCAACCTGAAGCTGGTCGGGGGGAAGATGAGGAGCAATGTTAGAAAATATTATATTACAGAAAGAGTAGTAGATGCCGGGAACAAACTTCCAGCAGAGGTGAGAAATCGTCAGTCAGTAAATTTAAACATGCCTGGGATAAGCCTCCATCTATCCTAAGATAAAGAGAACATACAGTATATACATAAGATACAGAGAACATAAGTATACACATAAGATACAGAGAACATACAGTATACACATAAGATACAGAGAACATACAGTATATACATGAAATACAGAGAACATACAGTATATACATGAGATACAGAGAACATACAGTATATACATAAGATACAGAGAACATACAGTATATACATAAGATACAGAGAACATACAGTATATACATAAGATACAGAGAACATACAGTATACACATAAGATACAGAGAACATACAGTATACACATAAGATACAGAGAACATACAGTATATACATAAGATACAGAGAACATACAGTATACACATAAGATACAGAGAACATACAGTATATATATAAGATACAGAGAACATACAGTATATATATAAGATACAGAGAACATACAGTATATACATGAGATACAGAGAACATACAGTATATACATAAGATACAGAGAACATACAGTATATACATAAGATACAGAGAACATACAGTATATACATAAGATACAGAGAACATACAGTATATACATAAGATACAGAGAACATACAGTATACACATAAGGGCAGAGACTAGATGGACAGTATGGTCTCCTTCTGCCGTCAACCTTCTATGTTTCTATGATGCTGAAGGTCCGCTTTAAGGGGAGCCCAAATATTACCGTATCCCCCAATGGCCCCTTACAGAGAGCTTAGGATGGCGCCCTGTATGATTGCACCCGCCATGCTGCCTCCCATTAATCGTTCGCCAGTCTACCGGAAAGCGAGAACTGAGTCACGCTAACACTCCCACCGGTGACCCACTTCTCATCCATTCCGCTGCGTGAGACGTCGGCGAGATATAAATAGGCCGCTAATCAATAAGGAAATGTATTCTTGCTCCCTGATACATTGTTTTAGGCAGACAATTAAAGGAGGTCTGGAGCTGTCAATAGAAACTCTGGGGAGCTGGAACCTTTCCAGGGCTGATGATGAGCAATGAGCGAAGGAATGCCACTAAAGGCCGCGCCGGAGAGATGACTGCGCTCCCCGAGGGGCTGGAGGGCGTCCAAGATCTGTCAGAGGAACCCCACTGAGTGACACAGACATCACTGGCCTCTGGGGCACCTTACATGTCATCTACAGCAACTCTGATCCTCTATGTGACCTTTTTATAGCTTCTGTGTTCAGCCATGAATTGTATTTTTCTTTTACATTGTCTGTAAAGGCCAAAATAGTCCAGTGCCAGCCGCTAGCCGGCCCCCAGGGCTCCCAAAATCGGGAAAAGGGGTTTGTGGTCTGCTTTAAAGCCATACAAAATACGGGAATATTTGTAGGATATTTTGTGCAACCGCTTAAAGTGGACCAAAATCCAGGATTTTGACTATCCTCCGTTATGGTCCTTTCCCTGGGGCACCCCAATCGGGGATACCCTGCTGTGTGAAACCCCCCAGATCACCCAAACTCACTCACTTCTTCCCGGTCCTGTGGGGCGACCTGGGGGGTTTCACACAGCAGGGCATCCTGATTTTGGATGCCCCAGGGGTGGGAATCGATCAACCTGGGAATCTTATAGATCATGCTGGGTTTTGGTCCACCTTAAAGCTTAGCTTAGTATGTGATCTGCATCTATATTGCTGGGTTAATGCAGTTCACATTTATGACAGTAGATGGTGCCGTTACAGATAACATTGTGTAGTCTTCGTTGTACATTGATATGTTCTGTTTCCTGTACATTGAGGTGATCTCTATGACTTTCCTCTCTGTGTTAGCCACCATGGAAGGTGAAATTCTCTTACTGCATTCATGTTTCAGTAAAGCCAGTTCCTGTTACACCACTAACGTCTATCTGGATCACACTCTGCAACAATTTTCACTATCCTGGGTTCCTTGCCCAATTTGGGATGCCCTGATACGTGAAACCACCCAGATCTCCTATAGAAACTTAGGCCCTTATTTAACAAGGGATAGCGACAGGTAGCGACTGGTGAGTGGCCGGTAATGACGGGCCCCGCCACAAGAACGCCGGCTCCCCACCACAATCACACATTTATCAAGCCAATCCTGCCTAGCGACTGAGATAGCGCCATATAGCGACTCATTCATCATTATTCCAGCCTCAGCCCACAGCGCCAGCGAGCGACCTTGAACAGCGACAGGTATGACCTCTCGCTACCTGGCGCTCTCCAATGCATTTCAATGGAACAATCTTTAAATATTCATAATTAATTGTTATTAATTGTTTTTTTTTTTTTTTTAATGTGAAAAATTCTGTGACCACTTCTGCCATTTTAAATAATTTTTTTAAGTTAAAAAAAAATAAAATGTACAGAATTGATATTACAGGTCTGAAATTATTGTATTCATATTACTAAATTATTTAAAAAACTTGTTTTTTTTGGTTTGCAAAAATATGGTTGTTTGGGGGTTAAAAAACTACTTTTAACCCATCGCCGCCAGCGCTCTGGGGTTTAAACAAGCATTTCACAGCGCGAGAATTTTTTGAGCGTGATTTGTTAATGAATATGGTGGGAGCCGGTCGCTAGGGCCAGTCGCTATCATGCGCTCCCATACAGCGCGGAACCTGTCAAATAGCGACTTCTCACCCAATATTCAACATTACGGCAAACCGACTTAGTCGCTATCAACTACCGAACAACGGCCAAGCACAGCGACTACTAGCGGGCGCTCTGAAAATGCCGCTACAGTCGCTCAACTATCGCTACCCGCCGCTATTAATGAATCGGCCTCTTACATTTCCCTATGGTGCACGTGTCCAATCAGCTTTATTTCATGCATTTTAAAGGAGCACTATCACAATATTGTATAATATTAAAAACCCATATAAACACGTCGGCTAATGAGAGGAAGAGAGAGAAAAAGTCACTTAGACACCTGAACTGAATAAAAATCCAGCCAAGCTTGTGGTTTATTCTTTCATGGTAGGAATAAAATCCAGGGGGGACAGGTTTCGTGTATCAGGGGTGACAGAGCCTGTCACCCAATTTCTTATTTCCTCCATTAATAAAAATAAAAAACAAGCCTGGCTGGATATTTCTTGATGCCGGGTGTATAAGTGACCCCTCCTCCTGCCATCCAGCATAATTATATGGATTTTTATTATTGGCCCAAATTTTTCGCGATATGCTCCTTTAAAGTGGACCAAAATCCCCAGAGATTGGACCAGTAATCTATAAGATTTTCCGGACAATTGATTCACCCCCCCCCGGCGCATCCAGAACCGGGATGCCCCGCTGTGTGAAACCCCCCAGGTCGCCAATAAACTCACCTTCTTTCCCCGTCCAACGGCTCATGCCCGAGCAGTGTCCATGTCCCTGCTATCCCTTTATCAGGACGTGTGCCTGCTCCAGGCATTTGTGAATGGTCGGCTCGGGAACACTCCCTGTTAGAGGGTAGTGGGGGGATGTGGCAACCACGGCAATAGAATCTGCTCGTATTAGACGAGCTCCTGGATGAGGAGGCTTGAGTAGGGTCGAACGTTGTGATTGGATGAGTGACCGCACATGCGTCGTAGGACCGGGAAGAGGTGAGTTAGTTCAGGCCACCTGGGGGGTTTCACAGAGCGGGGCACCCCCGATCGGCAAGGACCAAAACCCAGGATCAAGGACACATACACACTATGTCCTGTTAAGCACAACCCCTAAAAGAATATATACACAGGGAAACTAAGGCCCTTATTTAACAAGGGATAGCGCCAGGTAGCGAATGGGGAGCGAACGGTAATGACGGTCACCGCCACGAGAACGCCGGCTCCCCTCCGCAATCACACATTTATCAAGTTGATCCTGCTTAGCGACTGACAGAGCGCCAGATAGCGAATCATTCATCATTATTCCAGCCTCACCCCACAGCGCCAGCGAGCGACCTTGAACAGCGACAGGTATGACCTCTCGCTACCTGGCGCTCTCCAATGCATTTCAATGGAGTAATCTTTAAATATTCTTAATTAATTGCTATTAATGTTTTTTTTTTTTTTTTTTTAAATGTCAAAAATTCTGTGACCACTTCTGCAATGTTAGATATTTGTTTTGAAAAACATGTTTTTTTTTTTAAATATGGTTGTTTGGGGGTTAAAAAACTACTTTTAACCCATCGCCGCCAGCGCTCTGGGGTTTAAACAAGCATTTCACTGCGCAAGAATTTTATGAGCGTGATTTTTAATGAATATGCTGGGAGCCGTTCGCTATGGCCATTCGCTGTCATGCGCTCCCATACAGCGCGGAACCTGTCAAATAGCGACTCCTCACCCAATATTCAACATTACCGCAAACCGACTGAGTCGCTATCAACTACCGAACAATGGCCAAGCACAGCGACTACTAGCGGGCGCTCTGAAAATGCCTCTACTGTCGCTCATCTGTCGCTACCTGGCGCTATTAATGAATCGGCCTCTAAGAGTGTGCCAATACCGTCATCCCAAATTGATACAACAATACACCAAATATCTTCTTCGGTTCCAGCAATTCGCAGAAAAGGGACAAGTACCAAGAAGGCACCACTCTCACCCTAATAATAATTCAATAACACCATTAGAACTTGATATCCATCTATTTAATTCATCCAAAAATATATTTTTTGCCTTAAAACCACATTAAGGACAATACAACATTACTACAAACATTTAAAAACACATATACAAACCCAGCCCCAGCAGGAGTGACCTAATCAATCCCTATTAATTGCATTATACCCACATTATTCCAAATATTCCACATATATATGCCCTATCAAAAACTATTAAAGTGCCAATGTGCAAAGTGTAAAAGTGCCAAATGAATATGCAAATCAAATATGCAATTAAATATGAACAAGATAAAAAACTGCCTAAGAAAACTTCACCTCCGTGTAAAATGATCCCCTCCTGCTGAGCAAAGTACCGAATTCACCCACGCGTTCCGTGACAAAACGTCACTTTCTCAAGGTGCCACAGATTATGAGGGGGGCGCAAGGGGCTCGCACATTATCGTTTAAGCCGTCGGTAAAGGTGAGTTTTGCAGCAACCCGGAGGCGAAAGAGATCACACAGCGGGGGATCCTGATTTGGAATGCCCCAGGGAAAGGCCAGTCAAGCCAGATTGGCCTGCCACCGAGGGTTTTGTTCCCCTTTAAGAATATACAAGTTGCATTTTGTATTGGTGAAACACAGAAAGCTAAAGCTGATGTTCGGCAGTTGTGAGTCACTGAAATATATATGATGCCAATAAGCCTGAATATGTTAGGGGTGTTTAATGTTTAATTTGTGTAATAACTGTGTAGAGAAGAACTTACGAGTAATTACTGGATATTATTACTTATGAATGTATTAAGTTGGAAACTTTTGCTAAAAGAATCTTCATCTTCTCCAGGATTTTTTCTTACATTTTCTTTTTCAATAATTTTTATTGAAGATATCTATAAACACTTTTGGTATATCTCATATAACAGATCATAGACATCCTTATATAAACCAATTTGTGCACATAAACACATCATTTAAATTCTATATTCTAATTATAAAGTATAAAGTCATAAAAAAAACTAGACACAGTACATGTTATCAATTTAATTAAATCAAACCCCTTCTCACACATTAATTCAAGTAAAAAAAAAAAAAAAACAAGCATAAATTATAACAAATAAATCGTCATATAACACAACCTTATAATAATAAAAGGTTAGAATCAGAATCGGAAGGTAAGAAATTTTCTATCCATGGAGCCCAAACCTCTCGAAATCCCTCAAGATTCCCAATATTAATTAACAGCTTTTCCATGGCGATAATATTATTAACTCTGTTGATAAACTCCATAAATCCTGTGATTTCCAGGCATTCTTTACTTTTTCAATAATTTTTCTTTTTTTTATCAATATTTTTATTGGCTTACAATCGTACATCACAATTTGTAAAGTATATAAAGACGTACAAAAAGATGTAATCTTGTACATAGAAAACAGACAGGATATGAGGTACGCGTAGTAAAAGACCACGTACCAAGACTGGGAGGCCGATTCATCAATAGCGCCAGGTAGCGCCAGATGAGCGACTGTAGCGTGATTTTTTCAGCGCCAGCCAGTATTCGCTGTGCTTGGCCGGC
Organism: Gastrophryne carolinensis; assembly: GCA_027917425.1. NCBI lineage: Eukaryota > Metazoa > Chordata > Amphibia > Anura > Microhylidae > Gastrophryne > Gastrophryne carolinensis. The sequence goes on from CM051234.1 coordinate 640,558,142, forward strand.
ATTAGCTTGATGACAGCGACTCAGTCGGTGTGCGGTAATGTTGAATACGGGCTGGGGAGTCGCTGTTTCACAGGTCCAGCGTTGTATGTGAGCGCCTGACAACGAATGGCCAGAGCGAACGGCTAGCTTCATATTCATCAAAAAATCACGCTCCGAATGTGCTGTCGCTGTCCATTCCTTGTTTAAACCCCAGAGCGCTTGCGGCGATCTGTATTAACTAGTTTTTAACCCCTAAACAACCATATTTTTTGAATGTAACATTATACATGTTTTTAGAATCATCCCGTCATATGAATACATTAATCTCAGACCTGTTGGATCAATTCTGCACATATTTTTTTTTTTTTTTTTGGACTTAAAAATAAATCCTAACATTGCAGAAGTGGTCTCCGATTTTTTGACATTAAAAAAATCAAAAAAAAAAAATATTACCAATTAATCATGAATTATTATAGATTGCTCCATTGAAATGCATTGGACATCGCCAGGGAGCGACAGCTCATACCTGGCGCTGTGAGGGAATTTGCAGCGGCGCTGTTCGGTCCAGGCGGCTTCATGATGAATGCCGCGCTAGCCGTCGCTCTCGCCGGCGCTAGCCTCATTTTGCTTGATAAATGCGTCATTGTGAGCGCCGCGGGCGTACTTGAGTCGGTAGCTGCCGCTACCTGGCGCTCGTCAGACACTACCTGGCGCTATCGCTTGATGAATAAGGGCAATAGAAGACGGAAGGTGAGAGAAGGGGGGCTAGAAAGAGAAGGACAGAAGGGCAGGAACAGGGAATAATTTTTCTTTTAACTTTTACAATAAACAGAGGAACAGCAAACTCATTGTTTTACAAGACACATCTGAACATTACAGATGAGCCAACCGGATCGTTAGAAAATTGATCCAAACTTGAGATTCTTACTGATCGAATTTTTTCCCTGAAATCCCCAAATTAGAGATAAAGGAAAACTCACCTGCTAGTCACTGTCCTCCGCTCCATCCAGTCCACGCTGTCCGCCACTACTCTTTGAGGCTGATTTATTAATAGCGACATGTAGCGACAGTTGAGCGACTGTAGCGGTATTTTCACAGCGCCCGCTAGTAGTCGCTGTGCTTGGCCGTTGTTCGGTTGTTGACATCGACTCAGTCGGTGTGGCGTAATGTTGAATACAAGGTTACGAGTCGCTATTTGACAGGTTCCGCGATGTATGGGTGCGCATGATAGCGACTGGTTAGAGCGGCCGGCTCCCACCATATTCATCAAAAAATCACGCTCAAAAAATTCAAGCGCTGTGAAATGCATGTTTAAACCCCAGAGCGCTGGCGGCGATGTGTTAAAAGTAGTTTTTTAACCCCCAAACCACCATATTTTTGGAAACCAAAAAAAAAAAGTATTTTAAATCATTTAGCAATATGAATACAATAATAACAGACCTGTAATATCAATTCTGTACAATTTTTCACATTAAAAAAAAAACAAAAAAAAACATTAATAACAATTAATTATGAATATTTAAAGATTGTTCCATTGAAATGCATTGGAGAGCGCCAGGTAGCGAGAGGTCATACCTGTCGCTGTTCAAGGTCGGACGCTGGCGCTGTGGGCTGAGGCTGGAATAATGATGAATGAGTGGCTATATGGCGCTATCTCAGTCGCTAAGCAGGATCGGCTTGATAAATGTGTGATTGTGGTGGGGAGCCGGCGTTCTCGTGGCGGGGCCCGTCATTACCGGCCGCTCACCAGTCGCTATCTGTCGCTATTCCTTCATAAATAAGGGCCTTTGTAGAACCCTAGCCCCGGAAATGGGCTCCAGCCATCTTGCTCTCCACCGCAGGGAGGGGCTATTTATACCGGCTAGTGAGTGTCAAGCCCCGTGGGACACCCGGCCTCTAGGTAAGTCCACAACCCCCAATTTCCGCTGCTAGCTTCACCTTTAGTCAAGCCCTATAAACACCATTGGGTTATTTAAGAAACGCTAACGCCAGGTAGTGCCATGTAGCGTCAGGTGAACGCCGGGCGCTGTATGTGAAAACCACTTTTAAGAAAACCAATCTGGTGAGTGCCTCTAATAGCGTCATGTAGCGTCACATGTATCACTAGCGGTGACGCAGCGTATAGCGCCATGTAGCACCTGTTGCTCAGTGTCGCTCTCCCATACATTTCAATGGTGTTTCATTTGGTTGTGTATAAATAGCATGTTGCCAAAGTAAACTTTAAATTTTTTGTCTCAAATCATTGTGTCCTCTCCTGCCCGGCAACCAAACCTTTTTATTGTGTTTTTTTTTATTTTTTTATTTTTATGCAGAGTTGTATGTGAGGGTCGGCATTTCATTGCAGAGTCATTGTCCCAGTGTTATACAATGTCATTCCATATGTTTTCGCTTTGTTACTGGTGGATATGTGTTCAGAAACAGACTTTTATCACACAGCTTTAGAGCGCTGGTTGTGTGTATTTTGTTCTTGAATATGGGCTTCAGCGCCGAGTGCCGGACGCACTCAACTGGCGCTACCTATCGCTCGCTGCAGCGTTGTCCTGTTGTTAGATGTAGCGTAGTCTTGAACGCTTTGACCTCGGGACACTTCCTAGCTTTCGCAATTGGCTCTGCAGTGAATCAGGGAGAGCGCTTCTACAGTGCCCACCAGACATCGCATTCATCAATGCTGGACAGCGATAGTACAGCGCCACTACAGCTAAGGTTATAGCGCCTGACACCCTCTTGCAGCATCTACTAGCAGTCGCTCCCAAGCACCGCTACACAGACGCTCACCTGGCAATAGGTGGCGCTAGTATTAACCAGCCTCTACGACAAAAATGTAACCAAAAAAAAACATTACCCCTGTCATTAACCATCAGATTCACACCCTGAAGAAGCCAAGCAGGCGAAACGTGCCTGTTGAAGACTTGATGCAAACAAGGTTACCTACTTGCCACAAACTGTTAAAGCCAAAATGACCTGTTAAAAACACGGTTACCTACACAACTTTGCTGGCCACAACCAGTGGCTAACAGGGAACTTATCTTGCAGGTTTATATGTCGTTATTCGAAAGAAATGAATGTCTACATGTACAGGGCCATATTTACCATTATGCACCTGTAGGCACGTGCCTAGGGGCGCATGGCCACTAGGAGGCGTACTATTAAATTGTAAAATGAATGCGAACAGGGCTGGTCGTTTCACAGAGGCTGCATACAGACTGCAGTTTCGTCTTTTCACCACTGGGGCAGTGATGAGACCTAAGAATTAAAAGCAAGAGAGCCTAGCCAGGAAGGATATTATCAGCTCGGCCTCTGCGTGACTGCTGGTCCCTCTGTCCTTCAATCTGTCTGCGCTAAACTCAAGTAGGTGCTGCTGATTTTTTGTGGCAGGGGGGCGTCTGCCAAGCTGGAGCGTGCAGTTCTCCAGGCCTATAGCTGGTGAGCAGCTGGGCCATGTAGTTCCTCCAAGGGAAGCAGCTGGGCCTTGTAGTTCCTCCAGGGGAAGCAGGTGGGCCTTGTAGTTCCTCCAGGGAAGCAGCTGGGCCTTGTAGTTCCTCTAGGGGAAGCAGCTGGGGCTTGTAGTTCCTCCAGGGGAAGCAGCTGGGCCATGTAGTTCCTCCAAGGGAAGCAGCTGGGCCTTGTAGTTCCTCCAGGGGAAGCAGCTGGGCCTTGTAGTTCCTCCATGGGAGCAGGTGGGCCTTGTAGTTTCTCCAGGGAAGCAGCTGGGCCTTGTAGTTCCTCCAGGGAAGCAGCTGGGCCTTGTAGTTCCTCCATGGGAAGCAGGTGGGCCTTGTAGTTCCTCCAGGGATGCAGCTGGGCCTTGTAGTTCCTCCTTGGGAAGCAGGTGGGCCTTGTAGTTCCTCCAGGGAAGAAGCTGGGCCTTGTAGTTTCTCCAGGGGAAGCAGCTGGGCCTTGTAGTTCCTCTAGGGGGAGCAGCTGGGCCTTGTAGTTCCTCCAGGGAAGCAGCTGGGCCTTGTAGTTCCTCCAGGGGAAGCAGCTGGGCCTTGTAGTTCCTCCAGGGGAAGCAGCTGGGCCTTGTAGTTCCTCCAGGGGAAGCAGCTGGGCCTTGTAGTTCCTCCAGGGGAAGCAGCTGGGCCTTGTAGTTCCTCCAGGGGAAGCAGCTGGGCCTTATAGTTCCCCTGGGGGGCAGCTGGGCCTTGTAGTTCCTCCAGAGGAAGCAGCTGGGCCTTGTAGTTCCTCCTGGGGAAGCAGCTGAGCCTTGTAGTTCCTCCAGGGGAAGCAGCTGGGCCTTGTAGTTCCTCCAGGGGAAGCAGCTGGGCCTTGTAGTTCCTCTAGAGGAAGCAGCTGGGCCATGTTGTCGAAATATCATATTCATTACTTATGTAACCATTACAACACAGTAGGTGGAATACAGTACAGAGACCTGCTACCCGAAATAATGAGGGTACCAAAAGGCCCAAGGCAGTGGTGAGTGGCTCACCCCCTCCCTTTCTCTAGTCTATAGACATAAGTACCAAACCATCATCAAATAAAAGGGAACCACCAGACACTGCCGCCCCCCCCCCCTCCGCTCCCCTTTCCACTACAAGCGTTCCGAGTTTCGTATAATTCCCGGGAATCCCGTGGCTGGGATTTGGAGGCCAGATGATGGACGGCAGGAATGACCAGTATCGGGTTATGGAGGCCGGAGGACTATCAGCCGTGCCAAGCACTTCACAAGCTGGAACGACGAGAGCTTATTTTCCTGAAGAGCCGTAATTACAGCCGGCCCCGGAGCCAATCGGTACGGCCGCTGGTGCGCATTAGCGCCTCTGCCATTAGCATACGCTGGCCATCAAGTGCCTGGGACAATAGAGGCCGCTGAGCCACAAGTAGCGGCTATTAACTCTTTGCTCTCTGGAGGAATTGTTCTAAGGGCTGGGTGTACCTGGGCAGGTGCCGGGGCCCCTGAATCTGGGGGGGGGGGGCATCTCATTCCTTCTACACTGGGCCGCCTCTAGGCAAATGCAAGGCCGTGCAGTAACTAGGACTAAGAGGCCGATTCATCAATAGCGCCAGGTAGCGACAGATGAGCGACTGTAGCGTGATTTTTTCAGCGCCAGCCAGTATTCGCTGTGCTTGGCCGGCATTAGCTTGATGACAGCGACTCAGTCGGTGTGCAGTAATGTTGAATACGGGCTGGGGGGTCGCTGTTTCACAGGTCCAGCGTTGTATGTGAGCGCCTGACAACGAATGGCCAGAGCGAACAGCTAGCTTCATATTCATTAACAAATCACGCTCCGAATGTGCTGTCGCTGTCCATTCCTTGTTTAAGCCCCAGAGCGCTGGCGGCGATGGGTATTAACTAGTTTTTAACCCCTAAACAACCAAATTTTTTGAATGTAACATTATACATGTTTTTAGAATCATTTTGTAATATGAATACATTAATATCAGACCTGTTAGATCAATTCTGCACATATGTTTTTTAATTTTTTTTTTTACTTAAAAATAAATCCTAACATTGCAGAAGTGTTCTCCGATTTTTTGACATTAAAAAATTAAAAAAAAAATTATTACCAATTAATTATGAATAATTATAGATTGCTCCATTGAAATGCATTGGACATCGCCAGGGAGCGACAGCTCATACCTGGCGCTGTGAGGGAATTTGCAGCGGCGCTGTTCGGTCCAGGCGGCTTCATGATGAATGCCGCGCTAGCCGTCGCTCTCGCCGGCGCTAGCCTCATTTTGCTTGATAAATGCGTCATTGTGACCGCCGCCGGGCGTACTTGAGTCGGTAGTCGCCGTTAGCTGCCGCTACCTGGCGCTCGTCAGACACTACCTGGCGCTATCGCTTGATGAATAAGGGCCTAAGGACTGTCAGCCAGGGGGAGGCTTTTTTCTTTCTGTCAGTCCTATTATTCTTTGTTTCTTTCATTCTATTCTTTTTCTTTCTTTCTTTCTTTCATTATTTCTATCTACTCTTTGTTTCTTATATCACTTCTTCCTGCCATTTCCTTTTTAATTTCTTTCTCTTTTCTTCTGTTAAAGTGGACCAACACCCAGGATTTTCACAATTCTGGGTTTTGGTCCACTTCCGCGGAGCACCCCGATTGGGGGTGCCCCGCTGCGTGAAACCCCCCAGATCGCCCTAAAAAACTCACCTCACCCTACGCGAGCGCTTGTCCAATCAGAGCGCTCAGAGCTGCTGTGGTATGTACGGACAAGCGATGGACAACCACAGCGGCTCTGAGCACGCTGGAGGCCGCATCTCGCGCTTCCCTCTAATGGAGAGCGCCCGCCATTCACAAACGGCCGGCGCTGGTGCATGCCCCGGCTCGCGCATGCGGCGTTGGAACGGGGATAAGGTAAGGTTTGTGGGCGTCCTGCGGGGTTTCACACAGCGGGCATCCTGATTTCGGATGCCCCGCGGGGAGGGTTCTGATCGGCCCGGGAATCTTATAGATTTCCGGGCCGATGCCCCCTGGGTGTTGGTCCACTGTAAGTCTGCCCTTCCTTCTATTCCTTGTTCCTTTGCTTCTAGTCTTTTTCATTCTTTCTTTCCATCTATCCTTTGTTTCTTTCATCTTTTTGTTCAGCCATTTCTTCTATTCTTTCTCTTTCCTTCCATCCATTTGTACTCTTTCGCTTTCCTGTTTTTTTCTGTCATTCCCTTTATTCTTTCCTTGTTTCTGTCATTCATTCATTCTCTTTTTTGTTTCTTTCCATTTTCTTTCCATTTATTTTTTTCCATCTATTCTTTTTTGTCATTCCTTTTTTTACCTTTCTTTGTTTCCTGCTTTCTTTTTTATGTCATTCCCTCTATTCTTTCATTCTTTATTTCTCTTTCTCTCTGTCATTCCTTTTATTGTTTCTATACTTTGTCATTGATTCTATTATTTTCTTTTTTCTATTCTTTTGCGGTATTCACCAAACGTGCCAATTTATCACCATGTATGTAGTGTCCTACCACACTGCAAGAGCTTTTATTTATTATTTATTTTTTTATTAAGTATTTATTTAGCGCCATCTTCTTCTGTAGCACTGTACAAGATACTATATTATTACAGACATGGTAAAACATACAGTACATAGACTATCACAAAATGTTACAAAGTTCAAATCAAATGCTAGGAAAACAGAAGACAATAGGGGAGAGGGCCCTGCCCTTGTGGAATTACATTCTAAAATAAAAGGGGTGGAGACCAAATGGGAGGAGTGTTGTGGAGTGTCAAACTGAGCAGTGGAGGGCATTCCAGAGAAGTGGCGCGGCACGAGAGAAGTCCTGAAGACCGAAGTGAGAAGAGGTGATCAAGCAAGAGGACAGTAGAAGGTCGGAAGCAGAGGTTGCGTCTGATTTGGTATCTTTGGATTAGTGAGGAAAGGTTGTGAGGGTCCTGGAAACAGCCAATCTGGTCCATTTGGGAAGAGAGCCTGCAGCATACGTACCTGCCATTGGGGCGGGGCACAGATACACTATATAATCATGTGATGCTGCAACAACTTTTACTGCAAACTTCAGTGTTTCACGCCTCCTGCTGCCTGGAGTGTTCCCGCAGACGCCGGCGGGGAGCTTGCAATATGTGCGCGGAGAACATTAAGCCACTTGATGGATATTTAATTATATGGAGTAATTGTCCTCCGCTCTCCCGTGTATTGGCACACGAGGTGTCGGGAAAGGATCCAGCTGCATTATTATCCGGCCGTAATTACAGGTCTTGGTATGATTAGTGCACATTCCCACTTTTAATAAGAATGATACAGTATGTGAAACTTATAATAAAAGTGAAGAAGCACAATCAACTCCGGCATTGCCCTGGACATCTCCAAATTAAAGGAAAAGTCACACTAATCTGCAATGGCTGTGTATTAAGAGGTGACAGATATCACGTATTGGGATGGAAGTTTAAAAAGTAGGGATGTGTTATCTCTTTTGCTGTGACTATAATAAACAAAATTAGTCATCTTGAAAAGTTTCCAGGACCCTGATGAGAATTACATTGTATTACATTCACATAGTCAAGGAGCAACTAATGTATTAGCATTGTTTCTATTGTAATGAGCTGTGATACATTGTTAGGCAGTCATGAACCTGCTTTAATAGCTCACAGATAGCTCTCAGCTTTCTATGTGCATTGTGCTGCTGTGATGGAGAGAAAACTGACAATTGAAATTGTCTCCTTTCTATTCCACACTGGGAGGAGCTTCCATTCACAAGGTGGAGGAGCCGGGCATAGGATCATCCTCCTCTCAGGACATCTGACATCAGGACATCTGATGTGACTTACACATTTTTTGTTCTATTTTTTTCCTGTAAGGTTGACATTTGCTGCCCTCCCTCTTTGGAAAATTCATCAAGTGGCCAAGCTGTTTCTTTAAAGGAAATGTCCACTTTGGATTACATTTTCCATTATTGTGTGTCACAATCAGGTCCCCGAGATGCTTAGCCTATCTGTTCATTGATTCTTTTTTATTTGTTTGCAACTCTGTGTTATAAAAGAAACAGTTTTGTCTGGCAACAATGTGTCTCACTTAGCGACCTACACCAACTGGTGTGTTTGGTGTACTGTAGCTGGCAGAGACTTCCTGACTCTGACTTGCTAATCATCTGATTGGCAGAGGTAGAGAAAATGTTCCAAGCATGCTGCAGCCTCTTCAGGTGTGGGGCCAAGGTTCAGCCTCTCCGGGTATGGGGCCATTGTGCAGCCTCTCCAGGTATGGGGCCATTGTGCAGCCTCTCCAGGTATGGGGCCATGGTGCAGCCTCTCCAGGTATGGGGCCATTGTGCAGCCTCTCCAGGTATGGGGCCATGGTGCAGCCTCTCCGGGTATGGGGTCATGGTGCAGCCTCTCCAGGTATGGGGCCATGGTGCAGCCTCTCCAGGTATGGGGCCATGGTGCAGCCTCTCCAGGTATGGGGCCATGGTGCAGCCTCTCCAGGTATGGGGCCATGGTGCAGCCTCTCCGAGTATGGGGCCATGGTGCAGCCTCTCCAGGTATGGGGCCATGGTGCAGCCTCTCCAGGTATGGGGCCATGGTGCAGCCTCTCCAGGTATGGGGCCATGGTGCAGCCTCTCCAGGTATGGGGCCATGGTGCAGCCTCTCCGAGTATGGGGCCATGGTGCAGCCTCTCCAGGTATGGGGCCATGGTGCAGCCTCTCCAGGTATGGGGCCATGGTGCAGCCTCTCCAAATATAGGGCCATGGTGCAGCATCTCCAGGTATGGGACCATGGTGCAGCCTCTCCAGGTATGGGACCATGGTGCAGCCTCTCCTGGTATGGGGCCATTGTGCAGCCTCTCCAAATATAGGGCCATGGTGCAGCCTCTCCAGGTATGGGGCCATGGTGCAGCCTCTCCAGGTATGGGGCCATGGTGCAGCCTCTCCGGGTATGGGGCCATGGTGCAGCCTCTCCAGGTATGGGGTCATGGTGCAGCCTCTCCAGGTATGGGGCCATGGTGCAGCCTCTCCAGGTATGGGGCCATGGTGCAGCCTCTCCAGGTATGGGGCCATGGTGCAGCCTCTCCAGGTATGGGGCCATGGTGCAGCCTCTCCAGGTATGGGACCATGATGCAGCCTCTCCAGGTATGGAGCCATGGTGCAGCCTCTCCAAATATAGGGCCATGGTGCAGCCTCTCCAGGTATAGGGCCATGATGCAGCCTCTCCTGGTATGGGGCCATGGTGCAGCCTCTCCAGGTATGGGGCCATGGTGCAGCCTCTCCAGGTATAGGGCCATGATGCAGCCTCCCCTAGTACAGGGCCATGGTGCAGCCTCCCCAGGTATGGGGCCATGGTGCAGCCTCTCCAGGTATGGGGCCATGGTGCAGCCTCTCCAGGTACAGGGCCATGGGGCAGCCTCTCCAGGTATGGGGCCATGGTGCAGCCTCTCCTGGTACAGGGCCATGGGGCAGCCTCTCCAGGTATGGGGCCATGGTGCAGCCTCTCCTGGTACAGGGCCATGATGCAGCCTCTCCAGCCATGGGGCAGCCTCTCCTGGTACAGGGCCATGGGGCAGCCTCTCCAGGTATGGGGCCATGGTGCAGTCTCTCCAGGTGTGGAACCATGGTGCAGCCTCTCCAGGTATGGGGCCATGGTGCAGCCTCTCCAGGTATGGGGTCATGGTGCAGCCTCTCCAGGTACAGGGCCATGATGCAGCCTCTCCAGGTATGGGGCCATGGTGCAGCCTCTCCAGGTATGGGGCCATGGTGCAGCCTCTCCAGGCATAAGGCCATGGTGCAGCCTCTCCAGGTATGGGGCCACAGTGCAGCCTCTCCAGGTATGGGGCCACAGTGCAGCCTCTCCAGGAATGGGGCCACAGTGCAGCCTCTCCAGGTGTGGGACCATGGTGCAGCCTCTCCAGGTATGGGGCCACAGTGCAGCCTCTCCAGGTATGGGGCCATGGTGCAGCCTCTCCAGGTATGGGGCCATGGTGCAGCCTCTCCAGGCATAAGGCCATGGTGCAGCCTCTCCAGGTATGGGGCCACAGTGCAGCCTCTCCAGGTATGGGGCCATGGTGCAGCCTCTCCAGGTATGGGGCCACAGTGCAGCCTCTCCAGGTATGGGACCATGGTGCAGCCTCTCCAGGTATGGGACCATGGTGCAGCCTCTCCAGGTATGGGGCCATGGTGCAGCCTCTCCTGGTATGGGGCCATGGTGCAGCCTCTCCGAGTATGGGGCCATGGTGCAGCCTCTCCAGGTATGGGGCCATGGTGCAGCCTCTCCAAATATAGGGCCATGGTGCAGCCTCTCCAGGTATGGGGCCATGGTGCAGCCTCTCCAAATATAGGGCCATGGTGCAGCATCTCCAGGTATGGGACCATGGTGCAGCCTCTCCAGGTATGGGACCATGGTGCAGCCTCTCCTGGTATGGGGCCATTGTGCAGCCTCTCCAAATATAGGGCCATGGTGCAGCCTCTCCAGGTATGGGGCCATGGTGCAGCCTCTCCAGGTATGGGGCCATGGTGCAGCCTCTCCAGGTATGGGGCCATGGTGCAGCCTCTCCAGGTATGGGGTCATGGTGCAGCCTCTCCAGGTATGGGGCCATGGTGCAGCCTCTCCAGGTATGGGGCCATGGTGCAGCCTCTCCAGGTATGGGGCCATGGTGCAGCCTCTCCAGGTATGGGGCCATGGTGCAGCCTCTCCAGGTATGGGACCATGATGCAGCCTCTCCAGGTATGGAGCCATGGTGCAGCCTCTCCAAATATAGGGCCATGGTGCAGCCTCTCCAGGTATAGGGCCATGATGCAGCCTCTCCTGGTATGGGGCCATGGTGCAGCCTCTCCAGGTATGGGGCCATGGTGCAGCCTCTCCAGGTATGGGACCATGATGCAGCCTCTCCAGGTATGGAGCCATGGTGCAGCCTCTCCAAATATAGGGCCATGGTGCAGCCTCTCCAGGTATAGGGCCATGATGCAGCCTCTCCTGGTATGGGGCCATGGTGCAGCCTCTCCAGGTATGGGGCCATGGTGCAGCCTCTCCAGGTATAGGGCCATGATGCAGCCTCCCCTAGTACAGGGCCATGGTGCAGCCTCCCCAGGTATGGGGCCATGGTGCAGCCTCTCCAGGTATGGGGCCATGGTGCAGCCTCTCCTGGTACAGGGCCATGGGGCAGCCTCTCCAGGTATGGGGCCATGGTGCAGCCTCTCCTGGTACAGGGCCATGGGGCAGCCTCTCCAGGTATGGGGCCATGGTGCAGCCTCTCCTGGTACAGGGCCATGATGCAGCCTCTCCAGCCATGGGGCAGCCTCTCCTGGTACAGGGCCATGGGGCAGCCTCTCCAGGTATGGGGCCATGGTGCAGTCTCTCCAGGTGTGGAACCATGGTGCAGCCTCTCCAGGTATGGGGCCATGGTGCAGCCTCTCCAGGTATGGGGTCATGGTGCAGCCTCTCCAGGTACAGGGCCATGATGCAGCCTCTCCAGGTATGGGGCCATGGTGCAGCCTCTCCAGGTATGGGGCCATGGTGCAGCCTCTCCAGGCATAAGGCCATGGTGCAGCCTCTCCAGGTATGGGGCCACAGTGCAGCCTCTCCAGGTATGGGGCCACAGTGCAGCCTCTCCAGGAATGGGGCCACAGTGCAGCCTCTCCAGGTGTGGGACCATGGTGCAGCCTCTCCAGGTATGGGGCCACAGTGCAGCCTCTCCAGGTATGGGGCCATGGTGCAGCCTCTCCAGGTATGGGGCCATGGTGCAGCCTCTCCAGGCATAAGGCCATGGTGCAGCCTCTCCAGGTATGGGGCCACAGTGCAGCCTCTCCAGGTATGGGGCCATGGTGCAGCCTCTCCAGGTATGGGGCCACAGTGCAGCCTCTCCAGGTATGGGACCATGGTGCAGCCTCCCCAGGTATGGGACCATGGTGCAGCCTCTCCAGGTATGGGGCCATGGTGCAGCCTCTCCTGGTATGGGGCCATGGTGCAGCCTCTCCGAGTATGGGGCCATGGTGCAGCCTCTCCAGGTATGGGGCCATGGTGCAGCCTCTCCAAATATAGGGCCATGGTGCAGCCTCTCCAGGTATGGGGCCATGGTGCAGCCTCTCCAAATATAGGGCCATGGTGCAGCATCTCCAGGTATGGGACCATGGTGCAGCCTCTCCAGGTATGGGACCATGGTGCAGCCTCTCCTGGTATGGGGCCATTGTGCAGCCTCTCCAAATATAGGGCCATGGTGCAGCCTCTCCAGGTATGGGGCCATGGTGCAGCCTCTCCAGGTATGGGGCCATGGTGCAGCCTCTCCAGGTATGGGGCCATGGTGCAGCCTCTCCAGGTATGGGGTCATGGTGCAGCCTCTCCAGGTATGGGGCCATGGTGCAGCCTCTCCAGGTATGGGGCCATGGTGCAGCCTCTCCAGGTATGGGGCCATGGTGCAGCCTCTCCAGGTATGGGGCCATGGTGCAGCCTCTCCAGGTATGGGACCATGATGCAGCCTCTCCAGGTATGGAGCCATGGTGCAGCCTCTCCAAATATAGGGCCATGGTGCAGCCTCTCCAGGTATAGGGCCATGATGCAGCCTCTCCTGGTATGGGGCCATGGTGCAGCCTCTCCAGGTATGGGGCCATGGTGCAGCCTCTCCAGGTATGGGACCATGATGCAGCCTCTCCAGGTATGGAGCCATGGTGCAGCCTCTCCAAATATAGGGCCATGGTGCAGCCTCTCCAGGTATAGGGCCATGATGCAGCCTCTCCTGGTATGGGGCCATGGTGCAGCCTCTCCAGGTATGGGGCCATGGTGCAGCCTCTCCAGGTATAGGGCCATGATGCAGCCTCCCCTAGTACAGGGCCATGGTGCAGCCTCCCCAGGTATGGGGCCATGGTGCAGCCTCTCCAGGTATGGGGCCATGGTGCAGCCTCTCCTGGTACAGGGCCATGGGGCAGCCTCTCCAGGTATGGGGCCATGGTGCAGCCTCTCCTGGTACAGGGCCATGGGGCAGCCTCTCCAGGTATGGGGCCATGGTGCAGCCTCTCCTGGTACAGGGCCATGATGCAGCCTCTCCAGCCATGGGGCAGCCTCTCCTGGTACAGGGCCATGGGGCAGCCTCTCCAGGTATGGGGCCATGGTGCAGTCTCTCCAGGTGTGGAACCATGGTGCAGCCTCTCCAGGTATGGGGCCATGGTGCAGCCTCTCCAGGTATGGGGTCATGGTGCAGCCTCTCCAGGTACAGGGCCATGATGCAGCCTCTCCAGGTATGGGGCCATGGTGCAGCCTCTCCAGGTATGGGGCCATGGTGCAGCCTCTCCAGGCATAAGGCCATGGTGCAGCCTCTCCAGGTATGGGGCCACAGTGCAGCCTCTCCAGGTATGGGGCCACAGTGCAGCCTCTCCAGGAATGGGGCCACAGTGCAGCCTCTCCAGGTGTGGGACCATGGTGCAGCCTCTCCAGGTATGGGGCCACAGTGCAGCCTCTCCAGGTATGGGGACATGGTGCAGCCTCTCCAGGTATGGGGCCATGGTGCAGCCTCTCCAGGCATAAGGCCATGGTGCAGCCTCTCCAGGTATGGGGCCACAGTGCAGCCTCTCCAGGTATGGGGCCATGGTGCAGCCTCTCCAGGTATGGGGCCACAGTGCAGCCTCTCCAGGTATGGGACCATGGTGCAGCCTCTCCAGGTATGGGACCATGGTGCAGCCTCTCCAGGTATGGGGCCATGGTGCAGCCTCTCCTGGTATGGGGCCATGGTGCAGCCTCTCCGAGTATGGGGCCATGGTGCAGCCTCTCCAGGTATGGGGCCATGGTGCAGCCTCTCCAAATATAGGGCCATGGTGCAGCCTCTCCAGGTATGGGGCCATGGTGCAGCCTCTCCAAATATAGGGCCATGGTGCAGCATCTCCAGGTATGGGACCATGGTGCAGCCTCTCCAGGTATGGGACCATGGTGCAGCCTCTCCTGGTATGGGGCCATTGTGCAGCCTCTCCAAATATAGGGCCATGGTGCAGCCTCTCCAGGTATGGGGCCATGGTGCAGCCTCTCCAGGTATGGGGCCATGGTGCAGCCTCTCCAGGTATGGGGCCATGGTGCAGCCTCTCCAGGTATGGGGTTATGGTGCAGCCTCTCCAGGTATGGGGCCATGGTGCAGCCTCTCCAGGTATGGGGCCATGGTGCAGCCTCTCCAGGTATGGGGCCATGGTGCAGCCTCTCCAGGTATGGGGCCATGGTGCAGCCTCTCCAGGTATGGGACCATGATGCAGCCTCTCCAGGTATGGAGCCATGGTGCAGCCTCTCCAAATATAGGGCCATGGTGCAGCCTCTCCAGGTATAGGGCCATGATGCAGCCTCTCCTGGTATGGGGCCATGGTGCAGCCTCTCCAGGTATGGGGCCATGGTGCAGCCTCTCCAGGTATAGGGCCATGATGCAGCCTCCCCTAGTACAGGGCCATGGTGCAGCCTCCCCAGGTATGGGGCCATGGTGCAGCCTCTCCAGGTATGGGGCCATGGTGCAGCCTCTCCTGGTACAGGGCCATGGGGCAGCCTCTCCAGGTATGGGGCCATGGTGCAGCCTCTCCTGGTACAGGGCCATGGTGCAGCCTCCCCAGGTATGGGGCCATGGTGCAGCCTCTCCAGGTATGGGGCCATGGTGCAGCCTCTCCTGGTACAGGGCCATGATGCAGCCTCTCCAGCCATGGGGCAGCCTCTCCTGGTACAGGGCCATGGGGCAGCCTCTCCAGGTATGGGGCCATGGTGCAGTCTCTCCAGGTGTGGAACCATGGTGCAGCCTCTCCAGGTATGGGGCCATGGTGCAGCCTCTCCAGGTATGGGGTCATGGTGCAGCCTCTCCAGGTACAGGGCCATGATGCAGCCTCTCCAGGTATGGGGCCATGGTGCAGCCTCTCCAGGTATGGGGCCATGGTGCAGCCTCTCCAGGCATAAGGCCATGGTGCAGCCTCTCCAGGTATGGGGCCACAGTGCAGCCTCTCCAGGTATGGGGCCACAGTGCAGCCTCTCCAGGTATGGGGCCACAGTGCAGCCTCTCCAGGTGTGGGACCATGGTGCAGCCTCTCCAGGTATGGGGCCACAGTGCAGCCTCTCCAGGTATGGGGCCATGGTGCAGCCTCTCCAGGTATGGGGCCATGGTGCAGCCTCTCCAGGCATAAGGCCATGGTGCAGCCTCTCCAGGTATGGGGCCACAGTGCAGCCTCTCCAGGTATGGGGCCACAGTGCAGCCTCTCCAGGTATGGGGCCACAGTGCAGCCTCTCCAGGTGTGGGACCATGGTGCAGCCTCTCCAGGTATGGGGCCACAGTGCAGCCTCTCCAGGTATGGGGCCATGGTGCAGCCTCTCCAGGTATGGGGCCATGGTGCAGCCTCTCCAGGCATAAGGCTATGGTGCAGCCTCTCTAGGTATGGGGCCACAGTGCAGCCTCTCCAGGTATGGGGTCATGGTGCAGCCTCTCCAGGTGTGGGACCATGGTGCAGCCTCTCCAGGTATGGGGCCACAGTGCAGCCTCTCCAGGTATGGGGCCATGGTGCAGCCTCTCCAGGTATGGGGCCATGGTACAGCCTCTCCAGGTATGGGGCCATGGTTTAGTTCCTTTATAGTCATTGGTAGACAGTGAGTTTCTGGGAGTTACTTATCTCTTTCTTCCAATCCTCTATATATTGCTCCTGGCAGCTCTCACCCCCTTTATTTGGGCTTTTGTCAGGGCATGTCGGGGGTTTTGGCTGGACAGATGACTGTCAGTTGGAGGACACAGGGTTTGCTCTGGGTCCCATGGTTCAGGAAGGCTATGTGGTGGTAGCAGTCGGGGCTGCTGCTCTATGCCCAGAATGACAGCGTCCTCTTCTGCACCTGGAACCATAGAGGGAACCTGCCCAGCTCTGCCCGGCACGCCATGTTGGAGGTGCTGTGATCGACCTGGAGGAGGTACTCCAGATAAAAGGTCTCTGTTGCTCTTGAGTCCCATTCTGACTGGTCTGGGTAAGTGACTGGGCCCCAAACCTTAGTGCCATAAAGCAGGTTTGGGGCAATGACCCCATCAAAGATCTTCATCCAGACCCTCATTGGTGGTTTGAGGTGGTACAGTCGCTTTCTGATGGTGTAGAAAGTTCTGCAGGCTTTTCTGTTCAGGGCCTCTATTGCTGGCTTAAATCTCCCGGATTGGTTAAGCTCCAGCCCCAGGTAGGTGTAGCTGTTGGTTTTCTCCAGTGCAGATCCCTTTAATGTGAAGGAGGGAATGGAGGCTTTATTCTGACCCCTCGTCTCGTGACTGCCAGACTTGGAGGCCGCTCTATGTCGGGGACAGCAGAAGGAGGTCCTCGGCGTACTACAGGAACTTCACCTTGCGGTCATGCAGGAGGAGACCTGGTGTTGAGGAGGCCTATTGATCTATTATCTATCCATCTATCCTTTATCTATCCATCTATCCATCATCTATCTATCTATCTATCTATCTATCTATCTATCTATCTATCCATTCCATCACACTCTATCTATCTATTTACCTATCCTCTATCTATATATCCATCCATCTATCACACATATTTTTATCTATCTATCACATATCTATTTATTTACCTATCAATCCATCTATCTAATATCTGTGTGTGACCGATGGAAAGAAGTGAGTAATCATGAAACTTAATGAGAGAGACCTCATTAAGTTAACTACCGTAGTTAGCCATTCATTTATAGATCACAATGGGAGCAGATAGTTAGTAGTAATATTGGCCGGCATGGGCATGCTCCCTGTTAGAAAGAAGTAGAGGATGCAGCTGTCAGCGTGCTCGGAGCCGCTGCTCTTAGACAAAGCCTTAGTGGCTCAGAGCGCGCTGATTGGACGAGCGGCCACAAATGTGCCGTAGGACCGGGAAGAGGTGAGTTGCATTGGTTTCACGCAGCGGGGCAAAAGGGGGAAAGGACCAAAATCCAGTATAGTCAAAATCCTGGGTTTTGGTCCACTTTAAAGTGTAAGTGCACCCAGGTCCAAAAACTCCCCCCCCCCCACCAGCCCTGCAGAGGGGCCTAACATATGTATCTATTTATCAATCTGTCCATCCCATATCTTTTATTTTAACAATAGTTTTTATTGCATGAATAAAGACCATACAACAGAAGAGGAATGCCGGATGTACAGTAAGCCCTCCGCGGAATAACTCTACCTCTACTATCTATCTATCTATCTATCTATCTATCTATCTATCTATCTATCTAATCACAGAATTATTACGTTCCAGCATGATGTTTTTAGTGCTGGGGAATTTGGTTGTTCGGGGGGGTCGGGGGTCACATACTATAGTGGGGGCAATGGAGTGGATGGTAATTGCTCTCTGAAGCTGATTAATGGGGTGAGAAAGCCGTAATATGGCGCATTTTGGTTGTTTTAAGCTTTTATTCTGCGTGGCACACTGTCTGTCACGCTCCGGGTACTACAGCAATCCACTTAGATAACTCCAGCCCTCTCAGTAAGACCTCAACCCCCAATCTCCGCAGCCAGCTTCACCTTTAGGAGCCCCCGCTTGCCGGGACGCAGAGCACGCCTGCCCGGGATCGGTTGCCCCCAGGACTTCAATGGCTCAAAGATTGGAGTCTTACTGTTCGGAGGCCTGGAGAACCCGCGGCTGGAAGTGGTGCCGAGCAGCCCAATCGCTGAGCGTATAACGGAAGTCCAACAGGCTAGGGGTCAGTAACAGAAGTTCCGAGATGGCAGCGGTACAAAGGATTGGACAAGACGTGGTCGAGGATCAAGCAAGGGTCGGTAACAGGAGATCAGATCGAGGGTGGTCAAAACACAGGCGAAGGTCGGCAACAGGAGATCAGATCGAGGGTAGTCAAGACGGACGGTGGTCGGCAACGGGAGATCAAAAATATACTTTAGAGACAAGCTACTAAACTGGGTACAAGGCACTATCACAGGCAATTCACAACTGAGAGGGAATTGCCTTTATAGGAACAGGTCTGAGGGAAGCAGTGTACTGATTGGAGCACATAGGATTCCAAGGGTAATTGGCTGCAGAGCAGAAGAGGGCGAAGCCCTCAATCCCCAAGGATTCATTAACCCTTTAATTGATCCTCCGGCGGGTGCGCGCCGCACAGCGCCGCCGGAGGGCATAACAGACACGTGCTCGCGGCCGCGCGCGAGCACGTCTCCTGGAGGAGGAAGCGGGGGGCGTGGCTGAGCTGGGCGCCGCTCGAGCCGACGCTGCTCGAGCCGACGCCGCTCGGCGCAGCCGCCGCACAGTGACAGCTGCAGCTGGTCGCCTGGAGACGTCGCTGGAACGGGGATCAGGTAAGCGGTTCCTGACACTACCCCCCCCTTCACGAGGGGCCTCCGGACCCTCACCCGGTTTCCCTGGATTGTCACGATGGAACCTTCTCACAAGAGCCTTGGCATGAACATTCCTCGCTGCCACCCAGCATCTTTCCTCCGGACCATAGCCAACCCAATCCACCAAATACTGTAAAGAATTACGCACTTTACGTGAATCCAAGATCTTATTCACTTCATACTCGGGCTCATTATTAAGAAGAATTGGTGCAGGACCAGCAAGAGGAGCATTCTTCGCCGGTTTTAACAGTGAAACGTGAAAGGAATTAGGTATTTTCATAGTTGGCGGGAGTTGAACTTTAAAAGACACATTATTCAACTTCTTGACGATTGGAAAAGGACCAATAAATTTTGGACCTAATTTGCTAGATGGCTGACGGAGCGCAATATTTTTAGTGGAGACCCAAACTAGATCGCCTACTCGAAGAGTAGGTTCCTGTGATCTGCGGCGGTCGGCAAATTTCTTATACCTCAAACCAGTGGTCTTAAGAATCTCCTGAACGTGTGTCCAGATATTCTTCCGTTCTTGAAGCCACTCCTCCAACGCCGGCAGATTGGAAGGTGACCCTGAAAGGGAAGAAGCTCTAGGATTTTTCCCTAAGTTACAATAAAAAGGAGATACCTTGGTACTCTCACTAGGCGCGTTATTGTAAGCAAACTCGGCGAAATCAATAAATTCCGCCCATTGTTCTTGGGCATCAGAAACATAACACCTTAAGTATTGTTCCAAAGTTTGATTAGTTCTTTCTGTCTGCCCATTAGTCTGGGGATGGTAGGCAGAAGAAAGAGAGATCTGTATTCCCAACCGCGAACAGAAGTGTTTCCAAAAACGGGAAGTAAATTGAACACCCCGATCAGAGACTATATTGGACGGAATACCATGAATACGAAAAATATGCGAAGTAAACAGCCGCGAAAGCTCAGGTGCAGAAGGAAGTTTGGCCAAAGGAACGAAATGTGCCATCTTACTGAAACGATCTACGACCACCCAAATGACAGTATTACCATGTGAGAGAGGCAAATCTACAATAAAATCCATAGAAATATGGGTCCATGGCTCAGCAGGAATTTCAAGAGGAACCAAACTGCCACTAGGAGCCTTGTGAACTCCTTTACTTCGAGCACAAATAGCACAAGCGTCGATAAAGGCAGTGATATCGCGTCTCATGGTAGGCCACCATACATGACGACGGGCAAGCATAAACGTCTTACGGTTACCCAAATGACCAGCAGTTTTGGCATCGTGAAATTCGCGAATTACATCCGAACGCAGGTGCGGCGGAACAAACTGGCACCCCAAGGGCACATCACTAGGAGATTCATCTTGAAACGGCGCCAAGGTATTGGAGAGATCAGGAAGTAACGCCCCCACCACACAACCTGTGGGTAAAATTGGTTCACCAGAATCACCCCGATCCTTACATTCACCGAACATGCGAGATAGAGCATCAGCTTTAGTATTTTTTACACCCGGCTTGAAAGTAATAATAAAATTGAAACGCGAGAAGAATAATGCCCAACGTGCCTGACGAGAGTTCAGCCTCTTGGCAGAACCTATGTATTCGAGATTTTTATGATCAGTATACACAGTTATAGGATGTAATGAACCCTCCAACCAGTGTCGCCATTCATCAAATGCCAGTTTAATAGCTAATAGTTCCCTATTGCCAACATCATAATTTTGTTCCGCGGTACTGAATTTACGCGAAAAATAAGCGCATGGATGGAGACGCTCAGGGTTACCAGAGTATTGTGACAAAACTGCACCCACTCCCAGCTCAGAAGCATCCACTTCAATAATAAAAGCTTTATGAATATCTGGATGCACTAAGACAGGTGCCGAAGTAAAGGCCCGTTTCAAGGTTAGAAAGGCCTCACAGGCAGAGGGGGACCAGTTAGCAGTAAAAGCCCCCTTGCGGGTAAGGTTGGTAAGGGGTGCAACAACATGGGAAAAGCCTTTTATGAAACGCCGATAAAAATTTGCAAAACCTAGAAAACGTTGCAATTCCTTTAAAGTTTTGGGTTGGACCCAATCCTGAACTGCTGAAACCTTCCCCGCGTCCATCTCCAAACCCTGGTTGGTAATAACATACCCTAGGAAGGGAACTGTAGTGACTTCAAACACACACTTAGACAGTTTAGCAAATAAGTTGTTCTCTCTTAATTTTTGTAGCACCAACTTAACATGGTGTCTGTGCTCCGGTAAAGAATTAGAAAAAATGAGAATATCATCCAAGTAGATGACTACAAATCTACCGAGATATTCCCTGAATATATCATTAACAAAATCTTGGAAAACGGCTGGCGCATTACAAAGACCGAAGGGCATGACCAGGTACTCATAGTGCCCATCCTTCACATTAAATGCAGTTTTCCACTCGTCCCCCTGTCGGATGCGAATCAGATTGTAAGCCCCTCTCAAATCCAATTTGGAGAAAATTCGAGCTCCTGTGACTTGATTGAACAGATCCCCAATCAAGGGTAAGGGGTATCGGTTTTTTACAGTGATCTTATTCAAGGCTCGATAATCTATGCACGGTCTCAAGCCACCATCTTTTTTCTCTACAAAAAAGAACCCGGCCCCAGCAGGCGAGGTAGAGGGACGGATAAATCCTTTCCTAAGATTTTCGGTAATATACTCCCTCATTGCTTGCTCCTCGGGCAGGGTAAGGTTATAAATCTTTCCCCTCGGGGGAATTGTGCCAGGCAGCAAGTCAATGGGGCAGTCATAGGACCGATGTGGAGGAAGAGTATCAGCAGAGCGTTCAGAGAATACATCGATCCAATCAGCGTATGGCTGAGGTAATTCCTGTGGTAAGACTTGAACGCTTCTGAGGCCTGTATTAAAACAGTGACCTTTACAGTGGTCACTCCACTTGACCAACTCCCCAGCCCGCCAATCTAACACCGGGTTATGGAGTTGCAACCAGGGGTATCCCAAAACCACCGGAGTTTCCGGACAATCAAAAATAAAGAATTCTAAGAATTCAGAGTGAGAAGAGCCGACAATTAGTCTGAGAGGTGGGGTCTTGGTATTTATAGGACCTCCCTGGATTGCCTTTCCATTGATAGCTAAAACTTGTAGGGATCTTTCAAGAGGAACTACAGGGATCCCTAAGGTGGAGATCATGCTCCTGTCCAAAAAGTTTCCAGCCGCACCACTGTCTATGAAGGCGGAAACTGTCTGCTTAGAGGACCCCCAAAACAAATCAATAGGTACAAGCATCTTATTCTGGCGAGAGTTACAAACTGACTCACCCAGATCAGTACTCTCTACCTGGTCTGGGTGCGGAAGTTTTCCGCCGGTTTCCCCTTGTTGGGACAGGACCCTGCAAAATGACCAGAATTCCCGCAATACAGGCATAACCCCTCGGATCGCCTACGCTGTTTCTCCTCTTGGGATAAGCGGGTTCTCCCTAATTGCATAGGTTCTTCCTGGGAGGATGATGAGGTATTTTCTCCACGGGGAACCGGGGATCTATGACTCTGGACTGGTCTAAAGGACGTGGGAGCCCCGACTCTCTCCCTGGCCCTTTCTCTAAGACGTCGGTCTATTTTAATGGAGACCTGCATTAATTGATCTAGGTCCGCTGGCGGGGGAAAATTGACTAAGGCATCCTTGATGCTATCAGACAGCCCCACCCTGAACTGACTACACAAAGCTGGATCGTTCCACCTAGCTTCGATAGCCCAGCGGCGGAATTCAGCACAGTAGTCTTCAGCCGAATTCCGTCCTTGTTTTAAGGCCCGAAGCCTATTCTCTGCGGTAGACTGTATATCTGGATCGGCGTATAAAACGCCCATTGCATTGAAGAAGGCAGTCACTGATTGTAGAGCAATGTCATGGGACGGTAAACTAAAGGCCCAGGACTGTGGGTCTCCTTGAAGCAAGGAAATGACTAGGCCTACTCGTTGGACCTCTGTGCCAGAGGAGATAGGTCTTAACTTAAAATATAGTTCGCAGGCATTCTTGAAATTGGAAAATTTTGCTCGTTCTCCAAAAAATTTCTCAGGCAGTGGAATCTTAGGTTCGGAGAAATGAGGTGGTACAGCGGAAGTTGGCACTTGACGAGATTCCTGAGTGGCCACTCTTTGAGCGAGTTGGTTGATCGCTGTGGCCATAGCTTGCACCTGCTGTACCAGGTCATCCATTTTTTGGCCTGTGATAATGTCACGCTCCGGGTACTACAGCAATCCACTTAGATAACTCCAGCCCTCTCAGTAAGACCTCAACCCCCAATCTCCGCAGCCAGCTTCACCTTTAGGAGCCCCCGCTTGCCGGGACGCAGAGCACGCCTGCCCGGGATCGGTTGCCCCCAGGACTTCAATGGCTCAAAGATTGGAGTCTTACTGTTCGGAGGCCTGGAGAACCCGCGGCTGGAAGTGGTGCCGAGCAGCCCAATCGCTGAGCGTATAACGGAAGTCCAACAGGCTAGGGGTCAGTAACAGAAGTTCCGAGATGGCAGCGGTACAAAGGATTGGACAAGACGTGGTCGAGGATCAAGCAAGGGTCGGTAACAGGAGATCAGATCGAGGGTGGTCAAAACACAGGCGAAGGTCGGCAACAGGAGATCAGATCGAGGGTAGTCAAGACGGACGGTGGTCGGCAACGGGAGATCAAAAATATACTTTAGAGACAAGCTACTAAACTGGGTACAAGGCACTATCACAGGCAATTCACAACTGAGAGGGAATTGCCTTTATAGGAACAGGTCTGAGGGAAGCAGTGTACTGATTGGAGCACATAGGATTCCAAGGGTAATTGGCTGCAGAGCAGAAGAGGGCGAAGCCCTCAATCCCCAAGGATTCATTAACCCTTTAATTGATCCTCCGGCGGGTGCGCGCCGCACAGCGCCGCCGGAGGGCATAACAGACACGTGCTCGCGGCCGCGCGCGAGCACGTCTCCTGGAGGAGGAAGCGGGGGGCGTGGCTGAGCTGGGCGCCGCTCGAGCCGACGCTGCTCGAGCCGACGCCGCTCGGCTCAGCCGCCGCACAGTGACAGCTGCAGCTGGTCGCCTGGAGACGTCGCTGGAACGGGGATCAGGTAAGCGGTTCCTGACACTGTCTATGTGCGCGCTGTGTCCTTGTCGCCATGAGCTGTGTGTCTCACCTTCCCCTGGCAGATCATGTGGAGATGATTGTCTGGCAGGGAAGGTTGAGGAACTTTCTTGTGAAATGGGAAGGAGATTGTAGGGACAAAAGGGTGTCTGAAGGGCGCCTCTCCTGCCACCTCCTCCTTTCTTCTCTCTCCTCCGTCTTCTGATTCAGAGGGCGACATTCTCAGGGAGTTGGTGTGTGAAGCTCTCAGACAAGGAAGCTCACCTGCATTATTTATTGTTGGTGTCTTGATGTATGACTGCGACAACAGCAGGAGCTTCAGGGGGGCGATAATGAAACACCATGTCAAGGAACTTTAAGAGACCCTGCTACACCTGCATAATCTAAGTTGGACTAGTATAAGACTTGGGTGCTTTGGTCCCATGGGTGGCATTCAGCCAATTCTTCTCAGTTTATTAGCAACACAGTTTTTAGAATAGAGGAGAAGTGGTGTTGGCAGCGGATTGTACACATCACTCATCTTGCATGCAGGAACAATGGCTGTTTATTCAGCAACAATCAGGAACATTAACATGAACAAGATACATCAGCAACACATCTATGGTATGGAGCAAAGGACGGAGGTCCTTTCTGTACGCAGCTTAAACGCATTGTACATACAGTCACATGGTCTGCCTAAGACTTCCTGTTTTTTCTTTAAACTAACTTTAATCCACATCTTAACAAGCAGACAGCCACATAGAGGATGTGGCTGTTGCATTAAATCTATTTCAACAAGTGGTGCTCCAGAACTGAGAAGAGGTGCACCGGATCAGGAAGAAGCTGCGCCCAGGGAACCAGGAGGAATAGGTACCCCAGCACAGGGCACACCTGGGCAATTGTCAGGGCCCCTGGCATCTTCAGGGGCCCACTCAGGTTCACACTTGGCCATGGTATTATTTTTACAGTGGACCCAAACCACCGATTGCCAAGTGGTGTGTGCAGACCTGCTCATGGCTGGCCTCAGCAACAGGGGATGATCAGCAATATTGGAAAAGGTGGCAGAGAATGGAGGGCAAATGATGGAAACTCAGAAGGTGGCGAGAACCAGGTGACAACTGACAGCAATGATGTGCTTTAGTACTAGTTTTAAAGGAAAAAATCTGGAGCCTCCACCAGACTTAATCTGGCCTTGTGTGAATTCATGTGCTTTCTGTCGCTCTGTTCTACCTCTGGGCGTTAGGCCTTCTGGTATTCCTGTTGGTTCTAAGGCCTTCCACCCTTTATACTGGGGCTTAGGCCTTCCAGCAACCCTCTTTGGGTTCCAGTCTTCTGGTGTTTAGTGAAAGTGAAAGTCTGTCTGTTTTCCTGTCTGCCCTCTGTTTCCCCTCCCTAAGTCTGTGACCACCACAGGACTGCTTGGGACCTGTAAAACCTCTGCCATTTGGGGCTCAGTTGAAAAATGTTTTGGTTTCAGGACCTCCACCAGGTAATGGTCCTCCTGAGCCCAAGGTTTTCGGCTGCTTGCCTCCCATCCCTCCTGTTCCTGGCCTTTGACTCTGCCGTTTGTTTTGTATCCCAAAGTCTGTGACCACCACATGACAGCTAGGGACTTGTAAAACCTCCGCGGTTTGGGGCTCAGTCGAAAAATGCATCCCATTCCTCCTGTGCCCAGCCTGTGACTTTGTCTGTCTATGGCTATGTGCCCCTGTCCATGGTCTGCATCCCTGTACCTGGTCCAATCAAGTAGTCTCCCTTCATTTATAGCCCATTTCCCAGTCTGGTTCAGTCTAAATCCCAGTCCAGAAACCAATAAATTATGTTTCCAATACTGGTTTTGCATTGTCCTGTTATCTGTATAATGTAAAGCTATCAAACAATTTCTTAATACAGAGGTGATAAAGCTCAGAGAGCCATATATTGAGATGGGAGGTAAAATCTTGGGCTGGGCTATGCTGTGCCTATAACAAACAAGATGAGTGATTCTGAAAAGCCTGCCAGCTCTCTGCTGAGAGGTCCATTATTTAAGCTAAATAGCAATTAATTTTTTTTAATTGATTATATTGTAATCAGCTGTGATACTTTCTAAAGCATTAATCTAATATTGGGATGTAGATAGCTTACAGTGAAATGTGATGTGTGCATCGCGCTGTGGGATGGAAAAGACTCTGTAAAGATTAAAGATAAAAAAGATTATTTATACCGCACTAAAAAAAATTTACCAAAAGGAAGAACACAGTCTTAAAAAATAATGTTTAAAATGTCATGCTCAGCGCGCTGAACTTATATTCCAAAGCAAGTTCCAAAAATGTGCATGTCAATCAAAATACACAGTACAGCATTTCAAAGTTTAACTTAAGGAAAAGGGTGAATAGATGTCCCCATCTGTGCACTAGCCTAAAGATCCTAAGAGTAGCCACCTGACGCGTTTCGTCTCTAGACGTGACTTTTATCAAGGCTCTTAGTAAAATAAAGGGGGAACTCTGGACTTGTAATCGTGGGTTTTTGCACATTTAAACTCGATTTTTTCCTTCACAGTTTCAATCTAAAATTTGAAGTCACTTATTGAAATGCTGTAATTGCTCTGTGTATTTTGATACATACTCTGTAAAGATTGTCTCCTCTGTAAGTGACAGGTTCCCTTTAAACACAGGTTGAACGTTTCAAACCCAGATATTAGAGCAGGCTGAATTTCTAATGAAGATGGCGGCAGGTGGGAAGCAGTACCTTGTGTAGGAAGCTCCATCCTGATATTTGTACATCTGCTGACAAAGTGGCAGCTCCTGGTGCTGAGAGATTGTCTGTATGACACATTTCACATACTGGGTTTATAAATATATCAAACTATTATTAGTGTTATTATGGGTTTATTCTAGGTAAAAAATTATCTTATTGGGAAATGTAAATTATTTGTATTTACTCTACAAAAGCAACGTTCCATTATAGATTTGTAACCTGTACCCACCAGGAGGTCTACTAGTAGGGCTGTAAGTAAATATTTATAGGCTCTAGCCTATCAGAAGGTCTGACAGTAATGATTTATGAGCCTTATTCTATCTTAATTTTTATAGGCCATACCCTACCAGGTGGTAGCCAGTAAAGATTTATGATTGTAAAGCTTAGAGGTTTACAAGTAAAACTATGTAACAGGGTGGTGGATTAGCTATCAGTCCTGTTAAGATAGAATAAGGGTTAGATACCGTATTTTTCATCATATAAGACGCACCATTGTTTCCTCAAAAGTGTGTGTGTGTGTGTGTGTGTGTGTGTGTGTGTGTGTGTGTGTGTGTGTGTGTTTGGATGTCAGTGTGTCTTTGGGTGGGGGGTGAGTTGCTGATGGTAAGGGCCCATGGGGCCACATCAGGGCTATGTACGCACCTGCATCCCAGCCATTCAGATGCGCTCCCCATTGAAGAACATCGTCGTTTGTCAAATCACTTTGGCCCTCATTTATGAAGGAATAGCGACAGGTAGCGACTGGTGAGCTGCCGGTAATGACGGGCCCCGCCACGAGAACGCCGACTTCCCACCACAATGACACATTTATCAAGCCAATCCTGCTTAGCGACTGAGATAGCGCCATATAGCGACTCATTCATCATTATTCCAGCCTCAGCCCACAGCGCCAGCGTCCGACCTTGAACAGCGACAGGTATGACATCTCGCTACCTGGCGCGCTCCAATGCATTTCAATGGAACAATCTTTAAATATTAATAATTAATTGTTATTAATGTATTTTTTTTTTTTTAATGTGAAAAATTCTGTGACCACTTCTGCCATTTTAGATAATTTGTTTAAGGCGAAAAAAAAAAAAATTGTACAGAATTGATATTACAGATCTCATATTAATGTATTCA
This sequence comes from Gastrophryne carolinensis, assembly GCA_027917425.1. NCBI lineage: Eukaryota > Metazoa > Chordata > Amphibia > Anura > Microhylidae > Gastrophryne > Gastrophryne carolinensis. The sequence continues at coordinate 640,585,692 of CM051234.1, forward strand.
TATTACTAAATTATTTAAAATACTTTTTTTGGGGGGTTTCCAAAAATATGGTTGTTTGGGGGTTAAAAAACTACTTATAACACATCGCCTCCAGCGCTCTGGGGTTTAAACATGCATTTCACAGCGCTTGAAATTTTTGAGCGTGATTTTTTGATGAATATGGTGGAAGCCGGTCGCTCTGACCATTCGCTATCATGCGCACCCATACATTGCGGAACCTGTCAAATAGCGACTCTTAGCGTCGTATTCAACATTACGCCACACCGAGTCGCTGTCAACAACTGAACAACGGTCAAGCACAGCAACTACTAGCGGGCGCTATGAAAATACTGCTACAGTCGCTCAACTGTCGCTACATGTCGCTATTAATAAATCAGCCTCCCCGTCTTGGCAAACAACTCTGATTGGACAAGAGCCCATGCATATGCTCTTGAATCGGGAAGAGGTGAGTTTTACAGGGTGTTCTCGGAGGTTTCACATAGCAGGGCATCACAATTCACTTAAAAAACCTGAACGTGGGTTTTGTTCTGCTTTAGATTGACTTTTTTTAAAAATGAACCGTAAGTTGGACTTATTTTTGGACTAGGGTTTATATTTCGAGCATCCTCAAAAATCTAGAAAAATCATGCTATGGCTTGTTTTCAGGATAGGTCTAATTTTTTGGGTTAACGGGGTAGTTATAGTATTTATAGGCCTTGGCGAACATTTAGCTAGAATAAGATCTATAAGCACATAAATATTTATAGACATTACTGTACCAGTCCTACCTGTGAAAAACTTTTCTCTAACAAGGGGTCTACCACTAATCAATAGTAGACTAATCTATAAGCCGCATCCCCTGCTGTCCCTCTAGCAGGGCTTCTGTGAATTTATGAATGGCGGGCGCCGGAGCGCTCCCTGTTAGAGGGAAGCGGGGGATGCTGGCCTTAGGCGAAGCATTAGACGGCGTGACGTCAGCGGCTCAGAGCGCGCCGATTGGACGAGCGGCCGCGCCAGCGCCGTAGGACAGGAGAAGTTGAGTTTGCATCAGCGATCTGGGGGGTTTCACAGCTTGGGGGAAATGACCAAAACCCAGGATAGTCAAAATAGGAACATTGGAGCAAAAATAAAAAGGGACCCCGATTCCCCCCATCAGTCCCTATTGGACGAGTGGTCAGGACAGGACAGGAAGAGGTGAGTTGGCATCGGTGATCTGGGGGGTTTCACAGGTTTGGCGAAACAACCAAAACCCCAAATAGTCAAAGTCCTGGGTTTTAGTACACTTTAAAGAGCATTGGAGCGAAAATAAAAAGGGCCCCCAATTCCCCTCCCTCATCAGCCTCTACTTACCTTTTGGATGTCCTTCTGCAGCGACATGCGGCTGCTTTAGGGCCCGATCCTCACCCCGGCCTTAACCATGCTTGTCAATGTCCCGAAGCGCTCTCGCAGCTCAGCGAAATCTTGCAGGATTTTGGGTGGCCACATTGCATCCCATTCATGGGCACTATGCAGATAAGAGATCGTGGGTCGTGTGCGGTGCCTGATGGGACGCAAGCTGCACGTCAGAAGGTCCCCCAGAAATCCAAATGGATCCCTTGGTGAAGTGAGTACGAATGGCCAAAGGTAAAACCGGAGGGGTGGGGGGGCAGCAGATCAGTGAGGCTTGGGGGAAGTTTTAATCTCCCCCGATGTTCCTCATTAACACAATTTTTACACCAGACGTCCTACTGATACCGTATAGCAATGCTGAGCTACAGTAGCCTGAGCTGTTCTGTATTCAATATAGTTACAGAAGGCTACACGTTCAGGGTCCCTGATGACTGCTACGTCTTTATTAGCAGAATTGTCTGTTCCTAGATGTAGGAATCCATGTGCTTCAGATGTCTGACGTTTGATCAAGACAATTAGCAAATGCCAAAAGCAGCCGGCAGACAAAGCAGCGACAAATCCCCCAACACTATGAATAAGGTGAAGGTGAGCCGTGGTAATACAATGAGGTGCCCTGCAATTCTGAACTGTGACAGATCAATCAAATGTTGTAAATACACAAGAAAAAACATTCACAGCTCAGCTCGGACAGAAGTTAAAATGAGTCCCTAAGTACTTGTACTTTTGGGAATGTCATAAGGGCTCCAATGGGTGCATCAGGGGTTAAGTTTGGCTAAGAAAATTGAATCAACATTTATAAATAAATAGATAAAAGGCAAGAAAAATGATAGATATCTGGTTAGATAAATATGAGATCATAAATAGATAGACAGATAGATAGATATGGGATAGGTAGATAGACAGACAGATAGATAGATATATTTGAGATAGATAGATATGAGATAGATAGATAGATAGATAGATAGATAGATAGATAGATAGATAGATATATGATAGATATGGGATAGATAGATAGATAGATAGATAGATAGATAGATAGATATGAGATAGATAGATATGAGATAGATAGATAGATAGATAGATAGATAGATAGATAGATAGATAGATAGATAGACAGACAGACAGACAGATAGAGAGATAGATAGATAGAGAGATAGATAGAGAGATAGATAGAGAGATAGATAGAGAGATAGATAGAGAGATAGATATGAGATAGAGAGATAGATATGAGATAGAGAGATAGATATAAGATAGATAGATAGATAGATAGATAGATAGATAGATAGATATGGGATATGGGATAATAGATATTATCTCTCTGTCCCCAATCTCTCCTCTCTCCTATCTCGCCTCCCCAACTGCCTCTCAGCTATTTCTTCATTCATGTCCTCTCGCTACCTCAAGCTGAACATGGACAAGACAGAACTGGTCATTTTCCCACCCTCTAACTCCCCTCCCCTCTCTAACACGTCTATTTCTGTCAACAATTGTACAATAACTGCAACTCCCCAAGCTCTGTGCCTGGACTCTGCCCTCTCTTTCAAACCACATATTCACTCCCTGGCCACCTCCTGTCGCCTCCAACTTAAAAACATCTCCCCCATCCGTCCTTTTCTCTTGCCTGACACCACTAAAATGCTAGTGCATGCCCTGGTCATATCCCGACTGGATTACTGCAACATCCTTCTTTGTGGCTTACCAACTAACAGTCTGGCACCCCTCCAATCTATCCTGAACTCTGCTGCTCGCCTCATCCATCTCTCCTCTCGCTCCTCCAGTTCTGCTCCTCTCTGCCAATCCCTACACTGGCTGCCAGTCCCACAGCGAATCCTGTTCAAAACTCTAACTCTCGCATACAAAGCTCTCTCCAACCAGGCCCCATCCTACATCTCATCTCTAATCCAACAATATCAATCTAGACGCAGCCTCCGCTCTGCTGCTGACCTTCTCCTGTCCTCCACCCTGGTCACCTCCTCTCACGCCCGCCTCCAGGACTTCTCACGTGCAACTTCAATCTTCTGGAACGCCCTCCCGCACCCAATCCGCCACTCCACAACCCTCAAAGCTTTCAAATGTGGCCTTAAAACTCACTTATTCAGACAAGCATATAATCTGGCCTAACCAATCTTCTAAAGGGCACAAAGTTCAATACTGACTGTTTGTGATCTTTCCCCCATGTCTTCACCCCTCTTCCTTTAGACTGTACGCTCCTCAGGGGCGGGGCTCTCTCCCCTATTGTATCTTGTACTCAGAATATCCATTGTCAAATCTGTAAAACTGCATTTGAAATAGTCTATGTACCGTATGTTTCTAGCTCTCAGATATTTGTCTGCATTGCATGTCCCAACTTTGGGGACTCAGAATTAAGAGTAGGGACCACACTAAACACAGAGTGTCTTGCCGGGGCAGTGTGGCTTCCACATGTATCTGCAGATATATGCAACCAAATCTCTGTCTTTCCACATAGCTAGACATGTTTGTTGCTTGATATTTAGTTGATGAGAGGGTTAAACTGGGCGGTAAATTAGTTCCCAGGGCCTGAATAATAATAATAATTTTGTATAAATAATAGTGATTGAGCTGCTCCCACCCCCCTTTATTCACCGTATGTTTCTACCCTGTCTGTAATTACTACCTTGTAAAGCGCTACGGAAGATGATGGCGATATATAAATAAACAATAATAATAATAATAATAATATGGGATAAATAGATAGATAGATAGATAGATAGATAGATATGAGATAGATAGATAGATATGGGATAGATAGATAGATTTGAGATAGATAGATAGATAGATAGATAGATAGATAGATAGATATGAGATATATAGATAGATAGATAGATAGATAGATAGATAGATAGATAGATATGAGATAGATAGATAGATAGATAGATAGATAGATAGATATGAGAATATAGTCCTAGTCCACGGAGGTGAAGGCCCTGTTTGGCCTCCTGATAGCCTTTCTCCCCCGGGGTGCGGGGTGTAGGGGGTGCAGTGATCTGATTCTTCAGAGACCAAGGTGGAAGTTCCTAAATGCTGCCTCTACCCACATTGTCGAGTGCGCCTGAAGACTGTGTCTTTGGAAGTATTTATATGTCAACCCCCTTTCAGGACAAGGGATGCCCTATGCTGTCTTGAAGTGAGGTGGTAGTAGACCACCTGGGAGCGTAACTATTCCACGGCTGTTTGGATTGGATCTTTCCATGTAATAAAAAGCACATCAGTGGCCTCCTGCTCTAACCCTAAGTCTAATATAACCTGTATCACGGGTGTTTGTGTCAAGGTCCCAGATTGGGTACCGGAGGTTTAAGGGGGTTATTTAAGAAAGGATAGCGCCAGGTAGTGCTTCGTAGCGGCAGGCAGCGTCTGGTTAATGCCGGGCGCTGTACGCAAAACCACATTTATGAAAGCGAATCTGGTGAGCGCCTCTAACAGCACCATGTAGTGTCACATGTATTACATGTTTAAGGGGGTTATTTAGTGCCAGGTATTGCTTCGTAGCGTCACATAGCGTCTGGTGAACGGTGGGCGCTGTATGAGAAACCACATTTAAAAAAGTGAATCTGATGAGCGACTCTAACAGCGCCATGTAGCGTCACATGTATTATTACAGGCGGCTCAGTGTATAGTGCTGGTGCTCTAGCTTCCAGAGCGCCAGGTATTACCTTTCGCTCAGTATCGCTCTCCAATACATTTCAATGGGGTTTCATTAGTTTTGTATAAACAGCGTGTTTGGCAATTAAAATTATTATTTTTTGCTCCAATCATTGTGTGACGTCTCCTGGCTTCAAACAAACACTTTTAGAAACTTTTTTGACTTTTTATATTTTTATACAGAATTGTCATTACAGGTCTGGCACTAAAGTGTTAATGTCACAGTGTTATAACAATGTCATTCCATGTGTTTTCCCTTTGTTACTGGTGGATATGTGTTCAAAAACAGACCTTAATCACACAGTGTCTGGCTCTCTATGCTACAGCGGACAGATCCAGAGCGCCCATGCTGTATGTGTAGTTTTTTGTTAAATATGGTGTTGAGAGCCGACTTCCGGACGCACTGAGCTGGCGCTACCTCTCACTCGCTGCAGCGCTGTACTGTTGTTAGAGCGCCCAGCACACATCACATTCATCAATGCCGGCCAGGTTACTACATCGACGGAGACGCTCTTTGACAGCGGCCAATACCCGCTTACAGCGTCTACTAGCGGTCGCTCTAAGCGCCGCTATACAGATGCTCATCTGGCAATACCTGCCGCTAGTAGCGAATGAGCCTCTTCATTAAATTAAAGGATATTTTATGGTTTTATATTTTCTAATCATTGCGCACATTAGCCTTGATTCAAAAAAGGCAGAAAAAAAATTCTCATGGTAGTAAATAATTCAATTCATGAGAAAAAAGCCTGAGAATGTCACTGTTACTGAATCACTAGATAAAAAGACAATGAAAGTCAATGGCAGCTTTTACTACAGTGTAGAAAGGAGGAAACACTTCTCTACTTTTCTTAGGAGTAAAAAAGTGCCATTGACTTTCATTGTCTTTTTTTCTAGTGATTCAGTAACAGTGACATTCTCAGGCTTTTTTCTCATGAACTGAATCTTTTACTACCATGAGAATTTTTTTCTACCTTTATTGAATGGAGGCCATTGTGTTTCTTATTAACGTTGTGTTGCTTTCCCCTAGAATCATCAACCAGGACTCAATAAACTTTGACTGATATTATGACAAGAAATGTAAGATCTCAATACCCTGCCGGGAAGCCCTTCATCATCTTGGGGGTCATGAGGGTCGGGTAGGTCATTTTGCCGCCGTGTGATAAAATGCAGCAATATCTTTCCAGGACGATGGGATAAGCAGCGAGGAGCAAGCCTGTTCCTGTATGTTATATACGTCTCGAATCTCTGGATTGTCACCTCCCCCACACTTCATTATAAAGGCCGTGTATTAATATATTGTGTTGCTGATACAGCGGCTTGGAAAGTGAAGCGTTCTGGAAAAATAAATGTATAAAATGAAATTGCATTTCAGCCCGAGTATTATCTGCAGGTGTAATGAGATGAGGGTATCATTGTGACATCACCGGGGTAAATCGCTTCCAATCTGCAGACTCCATGGGAGATGGAAAAAAAAACAGAGAGATTACATTTATATATACACACCTAAATGATGGACTGGAGATCAGCCGCTGATTAATTCTTGAGTCTCGCCGCATCCAATCCTCTCTGCAAATCAACAATCTGCAGCATTAGAGGCCGGCGCTCATTCCTAACGCTAACGCCTCGCACGTGTCGCTATATCATCCCTCCTATACTACAGCTGTTCTGTATTTTAATTGTCTTTCTTTTACATAGAAACATAAAAGGGTGACGGAAGAAGGAGACCATACGCTCCATCTAGTCTGCCCTTATGTATATACTGTATGTTCTCTGTATCTTATGTGTATACTGTATGTTCTCTGTATCTTATGTGTATACTGTATGTTCTCTGTATCTTATGTGTATACTGTATGTTCTCTGTATCTTATGTGTATACTGTATGTTCTCTGTATCTTATGTATATACTGTATGTTCTCTGTATCTTATGTATATACTGTATGTTCTCTGTATCTTATGTATATGCTGTATGTTCTCTGTATCTTATGTGTATACTGTATGTTCTATGTATCTTATGTGTATACTGCATGTTCTCTGTATCTTATGTATATTGTATGTTCTCTGTATCTTATGTGTATACTGTATGTTCTCTGTATCTTATGTGTATACTGTATGTTCTCTGTATCTTATGTGTATACTGTATGTTCTCTTTATCTTATGTGTATACTGTATGTTCCCTGTATCTTATGTATATACTGTATGTTCACTGTATCTTATGTATATGCTGTATGTTCTCTGTATCTTATGTGTATACTGTATGTTCTCTGTATCTTATGTGTATACTGTATGTTCTCTGTATCTTATGTGTATACTGTATGTTCTCTGTATCTTATGTGTATACTGCATGTTCTCTGTATCTTATGTATATGCTGTATGTTCTCTGTATCTTATGTGTATACTGCATGTTCTCTGTATCTTATGTGTATACTGTATGTTCTCTTTATCTTATGTGTATACTGTATGTTCTCTGTATCTTATGTGTATACTGCATGTTCTCTGTATCTTATGTATATTGTATGTTCTCTGTATCTTATGTGTATACTGTATGTTCTCTGTATCTTATGTATATACTGTATGTTCTCTGTATCTTATGTATATACTGTATGTTCTCTGTATCTTATGTATATACTGTATGTTCTCTGTATCTTATGTGTATACTGTATGTTCTCTGTATCTTATGTGTATACTGTATGTACTCTTTATCTTATGTGTATACTGTATGTTCTCTGTATCTTATGTGTATACTGTATGTTCTCTGTATCTTATGTGTATACTGTATGTTCTCTTTATCTTATGTGTATACTGTATGTTCTCTGTATCTTATGTATATGCTGTATGTTCTCTGTATCTTATGTGTATACTGTATGTTCTATGTATCTTATGTGTATACTGCATGTTCTCTGTATCTTATGTATATTGTATGTTCTCTGTATCGTATGTGTATACTGTATGTTCTCTGTATCTTATGTATATACTGTATGTTCTCTGTATCTTATGTATATACTGTATGTTCTCTGTATCTTATGTATATACTGTATGTTCTCTGTATCTTATATGTATACTGTATGTACTCTTTATCTTATGTGTATACTGTATGTTCTCTGTATCTTATGTGTATACTGTATGTTCTCTGTATCTTATGTGTATACTGTATGTTCTCTGTATCTTATGTATATTGTATGTTCTCTTTATCTTATGTCTATACTGTATGTTCTCTGTATCTTATGTGTATACTGTATGTTCTCTGTATCTTATGTGTATACTGTATGTTCTCTGTATCTTATGTGTATACTGTATGTTCTCTGTATCTTATGTATATTGTATGTTCTCTTTATCTTATGTGTATACTGTATGTTCTCTGTATCTTATGTACAGGACCTTCTCAAAAAATTAGCATATAGTGCTAATGTTCATTATTTTCCATAATGAAATGATAAAAATTAAACTTTCATATATTTGAGATTCATTGCACACCAACTGAAATTTTTCAGGTATTTTTTTGTTTTAATACTGATGATTTTGCCATACAGCTCATGAAAACCCCAAAATCCTATCTCAAAAAATTAGCATATCATGAAAAGGTTCTCTAAACAAGCTATTAACCTAATCATCTGAATAAACTTATTAACTCTAAACACCTGCAAAAGATTCCTGAGGCTTTTGAAAAAGCCCAGCCTGGTTCATTACTCCAAACCTCCATCATGGGTAAGACTGCCGACCTGACTGCTGTCCAGAAGGCCATCATTGACACCCTCAAGCAAGAGGGTAAGACCCAGAAAGACATTTCTGAACAAATAGGCTGTTCCCCGAGAGCTGTATCAAGGCACCTCAATGGGAAGTCTGTGGGAAGGAAAAAATGTGGCAGAAAACGCTGCACAACGAGACGAGGTGACCAGACCCTGAGGAAGATTGTGGAGAAGGACCGATTCCAGACCTTGGGGGACCTGCGGAAGCAGTGGACTGATGCCCTTATTCATCAAGCGATAGCGCCAGGTAGTGTCTGACGAGCGCCAGGTAGCGGCAGCTAACGGCGACTACCGACTCAAGTACGCCCGGCGGCGGTCACAATGACGCATTTATCAAGCAAAATGAGGCTAGCGCCGGCGAGAGCGGCGGCTAGCGCGGCATTCATCATGAAGCCGTCTGGACCGAACAGCGCCGCTGCAAATTCCCTCACAGCGCCAGGTATGAGCTGTCGCTCCCTGGCGATGTCCAATGCATTTCAATGGAGCAATCTATAATTATTCATAATTAGAGGCCGATTCATTAATAGCGCCAGGTAGCGACAGATGAGCGACTGTAGCGTGATTTTTTCAGCGCCAGCCAGTATTCGCTGTGCTTGGCCGGCGTTAGCTTGATGACAGCGACTCAGTCGGTGTGCGGTAATGTTGAATACGGGCTGGGGGGTCGCTGTTTCACAGGTTCAGTGTTGTATGTGAGCGCCTGACAACGAATGGCCAGAGCGAACGGCTAGCTTCATATTCATTAACAAATCACGCTCCGAATGTGCTGTCGCTGTCCATTCCTTGTTTAAACCCCAGAGCGCTGGCGGCGATGTGTATTAACTAGTTTTTAACCCCTAAACAACCATATTTTTTGAATGTAACATTATACATGTTTTTAGAATCATTTTGTAATATGAATACATTAATCTCAGACCTGTTAGATCAATTCTGCACAATTTTTTTTTAAACATTTTATTTATTTAAAAATAAATCCTAACATTGCAGAAGTGGTCTCCGATTTTTTGACATTAAAAAAAAAAAAAAAAAAAAATTAATACCAATTAATTATGAATAATTATAGATTGCTCCATTGAAATGCATTGGACATCGCCAGGGAGCGACAGCTCATACCTGGCGCTGTGAGGGAATATGCAGCGGCGCTGTTCGGTCCAGGCGGCTTCATGATGAATGCCGCGCTAGCCGCCGCTCTCGCCGGCGCTAGCCTCATTTTGCTTGATAAATGCGTCATTGTGACCGCCGCCGGGCGTAATTGAGTCGGTAGTCGCCGTTAGCTGCCGCTACCTGGCGCTCGTCAGACACTACCTGGCGCTATCGCTTGATGAATAAGGGCATCAATTGGTATTAATTTTTTTTTTTTTTTTTTTTTAATGTCAAAAAATCGGAGACCACTTCTGCAATGTTAGGATTTATTTTTAAATAAAAAAAATGTTTAAAAAAAAATTGTGCAGAATTGATCTAACAGGTCTGAGATTAATGTATTCATATTACAAAATGATTCTAAAAACATGTATAATGTTACATTCAAAAAATATGGTTGTTTAGGGGTTAAAAACTAGTTAATACACATCGCCGCCAGCGCTCTGGGGTTTAAACAAGGAATGGACAGCGACAGCACATTCGGAGCGTGATTTGTTAATGAATATGAAGCTAGCCGTTCGCTCTGGCCATTCGTTGTCAGGCGCTCACATACAACGCTGAACCTGTGAAACAGCGACCCCCCAGCCCGTATTCAACATTACCGCACACCGACTGAGTCGCTGTCATCAAGCTAACGCCGGCCAAGCACAGCGAATACTGGCTGGCGCTGAAAAAATCACGCTACAGTCGCTCATCTGTCGCTACCTGGCGCTATTAATGAATCGGCCTCCCCGTCTGGAGTAGAAACATCCAGAGCCACTGTGCACAGGCGTGTGCAGGAAATGGGCTACAGGTGCCGCATTCCCCAGGTCAAGCCACTTTTGAACCAGAAACAGCGGCAGAAGCGCCTGACCTGGGCTACAGAGAAGCAGCACTGGACTGTTGCTCAGTGGTCCCAAGTACTTTTTTCTGATGAAAGAAAATTTTGCATGTCATTCGGAAATCAAGGTGCCAGAGTCTGGAGGAAGACTGTGGAGAAGGAAATGCCAAAATGTCTGAAGTCCAGTGTCAAGTCCCCACAGTCAGTGATGGTCTGGGGTGCCATGTCAGCTGCTGGTGTTGGTCGACTGTGTTTTATAAAGGGCAGGGTCAATGCAGCTAGCTATCAGGAGATTTTGGAGCACTTCATGCTTCCATCGGCTGAAAAGCTTTATGGAGATGAAGTTTGCATTTTTCAGCACGACCTGGCACCTGCTCACAGTGCCAAAACCACTGGTAAATGGTTTACTGACCATGGTATTACTGTGCTCAATTGGCCTGCCAACTCTCCTGACCTGAACCCCATAGAGAATCTGTGGAATATTGTGAAGAGAAAGTTGAGAGACGCAAGACCCAACACTCTGGATGAGCTTAAGGCCGCTATTGAAGCATCATGGGCCTCCATAACACCTCAGCAGTGCCACAGGCTGATTGCCTCCATGCCACGCCGCATTGAAGCAGTCATTTCTGCAAAAGGATTCCCGACCAAGTATTTAGAGATGAGCGAACTTTTGAAAAATTCGATTCGACTGATTCGCCGAATTTTCCGACAAAAATCGTTTCGACCCGAATAAATTCGCGACGAATCGCTATTAAAAACGGCTATTTCTGAGCCTCCTACAGCCTCAATAGGGTTGTAAACCATTCAGCCTTGCTGTAACACGCACAGGATGCGTGCTGGGTTAGTTAAATAATACTTTGAAGAAATATCACATGCAGATCAGAGGCATCGCTAATAGAATCGCAGAGCGGCACAATTGCAGAGAGTTGAAGTGGCATCACTATGAGGGGCAGAAGGAGCCCAAATATACACTGGAGTTGGCCTCAGGAGCCCAAAAATTGGATGAATCACACCCTGGAGTTGGCAGGAGTTGGCAGCAGCAGCAGCAGGAGCCCAAATATACACTGGAGTTGGCTTCAGGAGCCCAAAAATTGGATGAATCACACCCTGGAGTTGGCAGGAGTTGGCAGCAGCAGCAGCAGGAGCCCAAATATACACTGGAGTTGGCTTCAGGAGCCCAAAAATTGGATGAATCACACCCTGGAGTTGGCAGGAGTTGACAGCAGCAGCAGCAGGAGCCCAAATATACACTGGAGTTGGCTTCAGGAGCCCAAAAATTGGATGAATCACACCCTGGAGTTGGCAGGAGTTGACAGTAGCAGCAGCAGGAGCCCAAATATACACTGGAGTTGGCCTCAGGAGCCCAAAAATTGGATGAATCACACCCTGGAGTTGGCAGAAGTTGGCAGCAGCAGCAGCAGGAGCCCAAATATACACTGGAGTTGGCTTCAGGAGCCCAAAAATTGGATGAATCACACCCTGGAGTTGGCAGGAGTTGACAGTAGCAGCAGCAGGAGCCCAAATATACACTGGAGTTGGCTTCAGGAGCCCAAAAATTGGATGAATCACACCCTGGAGTTGGCAGGAGTTGACAGTAGCAGCAGCAGGAGCCCAAATATACACTGGAGTTGGCCTCAGGAGCCCAAAAATTGGATGAATCACACCCTGGAGTTGGCAGGAGTTGACAGTAGCAGCAGCAGGAGCCCAAATATACACTGGAGTTGGCCTCAGGAGCCCAAAAATTGGATGAATCACACCCTGGAGTTGGCAGGAGTTGACAGTAGCAGCAGCAGGAGCCCAAATATACACTGGAGTTGGCCTCAGGAGCCCAAAAATTGGATGAATCACACCCTGGAGTTGGCAGAAGTTGGCAGCAGCAGCAGCAGGAGCCCAAATATACACTGGAGTTGGCTTCAGGAGCCCAAAAATTGGATGAATCACACCCTGGAGTTGGCAGGAGTTGACAGTAGCAGCAGCAGGAGCCCAAATATACACTGGAGTTGGCCTCAGGAGCCCAAAAATTGGATGAATCACACCCTGGAGTTGGCAGGAGTTGACAGTAGCAGCAGCAGGAGCCCAAATATACACTGGAGTTGGCCTCAGGAGCCCAAAAATTGGATGAATCACACCCTGGAGTTGGCAGGAGTTGGCAGCAGCAGCAGCAGGAGCCCAAATATACACTGGAGTTGGCTTCAGGAGCCCAAAAATTGGATGAATCACACCCTGGAGTTGGCAGAAGTTGGCAGCAGCAGCAGCAGGAGCCCAAATATACACTGGAGTTGGCTTCAGGAGCCCAAAAATTGGATGAATCACACCCTGGAGTTGGCAGGAGTTGGCAGCAGCAGCAGCAGGAGCCCAAATATACACTGGAGTTGGCTTCAGGAGCCCAAAAATTGGATGAATCACACCCTGGAGTTGGCAGGAGTTGACAGCAGCAGCAGCAGGAGCCCAAATATACACTGGAGTTGGCTTCAGGAGCCCAAAAATTGGATGAATCACACCCTGGAGTTGGCAGGAGTTGACAGCAGCAGCAGCAGGAGCCCAAATATACACTGGAGTTGGCTTCAGGAGCCCAAAAATTGGATGAATCACACCCTGGAGTTGGCAGGAGTTGACAGTAGCAGCAGCAGGAGCCCAAATATACACTGGAGTTGGCCTCAGGAGCCCAAAAATTGGATGAATCACACCCTGGAGTTGGCAGAAGTTGGCAGCAGCAGCAGCAGGAGCCCAAATATACACTGGAGTTGGCTTCAGGAGCCCAAAAATTGGATGAATCACACCCTGGAGTTGGCAGGAGTTGACAGCAGCAGCAGCAGGAGCCCAAATATACACTGGAGTTGGCTTCAGGAGCCCAAAAATTGGATGAATCACACCCTGGAGTTGGCAGGAGTTGACAGTAGCAGCAGCAGGAGCCCAAATATACACTGGAGTTGGCTTCAGGAGCCCAAAAATTGGATGAATCACACCCTGGAGTTGGCAGAAGTTGGCAGCAGCAGCAGCAGGAGCCCAAATATACACTGGAGTTGGCTTCAGGAGCCCAAAAATTGGATGAATCACACCCTGGAGTTGGCAGGAGTTGACAGTAGCAGCAGCAGGAGCCCAAATATACACTGGAGTTGGCCTCAGGAGCCCAAAAATTGGATGAATCACACCCTGGAGTTGGCAGGAGTTGACAGTAGCAGCAGCAGGAGCCCAAATATACACTGGAGTTGGCCTCAGGAGCCCAAAAATTGGATGAATCACACCCTGGAGTTGGCAGAAGTTGGCAGCAGCAGCAGCAGGAGCCCAAATATACACTGGAGTTGGCCTCAGGAGCCCAAAAATTGGATGAATCACACCCTGGAGTTGGCAGGAGTTGACAGTAGCAGCAGCAGGAGCCCAAAAAATGGCCTAAAGACATAAATATGTTTTGCACCATTTGGAAAGTGTAAAACGTGGCACCATGCTGAATCTAGTCGCATGCATCAGGCATTGGTGGGTGGAAATCCTGGCTGATCCATCCCTGATTCATTTTGACAAAGGTGAGTCTCTCCACATTTTTAGTTGACAGACGAGTTCTCCTCGCCGTAACTATGGCCCCCGCCGCACTAAACACCCGCTCAGATGGCACGCTACTTGCCGGGCAGGACAGCTTTTCCAGGGCAAACTCTGCTAGTTGCGGCCACAAATCAAGTTTGGCTGCCCAGAAGTCCAGCGGATCCTCAAGGTGTGTTGGCATGGTCATGTCAAAGTATGACATGACCTGCTGGTTCAGGTCCTGCTCCAGGTCTTCCTGCTGCTCATGAGTAGCCTCACTATGCGGGTGTAGAAAGCTACTCATTAGCGACTGAAGACTGAGGCTGCTGCTGCTGATGGAGCTTCTGCTGCTGCTGCTGCCAACCCCCCCAGCGGCCATGGCAGTGGAAGGTGAGCGCAGAGGTCCCCTCGAGTCAGACCTGCGAGAGTATGGACCATGGCGCAGATAGGCATCGGCCAACTGCCTACGTAGAATGTCTTTGTAGTAGTTGAGTTTGTCCTCCCTCTCGGTGGGTTTAAAAAATGCCCCCATTTTGTGCCGGAAGCGAGGGTCCAATAAGGTGGACAGCCAGAAGTCATCCCGCCGACAGATGGAAACAATTCTGGGGTCACTACGCAAGCACGTGAGCATGCTTCGTGCCATTTGCGCAAGTGACTCGGATGGACTACCTGTCTCCATCTCCACTGCATACTGCCACGGTGTGCCCGGGTCCTCTGTCTCTCCTTCCTCAAAAACCTCTAGCTCCTCTGGCTGCTCCTGCTCCTCCTCTCCTGTCCGCTGACTAGATAAACCAGCCATTTCGCCAAGCCTAAACTGTGTTTCGCTGGGCAACTCCTCCTCCTCCTCTTCCTCCTCCTCCTCCTCCAGTTCAGCTCCAAGGGGGTTCATGTGGCCGTAAGATGTAAACGCCATGTCTCCAGTGCCCTGACCAGCCATGGTTTCCAACATGTGCTGTAGTACATGAAGCAGTGGAATCACGTCGTTCATCCCGTAATCCTGCCGACTGACAAATAAAGTGGCTTCCTCAAAGGGCCTGAGCAAACGGCAGGTGTCACGTATGAGCTGCCACTGGTTGACATTGAAGTTACACAGGGGAGTCCCCCTATCTGCTTGGATCATCAGGAAATCCGTGATGGCTTTTCTCTGTTCATATAATCGGTACAACATGTGAAGGGTGGAATTCCAACGGGTGGAAACATCGCAAATCAGACTATGTTGGGGGATACCATTCTGACGCTGTAGCTCAAGAAGGGTGTGTTTGGCGGTGTAGGAGTGGCTGAAGTGCATGCAAAGTTTCCGTGAAGTTGTTAGGATGTCCTGCAGATGGGGGGAACACTTCAGAAACCGCTTGACAACCAGATTGAAGACGTGAGCCATGCAGGGGGCATGGGTCAGGCTTCCTTGGCGCAGCGCAGACAAAATGTTCTTCCCATTGTCGGTAACCATGATTCCCATTTTAAGTTTTCTCGGAGTAAGCCATGTTTGGATTTCCTGATGAATACATTTAAGCAGTTCCTCCCCTGTGTGACTCCGTTCGCCAAGACAAACCATGTGAAGCACTGCGTGACACCTCCGTGCCCTGCACACATGGTAGACTGGAGGGGCACTGAGACTTGAGCCTACAGTGGAGGGTGAGGAGATGGCGGAGGATGAGGAGGCCGAGTCGCACGGTGTCACAGGCCCAATGGGCAGAGAGCGCGGAGGCCGAAGCGGCGTGACCTGTCCAAGTTGCTGCTGCAAAGGGACCACATTCACCCAGTGGGCCGTAAACGACATGTACTGCCCCTGACCGTAGTTACAGCTCCAGATGTCGGCGCTGCCATGTATTTTGCTACACACCGACAGGCTCAAGGACTGGCCCACCTTCTGTTCAACAAAAGTGTGCAGCGCTGGTACTGCCTTCTTGGCAAAGAAATGACGGCTTGGGACTCTCCACCTCGGCTCGGCACAAGCCATCAGTTCTCTGAAAGGTGCAGATTCCACCACCTGAAAAGGGAGCGACTGCAGCACCAGCAACTTGGACAGGAGCACATTCAGCTTCTGCGCCGTAGGATGAGTGGGCGCATACTGCTGTCTCTTGGACATGGCTTCGCTGATGGATTGCTGGCGGGATGCATGACTTGGAGGAGGAGGAGGAGGAGCAGGAGCGACAGAGGATGGGTGTGACGCACAGCTGCCTTCGGCTGAGGTGCTGGAGCCTTGGCTGGCAGAAATTGGGAGCTCACTTGATGAGGAAGCAGACTGGACCACCCCTTGGGAGCCTCGGTTCTCCCAGGTCGTTTTATGGTGACGCATCATATGTTGACGCAGGGCCGTGGTGCCAACATTTGGACCCTGGCCACGCTTCACCTTTTGCCTACATATCTTGCATGTGGCCATGTTACCCTCCTGCGGATGCCTCAGGAAAAACTGCCACACTGCCGAGTAGCTACTTTTCCCACCCCCTGGCCTCACTGATTCACTGCTGCTGTTGCCAACTCCAGGAACCCCTGCTCCACTACCTCCCGATAAGGTAGACTGCCGCACAGCAGGTGCTCTACCCCGGCCCCGGCCCCGGCCGGCTCCAGCCTTTGGAATTGTGCCCCCATGCTGACTGCTACCACCTTGCTGCCTCAGCTGCTGACTCCGGGGCAACCTGCGCCCCTCTTCTCCTGATGATGACGATGAAGCCCCTTCATCACCCGGCTCCCAAGTGCGATCGGCTTCATCGTCATCATCATCATCATCACCGGGTTGTGGCTGTACGTCACTGATGTTCGTGGATTCGTCAACAGTGTCTGGCGCAGGAGCTGGAACGCTCGCAGCACCCACGACACTGTCCACATCACTATTTGTCTGCCTAGCTAAAGAAGCCACCTCCATTTCTTGGCTGGGCAGTAGCTGCTGACTGTCCTCCTGTATCTGATCGTCCTCCTCACTAAAGAGTGGAGCTGAACCCAAAGCATAGGATACGTCGCTGGGGGAGGGAACGGCGTAGGACAGAGGAAATGGGAGGACAGGGACTGCTCTCGGGGCATGCCAACTCAGGGTTGTGTCAGAGGAACCTACCGACCCTAGACTGGGGGTCTCAGATGTAAGTTGTGATGATGTTGTTGATGAGCGCGTCAGCCAATCTACCACGGCAGATGCGTTACTGGTGGAGACCCGACCGCTAGCAGATACTGGCAGATTAGGTCTCTCAGCGTGACTCCTGCTGCTACTGGCCCCCAGTCTGATGCGAGCTCTGCCTGCGGAATCTTGGCCTCTGCCACTCCTCTTTTCACTTCCAGGCACTTGTCTGCCCGACATAGTCTAACTGGCGTGGTAGTAGGTGATATTTTAAGAACCCCCAGGCAGCAGTGGGTCTATATAAAACAGAATATAATGCACACCAAAAGTGAGCAGTAACACTCAGCCTCCAACAGGCCTGCTTAGTGTAAATAAGAGAGCTGCTTAGTGTAAATAAAGAGGGGTATGCTATGTTACAGAATGGGATGCCTCAACAGAAGTGCACCTGGCAGGCAGCAGTAAGCCTATGCCCAGCAAAAGTGTCTTATAATATAAATATGATAAGAGCAAATGCTTATATGGTCTTAAACAGAGGCTGCTTTAGTCACAGAATGGGATGCCCTGGGCAGGAATGGACCTGGCAGGGTCCAGTAGGGCTTTGGCCAGCAAAAGTGTCTTTATCAGGCTAATTTCAAATATGATAAGAGCAAATGCTTATATGGTCTTAAACAGAGGCTGCTTTAGTCACAGAATGGGATGCCCTGGGCAGGAATCGAGCTGGCAGGGTCCAGTAGTGCTTTGGCCAGCAAAAGTGTCTTTATCAGGCCTAATTTCAAATATGATAAGAGCAAATGCTTATATGGTCTTAAACAGAGGCTGCTTTAGTCACAGAATGGGATGCCCTGGGCAGGAATCGACCTGGCAGGGTCCAGTAGGGCTTTGGCCAGCAAAAGTGTCTTTATCAGGCTAATTTCAAATATGATAAGAGCAAATGCTTATATGGTCTTAAACAGAGGCTGCTTTAGTCACAGAATGGGATGCCCCGGGCAGGAATCGAGCTGGCAGGGTCCAGTAGTGCTTTGGCCAGCAAAAGTGTCTTTATCAGGCCTAATTTCAAATATGATAAGAGCAAATGCTTATATGGTCTTAAACAGAGGCTGCTTTAGTCACAGAATGGGATGCCCTGGGCAGGAATCGACCTGGCAGGGTCCAGTAGGGCTTTGGCCAGCAAAAGTGTCTTTATCAGGCCTAATTTCAAATATGATAAGAGCAAATGCTTATATGGTCTTAAACAGAGGCTGCTTTAGTCACAGAATGGGATGCCCTGGGCAGGAATCGACCTGGCAGGGTCCAGTAGTGCTTTGGCCAGCAAAAGTGTCTTTATCAGGCTAATTTCAAATATGATAAGAGCAAATGCTTATATGGTCTTAAACAGAGGCTGCTGTAGTCACAGAATGGGATGCCCCGGGCAGGAATCGAGCTGGCAGGGTCCAGTAGGGCTTTGGCCAGCAAAAGTGTCTTTATCAGGCCTAATTTCAAATATGATAAGAGCAAATGCTTATATGGTCTTAAACAGAGGCTGCTTTAGTCACAGAATGGGATGCCCTGGGCAGGAATCGACCTGGCAGGGTCCAGTAGGGCTTTGGCCAGCAAAAGTGTCTTTATCAGGCTAATTTCAAATATGATAAGAGCAAATGCTTATATGGTCTTAAACAGAGGCTGCTTTAGTCACAGAATGGGATGCCCCGGGCAGGAATCGAGCTGGCAGGGTCCAGTAGTGCTTTGGCCAGCAAAAGTGTCTTTATCAGGCTAATTTCAAATATGATAAGAGCAAATGCTTATATGGTCTTAAACAGAGGCTGCTGTAGTCACAGAATGGGATGCCCCGGGCAGGAATCGAGCTGGCAGGGTCCAGTAGTGCTTTGGCCAGCAAAAGTGTCTTTATCAGGCCTAATTTCAAATATGATAAGAGCAAATGCTTATATGGTCTTAAACAGAGGCTGCTTTAGTCACAGAATGGGATGCCCCGGGCAGGAATCGAGCTGGCAGGGTCCAGTAGTGCTTTGGCCAGCAAAAGTGTCTTTATCAGGCTAATTTCAAATATGATAAGAGCAAATGCTTATATGGTCTTAAACAGAGGCTGCTTTAGTCACAGAATGGGATGCCCCGGGCAGGAATCGAGCTGGCAGGGTCCAGTAGTGCTTTGGCCAGCAAAAGTGTCTTTATCAGGCCTAATTTCAAATATGATAAGAGCAAATGCTTATATGGTCTTAAACAGAGGCTGCTTTAGTCACAGAATGGGATGCCCTGGGCAGGAATCGACCTGACAGGGTCCAGTAGGGCTTTGGCCAGCAAAAGTGTCTTTATCAGGCTAATTTCAAATATGATAAGAGCAAATGCTTATATGGTCTTAAACAGAGGCTGCTTTAGTCACAGAATGGGATGCCCCGGGCAGGAATCGAGCTGGCAGGGTCCAGTAGTGCTTTGGCCAGCAAAAGTGTCTTTATCAGGCTAATTTCAAATATGATAAGAGCAAATGCTTATATGGTCTTAAACAGAGGCTGCTGTAGTCACAGAATGGGATGCCCCGGGCAGGAATCGAGCTGGCAGGGTCCAGTAGTGCTTTGGCCAGCAAAAGTGTCTTTATCAGGCCTAATTTCAAATATGATAAGAGCAAATGCTTATATGGTCTTAAACAGAGGCTGCTTTAGTCACAGAATGGGATGCCCCGGGCAGGAATCGAGCTGGCAGGGTCCAGTAGTGCTTTGGCCAGCAAAAGTGTCTTTATCAGGCTAATTTCAAATATGATAAGAGCAAATGCTTATATGGTCTTAAACAGAGGCTGCTTTAGTCACAGAATGGGATGCCCTGGGCAGGAATCGAGCTGGCAGGGTCCAGTAGGGCTTTGGCCAGCAAAAGTGTCTTTATCAGGCCTAATTTCAAATATGATAAGAGCAAATGCTTATATGGTCTTAAACAGAGGCTGCTTTAGTCACAGAATGGGATGCCCTGGGCAGGAATCGACCTGGCAGGGTCCAGTAGGGCTTTGGCCAGCAAAAGTGTCTTTATCAGGCTAATTTCAAATATGATAAGAGCAAATGCTTATATGGTCTTAAACAGAGGCTGCTTTAGTCACAGAATGGGATGCCCCGGGCAGGAATCGAGCTGGCAGGGTCCAGTAGTGCTTTGGCCAGCAAAAGTGTCTTTATCAGGCTAATTTCAAATATGATAAGAGCAAATGCTTATATGGTCTTAAACAGAGGCTGCTGTAGTCACAGAATGGGATGCCCCGGGCAGGAATCGAGCTGGCAGGGTCCAGTAGTGCTTTGGCCAGCAAAAGTGTCTTTATCAGGCTAATTTCAAATATGATAAGAGCAAATGCTTATATGGTCTTAAACAGAGGCTGCTGTAGTCACAGAATGGGATGCCCCGGGCAGGAATCGAGCTGGCAGGGTCCAGTAGGGCTTTGGCCAGCAAAAGTGTCTTTATCAGGCCTAATTTCAAATATGATAAGAGCAAATGCTTATATGGTCTTAAACAGAGGCTGCTTTAGTCACAGAATGGGATGCCCTGGGCAGGAATCGACCTGGCAGGGTCCAGTAGGGCTTTGGCCAGCAAAAGTGTCTTTATCAGGCTAATTTCAAATATGATAAGAGCAAATGCTTATATGGTCTTAAACAGAGGCTGCTTTAGTCACAGAATGGGATGCCCCGGGCAGGAATCGAGCTGGCAGGGTCCAGTAGTGCTTTGGCCAGCAAAAGTGTCTTTATCAGGCTAATTTCAAATATGATAAGAGCAAATGCTTATATGGTCTTAAACAGAGGCTGCTGTAGTCACAGAATGGGATGCCCCGGGCAGGAATCGAGCTGGCAGGGTCCAGTAGTGCTTTGGCCAGCAAAAGTGTCTTTATCAGGCCTAATTTCAAATATGATAAGAGCAAATGCTTATATGGTCTTAAACAGAGGCTGCTTTAGTCACAGAATGGGATGCCCCGGGCAGGAATCGAGCTGGCAGGGTCCAGTAGTGCTTTGGCCAGCAAAAGTGTCTTTATCAGGCTAATTTCAAATATGATAAGAGCAAATGCTTATATGGTCTTAAACAGAGGCTGCTGTAGTCACAGAATGGGATGCCCCGGGCAGGAATCGAGCTGGCAGGGTCCAGTAGGGCTTTGGCCAGCAAAAGTGTCTTTATCAGGCCTAATTTCAAATATGATAAGAGCAAATGCTTATATGGTCTTAAACAGAGGCTGCTTTAGTCACAGAATGGGATGCCTCACAGCAGACTTAAGATCAGTTCAGTATATATGCACAGTTAGTTACTATAAGCAGCCTGAAAACGCTAACAAAGGCTGGATGAAAAAAAAAAAATCTCCCTGTCAGCCAGCTCCGTTTTTCCTACCTTTCCCTGGCTTTCTGTCTGTCTCCTGTCTGTCTCCTGCCTGTCTCCTGCCTGTCTCCAGCCTGTCCCTGTCTGTCCCTGTCTCCAGCCTGTCTAACTGCCTCAGCTACACAGCGTTCTGTCTGTCTGTCACGAATGCAATAGAGAAATGAGGAAAAGCAAGATGGCCGCCGTTAAATACCGCTGTGTGACGTCACCGGGCTTGCTGGCTGCTGATAGGCTGCATGTGACTGCCCCAGCTTGCACTGGCGCGGGATACATGTCCAGACATGTCCCGTCCGCCATCTTAGAATGCCTGTAATGTAAATGAATGGATGTTAAAGGAAAACTTCGAGTGATCGAATCGCGGGGAAATTCGGATTCGATCCGAATCGAATTTTTCCTGAAATTCGGATCGAATCCGGGTTCGTCCGGATCGATTCGCTCATCCCTACAAGTATTGAGTGCATAACTGAACATAATTATTTGAAGGTTGACTTTTTTTTTTAATAAAAACACTTTTCTTTTATTGGTCGGATGAAATATGCTAATTTTTTGAGATAGGATTTTGGGGTTTTCATGAGCTGTATGGCAAAATCATCAGTATTAAAACAAAAAAAAATACTCTTTATCTTATGTGTATACTGTATGTTCTCTGTATCTTATGTATATTGTATGTTCTCTGTATCTTATGTATATACTGTATGTTCTCTGTATCTTATGTGTATACTGTATGTTCTCTGTATCTTATGTGTATACTGTATGTTCTCTGTATCTTATGTATATACTGTATGTTCTCCTTATCTTATGTGTATACTGTATGTTCTCTGTATCTTATGTGTATACTGTATGTTCTCTGTATCTTATGTGTATACTGTATGTTCTCCTTATCTTATGTGTATACTATATGTTCTCTGTATCTTATGTGTATACTGTATGTTCTCTTTATCTTATGTATATACTGTATGTTCTCTGTATCTTATGTGTATACTGTATGTTCTCTGTATCTTATGTGTATACTGTATGTTCTCTGTATCTTATGTGTATACTGTATGTTCTCCTTATCTTATGTGTATACTATATGTTCTCTGTATCTTATGTGTATACTGTATGTTCTCTGTATCTTATGTGTATACTGTATGTTCTCTGTATCTTATGTATATACTGTATGTTCTCCTTATCTTATGTGTATACTGTATGTTCTCTGTATCTTATGTGTATACTGTATGTTCTCTGTATCTTATGTATATACTGTATGTTGTCCTTATCTTATGTGTATACTGTATGTTCTCTTTATCTTATGTGTATACTGTATGTTCTCTTTATCTTATGTGTATACTGTATGTTCTCTGTATCTTATGAGTTATCTGTTACTGTATCTTATGTGTTATCTGTTACAGATCAATCAAATGTTGTAAATACACAAGAAAAAACATTCACAGCTCAGAAGATGCTGTATCATGGCCGACTATCAAATCTGTCACTATATGACAGTTTAAAGTTAAAATGAGTCCCTAAGTACTTGTACTTTTGGGAATGTCCTCAGGGCTCCACTGGGCGAATCAGGGATAAAAAAACTATAATCTTCAATAGACCCCCAGTTCGGCTAAGGAAAATTGACTCAACATTAAAAAATAAATAGATTAAAGGCAAAAAATTGATAGATAGCTGGTTAGATAAATATGAGATTATAGATAGATAGATAGATAGATAGATAGATAGATAGATATGATACATATTCTGCAGTGTTGTACAGAGACCACTAGGACCATTCCAATCAGCCCCTGCAGTTCGGGAGTTCACACTATCATTTATTGTACTTTTATATTCAGTAGCTCTGACATGTTCTGCAGCACTGTAAAGAGAACACTGAGCCATTTATCTCTGCACCAGAGGAGCTTGCGCTTTTATCCATTTAACACTCACACACATTATACATTTATATAGCTCTGACATATTCTGCGGCATTGTACAGGAATCACTGAGCCATACCAATCAGTCCCTTCCGCATAGGAGCTTACACTCTAAACTCCCCTCCACGCTCACTATTAATATTATACATTTATGTTCAGTAGCTTATAGACATATTCTGCAGCGCTGCATACAGACATTTGTTTCTGCACCAGTGGAGCTTACGCTTTATAATCCCTTCCACACTCCCACATTATTGTTATTATTATACATTTATATATGTGTGACATATTCTGCAGTGTAGTACAGAGATTTCTGAGCCATTCCCATCCATCCCTGCAGCACAGGAGCTTACAATCAATTGTCTCCTCCACACTCGCCCACTATTAATAGTATACATTTATATGACACTAACATATTCTGTAGTGTTGTACAGAGATTGCTGAACCATTCCCCTCCATCCCTGCAGCACAGGAGCTTACACATCTCCCTCCACACACACACTATTATTATTACTATACATTTATATTCAGTATCTCTGACATATTCTGCAGCGCTGTATAGAAAACACTGAGCCATTCCTATTAGTTTCTGCACCAAAGAAGCTTACACTTAGAGGCCGATTCATTAATAGCGCCAGGTAGCGACAGATGAGCGCCAGTAGCGTGATTTTCACAGCGCCAGCTAGTATTCGCTGTGCTTGGCCGGGGTTTGCTTGTTGACAGCGACTCAGTCGGTGTGCGGTAATGTTGAATACGGGGTTAGGGGTCGCTGTTTCACAGGTTCCGCTTGTATGGGTGCGCCTGACAGCGAATGGCCAGAGCGAACGGCTTGCTGCAGATTCATTAAAAAATCACGCTCAAAAATTTCTCGCGCTGTGAATTCCTTGTTTAAACCCCAGAGCGCTGGCGGCGATGTGTGTAAAGTAGTTTTTAACCCCCAAACAACCTTTTTTTTATATGCAAAAATTATACAAGTTTTTTAAACATTTTGTAATATGAATACATGAATATCAGACCTGTAATATCAATTCTGCACAATTTTATTTTTTATTTCTAACATTGCAGAAGTGGTCACAGAATTTTTGACATAAAAAAAAACCAAAAAAACAGTAATAGCAATTAATTATGATTATTTAAAGATTGCTCCATTGAAATGCATTGGACATCGCCAGGGAGCGCCAGGTCATACCTGTCGCTGTGATGGGATTAGCAGCGGCGCTGTTCGTTGCAGTCCGCTACATGATGAATCCCGCGCTAGCTGACGCTCTCGCCGGCGCTAGCCTCATTTAGTGTGATAAATGCGTCATTGTGACCGCCGCCGGGCGTACTTGATTCGGTAGCCGCCGATAGCTGGCGGTACCTGGCGCTCGTCAGACACTACCTGGCGCTAGCCCTTGATAAATAAGGGCCTTAGTTATCCCTTTGCCACTAACACTCTGTTATACATTTATATGGCACTGACATATTCTGCAGTGGTGTGCAGAGCTCTCGGAGCCATTCCAATTCGTTACTGCAGCACGGGAGCTTAGACCTTATTCTCCCCTCCACGTTATTATGTTATTATTAATATACATTCATTTTTTGTAGCTCTGACATATTCTGCAGCACTGTATAGCAAACACTGAGCCATTCCTATGAGTCTCTGCACCAGAGGAGCTTACGCTCTAATGTCCCTTCCGCACTCATCCACTGTACTGTTATTATTTACTGTATATAGTGCTGACATATTCTGCTGCAATGTACAGAGATCACTGAGCCATTCCTATCTGTTCCTGTAGCACAGGAGCTTACACTCTATTGTTCCTACACACACAGCTCGTACATATTCCGCAGCAGTGTAAAGAATAGCCATTTGTTTCTGCTTCCGCTCTATTATCCCCTTAACACTCACACACATTATTATGCATTCATATCGCACCTTCTGCAACACTGTGCAAAGAACGCTGGGCAACCTCAATTCATGTTCAGTAGATCTAACATGTTCCGCAGCACTTTATAAGAAACATTAAGGCCCTTATTTAACAAGGGATAGCGCCAGGTAGCGAATGGTGAGCGAACGGTAATGACGCTCACCGCCACGAGAACGCCGGCTCCCCTCCGCAATCACACATTTATCAAGCCGATCCTGCTTAGCGACTGACAGAGCGCCTGATAGCGAATCATTCATCATTATTCCAGCCTCAGCCCACAGCGCCAGCGAGCGACCTTGAACAGCGACAGGTATGACCTCTCGCTACCTGGCTAAATATTCTTAATTAATTGCTATTAATGTTTTTTTTTTTTTTTTTTTTTTAAATGTCAAAAATTCCGTGACCACTTCTGCAATGTTAGATATTTTTTTTAAGGTAAAAAAAAAAAAAAAAAAATTTGTGCAGAATTGATATTACAGGTCTGATATTAATGTATTCATATTACAAAATGTTTTGAAAAACATGTTTTTTTTTTTCTTCAAAAAATATGGTTGTTTGGGGGTTAAAAAACTACTTTTAACCCATCGCCGCCAGCGCTCTGGGGTTTAAACAAGCATTTCACAGCGCAATAATTTTTTGAGCGTGATTTGTTAATGAATATGGTGGGAGCCGTTAGCTATGGCCATTCGCTGTCATGCGCTCCCATACAGCGCGGAACCTGTCAAAGCAACTCCTAACACCGTATTCAACATTACCGCACACCGACGGGGTCGCTGTCAACAGCCGAACAACGGCCAAGCACAGCGAATACTAGCGTGCGATGTGAAAATAACGCTACTGTAGCTCATCTGTCGCTACCTGGCGCTATTAATGAATCGGCCCCCCCGTCGTTGATATTAGTCTCTGCACCAGAGGAGCTTACACTCTAATGTCCCTTCCACACTCACCTGCTGCTATTATTATACATTTATATAGCACTGACATACTCTACAGCATTGTACAGAGACCCCTTCTAAAGCTTACACTTTAATCTCTCCTCCACACTTGCATGTTATTATTATTATTATTATTATACATTTATTTATTAGTAAGATCTGACACGTGGAGACTGATTCACTACTAGCGGCAGCTATTGCCAGGTAAGCGTCTGTTTAGCGGCGCTTAGAGTGACCGCTAGTAGACGCTGTAAGCGGGTATCGGGCGCTGTAACAGAGCGTTGCGGTCGCTGTAGTAACCTGGCCGGCATTGATGAATATGATGTGTGCTGGGTGCTAACAACAGTATAACGCTGCAGCGAGCGAGAGGTAGCGTCAGCTCAGTGCGTCCGGCACTCGTCGCTCTTAAGCTGGGGGCTGTAGCATAGAGCGCTAGACGCTGTGTGATTAAAGTCTGTTTTTGAACACATATCCACCAGTAACAAACACATGGAATTACATTGTTACAACACTGTGACAATAACACTTTAGTGCCAGACCTGCATAAGAATATAAAAAGTTCAAAAATGTATAAAAGTGTTTGTTTGCAGCCAGGAGAGGTCACACTATTATTGGAGAAAAAGAAATGTCAATTGCCAGACACGCTGTTTATACACAACTAATGAAAGCTCATTGAAATGTATGGGAGAGCGACACTGAGCGGAAGGTACTACATGGCGTTGCTGAGCCTAGAGCGCCGGCGCTATACACTGAGCCGCCTGTGATAATACATGTGACGTTACACGGTGCTGTTAGAGGCGCTATACACTGACCTGCCTGTAATAATACATGTGACACTACATGGCGCTGTTAGAGGCGCTATACACTGACCTGCCTGTAATAATACATGTGACACTACATGGCGCTGTTAGAGGCGCTCACCAGATTTGCTTTCTTAAATGTGGTTTCTCATACAGCGCCCAGCGTTCAACAGACGCTGCCTGCCGCTATGAGGCACTACCTGGGGCTATCCCTTCTTAAAATAACCCCCATAATATACAATGGGAAAAAGGCAGTAGGTAGTTATATTAGAATTTAGACTCTAGATGGCAGTAGAGATAATCCCTATAGAATACAACAGGCCCATAGGCTTTAATGGAAGAAAGGGTCATGAGAAGGTCAGTTGGTTTTCGGAGGGAAGAACTGGTCGGGAACAGGAACCCTGGAGTTAACATAGGGCCCCAGCACACATTGCACACCGACATCTTCCAGTCTAGGGGGCGGTTGGATGGTGCCTGGAAGAGCCCAGTATTCCCAGTTGGGGCAGGGTCTAGCTTCTCAACCAGCAGGGCCGGCTCCAGAGTCACGTCACATCACGGAGGGACGTCCCAAATCTGGATGCCCCCTGGATGCACCACCACCTAGGTCATTGCTGGCACGCCGCAGAGATGTGGGCACCAGCTGTGGCGGTGCCCTTCCAGTCCGCCGGTCAAGCGCCGTCGCACATCCCCAAAGGCCAGCCCTGTCATTGGGCCCCCTGGAGGTCGGGGGCCCCCTGCAGCTGCCCTGCCTTGCCGGGTGCTGACGCCGGCCCTGCACAGGAGTGCACAGGTCCTCCACCTTCACCCTCTGCTGCACCACTTGCTTCCTGCCATTCTGGCAGGGGCTGCCTGGAAGAGCTCAGTATTCCCAGTTGGGGCAGGGTCTAGTTTTTCTCAACCAGGTTGGTTCCAGTGGAGATCTCAGGTTAGCGTTCTAGAGTCAACATCCAAAGATAAAGGGGGGGGGGGTGCAGCAGCGGCACAGGAAGGGGGCCAACGACCTATTGGGCTATCACATTGGGGTACACCAGACTGATGGTACTCTTGTCATTCCTCAGGTATCATCCACGGTCATGATTCAGGCCTCGGCCCATGGGTTGTCACAGGAGCAGGGATGGCTCCAGGCTTATGTGGCCCTTGGGTTGCATGGTCTCAGTGGGGCCACTTTGTGGTGAAGAGTCAAGTCACATCACAGGGGGACGTCCCAAATCTGGATGCCCCCTGGATGCACCACCACCTAGGTCATTGCTGGCACGCCGCGGAGATGTGGACACCAACTATGGCGGTGTCCTTCCAGTCCGCCGGTCACGCGCCGTCGCACACCCCAAAGGCCAGCCCTGTCATTGCGTCCCCTGGAGGTCGGGGGCCCCCTGCAGCTGCCCCGCCTTGCCGGGTGCTGACGCCGGCCCTGCACAGGAGTGCACAGGTCCTCCACCTTCATCCTCTGCTGCACCACTTGCTTCCTGCCATTCCGCCAGGGGCTCCTTTTATCATAGGGGTGGTCACTCTACCTACCCTACTGACGCTACCCTTAACTTCCCTGTCTCAAGACCTCTTGGACAGCGTGGCCCTGCCACCAACCCTGTTCCCCGGGCTCTACCTCTGCCTCTTCCTGAACCTACCGAGACCCCTATGGAATGGGAGGACTCAGCATCCTTTGGGGACCAGTCACCACTTGAGTCCATCCACGTGGAAGACTGGGGACCCCAAGGCCTGGGGAACGGCATGTATTGGTGCACCAGGGGATACCTGCCCGGAGGTGCACCTCATGAGGGCCTCCCAGATGCCAGGCCTGGAGGCCCCTCTATCCCCACTCAGCTCCAGCCCATCCATTCATATTGCGAGGGCAAGAAGAAGAGGCAACCCAAACCCCGGGCAAGTGAAAGTAGAAGAGGGTGGAGCCAGGAGTTGGTCACCAAGACTTACTTATCCTTCTTTTCCACCCCGTGGAACCTCTGACCAGCGAGGGGGAGTACCAGGGTTTGGACGAGGGCCCCAACCAACAACATAGGGCACCCCAGGATTTACCCCCTGGGGCTACCAACCCCTTCGTCCTCCAAACCCTTAAACCGAACCTTTAAGCAAATTAAGAGCCTATCTTGTATGTTTCCCCCTACCCTGTACATACAGATTGCCCACATTAATCTGGATCTTCACCCTGAATAAGAGCCTATCTTGTATATTTCCCACACCCTGTACATACAGATTGCCCACATTAATCCAGACCTTCACCCTGAAAGGGAGCCTATCTTATATGTTTCCCCCTGTACATACAGATTGCCCACATTAATCCGGACCATCACCCTGAATAAGAGCCTATCTTATATGTTTCCCACACCCTGTACATACAGATTGCCAACATTAATCCGGACCCTCACCCTGAATAAGAGCCTATCTTGTATGTTTCCCCCACCATGTACATACAGATTGCCCACATTATTCCAGACCTTCACCCTGAATAAGAGCCTATCTTATATGTGTCCCCCACCCTGTACATACAGATTGCTCACATTAATCCGGACCCTCACCCTGAATAAGAGTCTATCTTATATGTTTCCCACACCCTGTACATACAGATTGCCAACATTAATCAGGACCTTCACCCTGAATAAGAGCCTATCTTGTATGTTTCCCATACCCTGTACATACAGATTGCCCACATTAATCCGGACCTTCACCCTGAATAAGAGTCTACCTTATATGTGTCCCCCACCCTGTACATACAGATTGCTCACATTAATCCAGACCTTCACCCTGAATAAGAGCCTATCTTATATGTTTCCCCCACCCTGTACATACAGATTGCCCACATTGTAGCGACCACCCAGAGGCTTCCCCGCCAGAGACGTCCTTTCCCAATGGTGAGAGGTGCTGCAGGAGTCCCAGAGTCGTCTGTGAGGAAACAGGAACAGCCCTTACAAGGGCTAGTGAATTGTAATATAGCGTTTCCCCCAATAAGAGACAGAACTCAGTATTGAGGGTGAAGGTGAAGTGACTTTATTAGTGCCACTCTAGGCCTTATATACACAAGTCTCCATGCAAGGTGGACCTGATGGAGAACTGCATGACACACACACCGACCAATAGCAGCAGGGCACACCATCCCTCAACTCTGTCGGTAACACAATCAGCAGTCTGTAATACAATCAATCAGAACAATGAATAACGTAATCAATCAACACAATGGCAGTCTGTACATGCTTAAGAAAAGGAAAGTAATGAACCTGTGTAAAGTCCAAAGGGCAGAGAGTCTGTCACAGACATTAATCCGGGCCTTCACCCTGAATAAGAGCCTATCTTGTATATTTCCTCCCTGTACATATAGATTGCCCACATTAAAAATCATCCTACCTGCACCTAGTGCGTATTCTGAGCCTTTAAAATCTGAGATGGCGGCCCATAAAGGAAGTGTCTTCTGACTGTGCCGCTCTGCATTCTGGGATTGCTGTCCTTTTCCTGACTCTGCTCTATCTGTGCAAAGCACTTTCCCCCCCTCTCCTCTCCTTAGTATGTGATTCTTCTGAGGCAAGATTACGGCAAACATATCCTGGAGTCCTGAACAGAGTTGCAGCCCAGCGTGAAAAAAAGGACTAAGACAAAAAACGTAAAATATATTAATTTTAGATGCTGGCGAATAGTTTTTTTTAAGGGTTTGGGCTTTTCATTAAAGTGGACCAAAACCCAAGGTTTTGACTATCCTGGGTTTTGGTTCTTGCCCTCGGGCGTACCCCGATCGGGGGTGGTGCACCGCTATGTGAAACCCCTCAGGTCGCCCAAACTCACCTCTTCCCGGTCCTATGACACATGCGTGGCCGCTCGTCCAATCAGTGAGCTCTGATCCGCTCTAGCCCCTGTGTCCAGGAGCCCGTCTAAAGCGCGCGGATCCGCATGCTGGCGGCTGCATCCCCCACTACCCTATAATAGGGTAGGCCATTCACAAATGCCTAGTGCAGGAATCCTACATCCTCATAGCCCCCACCACCAGCCCAGCGGATGGGCCTAACACTGACAGTGTCCCATCATGCGATCCAATGATCGGGGCCGCTCCACAGCTCCCATGATGCCAGGACGGCGGCACTGCTGGCGCGGTTCTCCACAGCGTTCCACGCCGAGACTGATGAATATACAGCAGCGCAGGGGAGACGGGATCAGTGCAGAGAGCGAGACAATAGAAAGCCGGGATGATTGATGTTAATGGAATTCAGCATCATTTCATGTTCCTGTGACAGCTCCTCTGTCAGCACAACCAACAACACAATGTGTAAGCACTTCCCTGATGCCTGACTGATGTTAGAGCTGCGCGCAACCACAGAACAAGGGAAGCCATAAGACACCCACCCGCCTATTGATGGAGAACATTGCTATCTAGGCTCAGTATAGCATATACTGCTAGAATATAGCATATACTGCTAGATACTGCTAGAATATAACATATACTGATAGAATATAAACATATACTGATAGAATATAACATATACTGATAGAATATAGCATATACTGCTAGAATATAACATATACTGCTAGAATATAACATATACTGATATAATATAGCATATACTGCTAGAATATAACATATACTGCTAGAATATAACATATACTGATAGAATATAGCATATACTGATAGAGAATAGCATATACTGAGAGAATATAGCATATACTGAGAGAATATAACATATACTGAGAGAATATAACATATACTGATAGAATATAACATATACTGAGAGAATATAACATATACTGCTAGAATATAGCATATACTGCTAGAATATAACATATACTGATAGAATATAACATATACTAAGAGAATATAGCATATACTAAGAGAATATAACATATACTGCTAGAATATAACATATACTAAGAGAATATAGCATATACTGCTAGAATATAACATATACTGCTAGAATATAACATATACTGCTAGAATATAACATATACTGATAGAATATAACATATACTGCTAGAATATAACATATACTGCTAGAATATAGCATATACTGATAGAATATAGCATATACTGATGGAATATAACATATACTGCTAGAATATAACATATACTGCTAGAATATAACATATACTGATAGAATATAACATATACTGCTAGAATATAACATATACTGCTAGAATATAGCATATACTGATAGAATATAACATATACTGATAGAATATAGCATATACTGATAGAATATAACATACAGATGAGCGCCAGTAGCGTGATTTTCACAGCGCCAGCTAGTATTCGCTGTGCTTGGCCGGGGTTTGCTTGTTGACAGCGACTCAGTCGGTGTGCGGTAATGTTGAATACGGGGTTAGGGGTCACTGTTTCACAGGTTCCGCTTGTATGGGTGCGCCTGACAGCGAATGGCCAGAGCGAACGGCTTGCTGCAGATTCATTAAAAAATCACGCTCAAAAATTTCTCGCGCTGTGAATTCCTTGTTTAAACCCCAGAGCGCTGGCGGCGATGTGTGTAAAGTAGTTTTTAACCCCCAAACAACCTTTTTTTTTATATGTAAAAATTATACAAGTTTTTCTAAACATTTTGTAATATGAATACATGAATATCAGACCTGTAATATCAATTCTGCACATTTTTTTTTTTTTTTTTTTTTTTTACTTTAAAAAAAATCCTAACATTGCAGAAGTGGTCACAGAATTTTTGACATTAAAAAAAAAAA
Source organism: Gastrophryne carolinensis (assembly GCA_027917425.1). NCBI lineage: Eukaryota > Metazoa > Chordata > Amphibia > Anura > Microhylidae > Gastrophryne > Gastrophryne carolinensis. Next base: position 640,618,536 of record CM051234.1, read on the forward strand.
AAAACAGTAATAGCAATTAATTATGATTATTTAAAGATTGCTCCATTGAAATGCATTGGACCACGCCAGGGAGCGCCAGGTCAGACCTGTCGCTGTGATGGGATTAGCAGCGGCGCTGTTCGTTGCAGTCGGCTACATGATGAATCCCACGCTAGCTGACGCTCTCGCCGGCTCTAGCCTCATTTAGCGTGATAAATGCGTCATTGTGACCGCCGCCGTGCGTACTTGATTCGGTAGCCGCCGATAGCTGGCGGTACCTGGCGCTCGTCAGACACTACCTGGCGCTAGCCCTTGATAAATAAGGGCCAAAAACACAGATGTACTTGTGGAAAGCCTTTCCGGAGGAATAGGGGCTGTGGATAATAAGGAGATGGGAATGAGCAGAGCCAGATTATGGGGGTTCTTCATCAAGGGATAACGCCAGGTAGCACCTCGTAGCGGCAGGCAACGTCTAGTGAACACTGTGTGCTGTACGCAAAACCACATTTATGAAAGCGAATCTGGTGAGTGCCTCTAACTGCGCCATGTAGCGTCACATGTATTATTATAGGTGGCTCAGTGTATTGCGCCAGCGCTCTAGGCTCAGTCTAGCCATGTAGTACCTGTCGCTACGTGTCGCTCTTCCATACATTTCAATGGACGTTCCTTTTCTTTGTGACCTCTCCTGGCCTAGATAGTCATTATTGAAAACTTTTTTGACTTTTTATATTTTTATGCAGAATTATCATAACAGGTCTGGTATTAAAGTGTTAATGTCACAATGTTATAACAATGTCATTCCATATGTTTTCACTTACTTACTGGTTACTGGTGGATATGTGTTCAAAAACAGACTTTAATCACACATCATCTGGCGCTCTATGTTATAGCTCCCAGATCCAGAGTGCCGACGCTGTGTGTGTGTGTAATTTTTTGAAAGGAAGGTGTTGAGCGCCGAGTGCCGGACGAACTGAGCTGGCGCTACCTCTCACTCGCTGCAGCCTTATACTGTTGTTACAGCACCCAACATACATCACATTCATCAATGCTGGTCAGGTTACTAGAGTGACTGAGATCTTTGTTACAACGTCCGATATCCGCTTACAGCGCCCACTAGCAGTCGCTCGGGGAGGCTGATTTATTAATAGCGACATGTAGCGACAGTTGAGCGACTGTAGCAGTATTTTCACAGCGCCCGCTAGTAGTCGCTGTGCTTGGCTGTTGTTCGATTGTTGACAGCGACTCAGTCGGTGTGGCGTAATGTTGAATACAAGATTACGAGTCGCTATTTGACAGGTTCCGCGACGTATGGGTGCGCATGATATCGACTGGTCAGAGCTACCGGCTTCCACCATATTCATCAAAAAATCACGCTCAAAAAATTCAAGCACTGTGAAATGCATGTTTAAACCCCAGAGCGCTGGAGGCGATGTGTTAAACGTTTTTTAACCCCAAACCACCATATTTTTGGAAACCAAAAAAAACACGTTTTTTAAATAATTTAGTAATATGAATACATTAATATCAGACCTGTAATATCAATTCTGTATAATTTCTTTTTAATTTTTTTTTCCCTTAAAAAAATTATCTAAAATGGCAGAAGTGGTCACAGAATTTTTCACATTTAAAAAAAAACAAAAAAAACAAAAACATTAATAACAATTAATTATTAATATTTAAAGATTGTTCCATTGAAATGCATTGGAGAGCGCCAGGTAGCGAGAGGTCATACCTGTCGCTGTTCAAGGTCGGACGCTGGCGCTGTGGGCTGAGGCTGGAATAATGATGAATGAGTCGCTATATGGCGCTATCTCAGTCGCTAAGCAGGATTGGCTTGATAAATGTGTGATTGTGGTGGGGAGCCGGCGTTCTCGTGGCGGGGCCTGTCATTACCGACCGCTCAGCAGTTGCTACCTGTCGCTATTCCTTCATAAATAAGGGCCTGAGATCTCTGTTACAGCATCCGATATCCGCTTACAGCGCCCACTAGTGGTCACTATACAGATGCTCATCTGACGATTTTGGGCACAAAATGTGGTGGAGGCCCCAGATACAGTATAAAATAATAATCCAGCCAAGTAAGTGATTGGTGGTTGTCTGGCACCCGCCTACTTACTGGAAGGTCAGATGGAGTCCCTTGTGCCCCCCTTGTGCGGGTGCTGCTGCTTTGCCATTCTGGGTGGGGGGTAGTGTAGTCGCCCGGCTGGTTCCCTGCATTGAGCTGCCAGCGGCTGTGCTTGGTGGCTTATGTGCAGTGACAGCTCTGCACCCATCACTGTAGCGTTGCTGGCGGCGACTTTGCTGCTCTAGACTCTCCGTCCTGCCCTGTGGAGGCTTTGCAAAGACAAAAAAAGGCTTGTCCAGGACCCCCATTGCCGCTGATAGATTTATTGCCGGCCCCGCGGCCCATCAGACCAAAGACTGAAAAGCCTCCTGGACCAGACCATAACCCAAAGGTTGGTGGATCCCCCCTTTGCAGGGCAAGTGGTAGAGGTCCTCCTCATAATCTGTCGCTGTGGAGGAATGGGGGTTGTTTTAGAGGGTAGATAATGGGGGGATGGGAAGGAGGCAACTCCATACTTGTGCCTATGGATTTGGAATGGGAGATGTCCGTACAGAGGTGGCACTAGACTTTGCGGCCGATTCATTAATAGTGCCAGGTAGCGACAGATGAGCGCCAGTAGCGTTATTTTCACAGCGCACGCTAGTATTCGCTGTGCTTGGCCATTGTTCGGCTGTTGACATATTGTTGAATATTGGGTGAGGAGTCGCTGTTTGACAGGTTCCGCGCTGTATGGGAGCGCATGACAGCGAATGGCCATAGCGAACGGCTCCCAGCATATTCATTAACAAATCACGCTCAAAAAATTCTCACGCTGTGAAATGCTTGTTTAAACCCCAGAGCGCTGGCGGCGATGGGTTAAAAGTCGTTTTTTAACCCCCAAACAACCATATTTTTGGAAAAAAAAAAAAACATGTTTTTACAAACATTTTGTAATATGAATACAGTAATATCAGACCTGTAATATCAATTCTGCACAAATTTATTTATTTATTTTTTTTTACCTTAAAAAAAAAATAACATTGCAGAAGTGGTCACAGAATTTTTGACATTTAAAAAAAAATAAAAAAATTAATAGCAATTAATTATGAATATTTAAAGATTGCTCCATTGAAATGCATTGGAGAGCGCCAGGTAGCGAGAGGTCATACCTGTCGCTGTTCAAGGTCGCTCGCTGGCGCTGTGGGGTGAGGCTGGAATAATGATGAATAATTCGCTATTTGGCGCTCTGTCAGTCGCTAAGCAGGATTGGCTTGATAAATGTGTGATTGCGGAGGGGAGCCGGCGTTCTCGTGGCGGTGAGCGGCATTACCGTTCGCTCACCATTCGCTACCTGGCGCTATCCCTTGTTAAATAAGGCCCTTAATCTCAAAGAGTAGAAATACTCCTCCCAGCATCTTATAGGAGTATTATCGATCAAGTACACAATTTGCAGGAGTTATATTCAAAAATATAGGAACATAGAGGTATAGGTGGTGGACCTATTACCAGGATTTTCGCTCATTTTTGGGCTGGCGCATGTGCCACGAGAATCCCGGAGCTGGTTTTATTTTTGGAAGCATTTTTAGCACTTTTGTTTTGCGCTGCAAACTTGTGATTTGAGCCGTGAGAAAGCTGTATCATGTTTTTCTAGTGTCCCTAATGCAATTCCTATTTTTACTATTTTTTTTAATTCACAACCCTAAAAAATTTAAAATTGGGATTCCAACAGGCGCTGTGTGCCTGAATTCCCTTTTTTTATCGCCTCTGGGATCGCTTGCTATTTTTTCATAAATATACTCAGCTCACGGCTATCACTACTAACACCAGGTATCGGCAGATGAGCGTCTGTATAGCGTCACTTAGAGCGACCGCCATTAGACGCTATAAGCGGAGATTGGGTGCTGTAACAGTCGCTGTAGTAACCTGGCCGGCATTGATAAATATGATGTATGTTGGTCGCTCTAAGAACAGTATAACGCTGCAGTGAGCAATAGGTAGCGCCAGCTCAGTGTGTCCGCTACTCGGCACTCCCCACCATATTTAACAAAACACTACACACACACACACAGCGTCGGCGCTCTGAAGCTGGGCGCTGTAGAATAGAGCGCCAGGCGCTGTGTGATTAAAGTCTGTTTTTGATCACATATCCACCAGTAACAAAGCGAAAACACATGGAATTACATTGTATAACAGTGTGACATTAACACTTTAGTGCCAGACCTGTAATGACAATTCTGCATAAAAATATAAAAAGTCAAAAAAGTTTCTAAAAGTGTTTGTTTGCAGCCAGGAGACGCCACACAATGATTGGAGCAAAAAAAAAAACACGCTGTTTAAACACAACTAATGAACGGCCATTGAAATGTATGGGAGAGCGACACTGAGAAAAAGGTAATACCTGGCTCTCTGGAAGCTAGAGCGCTGGTGCTATATGCTGAGCCACCTGTAGTAATACATGTGATGCTACATGGCGCTGTTAGAGTCGCTCACCAGATTCGCTTTCATAAATGTGGTTTTTCATACAGCGCCCGGCATTCACCAGACGCTGCCTGCCGCTACAAGGCGCTACCTGGCACTATCCCTTCTTAAATAACCCCCTAAGAGGACGATTCATTAACAGCGGCAGGTAGCGACAGTTGAGCAACTGTAGCTGCATTTTCAGAGCGCCCGCTAGTAGTCGCTGTGCTTGGCCGTTGTTCGGTAGTTGATAGCGACTCAGTTTGGTCGGTTTTCCGTAATGTTGAATATTGGGTGAGGAGTCGCTATTTGACAGGTTCCGCGCTGTATGGGAGCGCATGATAGCGACTGGTCATAGCAACCGGCTCCCACCATATTCATTAACAAATCACGCTCAAAAAATTATCGCGCTGTGAAATGCATGTTTAAACCCCAGAGCGCTGGCGGCGATGTGTTAAAAGTAGTTTTTTAACCCCCAAACCACCATATTTTTGGAAACCAAAAAAAACAAGTTTTTTAAATAATTTTGTAATATGAATACATTAATATCAGACCTGTAATATCAATTCTGTACATTATTTTTTTTTTTACCTTAAAAAATTATTTAAAATGGCAGAAGTGGTCACAGAATTTTTCACATTTAATAAAAAAAAAAAAAATTAATAACAATTAATTATGAATATTTAAAGATTGTTCCATTGAAATGCATTGGAGAGCGCCAGGTAGCGAGAGGTCATACCTGTCGCTGTTCAAGGTCGGACGCTGGCGCTGTGGGCTGAGGCTGGAGTAATGATGAATGAGTGGCTATATGGCGCTATCTCAGTCGCTAAGCAGGATCGGCTTGATAAATGTGTGATTGTGGTGGGGAGCCGGCGTTCTCGTGGCGGGGCCCGTCATTACCGGCCGCTCACCAGTCGCTACCTGTCGCTATCCCTTCTTAACTAACCCCCTAAGTATCGCTAGGCATATAAAAGCCGTGCGCTGCAAACACTGTCTTGCCGGGAGCGCTACAGCTGACAGCGCCAGCAGCCTGACGTTGTGTTGCGGGCAGGTCCCAGGCGGCACTTTAAGGGGGGCGGCACTTTGCTGGCAAAGATTTTTTGTTTTCAATTATACCTGCGCCACTGCCGATGCGGGAAGAGGAGCCTGCGGCAGTGGGAGGAAGGCCCGCAGTGGAGCCGCGAGCTGGTTAAAATACAATCCGAATCCTTTTGCAGCAGCAGCAGCCACTGTGGCCCTTTAAGAGAACCGCAGTGGCTGCCTGGGAGCAAGTGGAGAAGTCACGCCCCACTATGACGTGACCTCGCGTTACGTCAGCCTGAGCGTGGGCCTGGTCGTCGGCCTGAGCGCGCCCATAGAGAAGCTCACTTCACCGCTAGCCTGCTGTGTCCTTGTGGCTGGTGTCCCCAGTCCAACTGATCCTGGTCCGGTCTTGGAAGGGGCCCTTGCTTTTTTTGGTTGGGGGCCCTTAATGTTGTCAGTCCTCCTCTGAAGAAAGCCACCATGCTATACATCACTACTTACATCCTTACACTCTATGGGTCGGGCACCCTGCATCCAGCACACAGAATGATACCATGAAGGCAGTGAAAAACTGCCACACGGTAGAAAGAGGCTGTTTCCACAAGTCAGCAAAAACACCAGAAAAACAGCCAAGACACAGGAAAAAGCTGTGGTAGTTTTTCAGCCATAATTGCAGTTTTATCCTAATGTTTGTATTGGCTGTTGGTGTTTTTTTTTTTTTTTTTTTATTTGTGGGGGGGGGGGGGGGCAGCATTTCACTCTTGAACCCAGGCAGCACAATGTCTTGGGCCAGCCCTGGTTGCGGGTGCTGCCGAGCACTTCGTATGAGGCACTTAAGTGGCGCTCGCGCCTCTAATAATAATTTAGCCTCTCAGTGTGTGTATGTACCCGAAGCATCTCCCAAAAAGTAACCACGGAACCCTGTGTCACAGACCTGTGCACTCGGCACTGAAACATCCTTCGAGGCCCAGCTCTGTCCTTGTACAGGTCTGGTTAGGGTGTTGCATTGTTAGTACACACACAAGAAAGAATCATCATGCATACAATCAAACTGCTTAGTAAAGTTAGGGCAAGTCATAAACAGGATTGCCTTGTGTGATTTTTTTAATAAAATAAGTGTGTAGAGTGTTGATTTTCTTTACCTTTATACACCTACGCTGTATATTTAGTTCTTATTCCAATTTCCTGTCCCTTGTGATCTGCCATAAAAAAAGAACCAGAAAGATCAGTGAACTGCTTCACATGATAAGACGCGCGGAATGGTAAAGAAAAAACAATAATGTTTTATAAGCTCTATGATCCTGCAGCTGGGAAATCCTCGGAGATTTGCTCGCCGCTGAACATGGAGATACCCCCAGCTGGGTGCCAAACGCATAGCACTAAAGATAATGCTGCTGTATTGCTTTCTGGGAGACACACTTAAAATTCTGCAAGGGCAATACGCCAGCCAGCACGTTGATGGCCTTTACCTTCGTCTGCTTCAGTAAGGAAATGGAGCATTGTCCTCTCTTACTCTGTCTGGAAGGTTCATTGACTACTACAGGCGCTAGACCAGGGGTGAACCTAGGAGGGGGTCCCTGAGTCTGGACCCCCCACCAGAAGGGCAGAGACGTGTTTGAACTTATTTTTTTTTAATTTTTTTAAAATTTAAATTTGTGTCATGCACTCCTCTGGTAAAATAGTTTGATAAACTTTCTGCATCTTGGAGACCCTCAGTACATATAAATATAATATATATGTAGGGCTGTTTTGGGGGGGGAGGTGATGGTAAACACCCCACTCAAGACAGGCTATAGCGCTAACCTGTTGGTAACAAAAAGAGACTGAGCCCTCTCTGAGTGGAAGAATGGGTTAAATGTTTGGTGTGCCTGTGCCTCCACCCAGAATAGGGCTTTTGCAACTAACACTTTTCTGGGGAATAGATCAAGTTGTCTAAACAAAACCATACATTTGGAGCAGAGGGACTACTGCTCCCAGCAACCATTCACTCACTTACATAGTAAAGTATAACAATACTATGAACTTTATGGAGTAAAGGTAACTTGGCAATAGAAATGAATCATACACAGTATAACACAATGAAAGGCCCAGCTAGTCTGTTCACATATACCAGGGTATATATAGTCTATAGCTAAATACCTCCAGGAGAAAGTCAGCACAGGATGCAGGCTACAGGGGCTCCTGATCTTGACTCGAAGGGATGATTCACTCTTGACACGCAGGAGTTGATGATCAGACATGCAGAGCAGTTGAAGCTCTCCATAGGGCACACAGCAGGCGGGCACGCAGGTCAGCAGGCAGAAGGCAAGAAGTTCAGAAGCAGCCACAGAAGATCCCCCTTGTGCACCATCAGCTGCACATGCAGGTAAACAGTGTAGTAGTCTGTGAAGTGATCCAGGCTCCACTGTGAGGCTGTGTATCCAGGTTGTGTGCTCAGATCTCCCAGCATACAGGAAGTCTGTGCTGTATTTATAGTCTTTGATACCTCCAGCAAGGAACAGCAAACCCCAACTAGCAGGGGCAGGAAGTGTACCATCAGTAGCTAGAGATAGTGATCTATGATCTCCAGCAGGCCTGTAATGTTCCAGTTGCAACTCTGTGGTAACTGAGTACATATATATATATATATATATATTACAAAAAGGGGATCACAGATACACGCAATAGACGTGAAAATATGTAAAGTTTGAATTGTGAAAACACATGGAATGACATTGTTTTATCACTGTGACATTAACACTTTAGTGCCAGACCTGTAATGACAATTCTGCATAAAAATATAAAAATTCCTAAAAATTTATAAAAGTGTTTGTTTGCAGCCAGGAGACGTCACACAATCATTGGAGCAAAAAAATAAATAAATAAATTGCCAAACACGCTGTTTAAACACAAGCAAATTAAAGCCCATTGAAATGTATGGGAGAGCGACACTGAGTGAAAGGTAATACATGGCGCTCTTGAACCTAGAGCGCCGGCGCTATACACTGAGCCGCCTCCCTGGTCACCACATGTTGTCTTCAACTTAAAGTGGACCAATCAGCGACATGCCCGCCCCTGGAGTTTTAAAGATTCTAGTGGCGGCCAACTAGGTGCCCCTGGGGCATCCTGATTTGGGATTTCCCACTGTGTGACCCCTCCAGATCACCTGCAAACCCCTTACCATTCCGCCTCTGCATCCCTGCAGCTGTGCACACTCCCACGTCAAAACAAAGGCTTTATGGCCCGCGTTACTATGTATGGCATAAAGCACTGATTGGATGAGGAACCGAGCATGCATCATAAATGTAAAGTAGAGGTGAGCTGAGCGGGCAACCTGGGGGATTTCACACAGCAGAGCATCCCAAATCTGGGTGCTCCATGGACATGGACCAACCACCATGATAGTGAAAATCATGGGCAACCCCTAGACAGGACGCAGGGCCGTGCAGTAACCAGGACTAAGGACTATCAGGCAGGGGCAGATTGGCCATTGGGAGAGACTTTCTTTCTGTCAGTCCTTCTATTGTTTGTTTATTTCCTTTTCTTCTTTTCTTTCCATCTATGCTTTACTCATTTCATATGTTCTTTCTGCCATTGCTTTTCTTTCTTTCTACTTTCTATTATTAAAGTTAGTCCTTTTTTTCCTTCTTTCCATATATTCTTTCTTTGTTTCATTTGTTAGAAACATAGAAACATAGAAGGTTGACGGCAGAAGGGGACCACATGCTTCATCTAGTCTGCCCTTATGTGTATACTGTATGTTCTCTTTATCTTATGTGTATACTGTATGTTCTCTGTATCTTATGTGTATACTGTATGTTCTCTGTATCTTATGTGTATACTGTATGTTCTCTTTATCTTATGTGTATACTGTATGTTCTCTGTATCTTATGTATATACTGTATGTTCTCTGTATCTTATGTGTATACTGTATGTTCTCTGTATCTTATGTGTATACTGTATGTTCTCTGTATCTTATGTGTATACTGTATGTACTCTTTATCTTATGTGTATACTGTATGTTCTCTGTATCTTATGTATATACTGTATGTTCTCTGTATCTTATGTGTATACTGTATGTTCTCTGTATCTTATGTGTATACTGTATGTTCTCTGTATCTTATGTGTATACTGTATGTTCTCTGTATCTTATGTGTATACTGTATGTACTCTTTATCTTATATGTATACTGTATGTTCTCTGTATCTTATGTATATACTGTATGTTCTCTGCATCTTATGTGTATACTGTATGTTCTCTGTATCTTATGTGTATACTGTATGTACTCTTTATCTTATGTGTATACTGTATGTTCTCTGTATCTTATGTATATACTGTATGTTCTCTGTATCTTATGTGTATACTGTATGTTCTCTGTATCTTATGTATATACTGTATGTTCTCTTTATCTTATGTGTATACTGTATGTTCTCTGTATCTTATGTGTATACTGTATGTTCTCTGTATCTTATGTGTATACTGTATGTTCTCTTTATCTTATGTGTATACTGTATGTTCTCTGTATCTTATGTATATACTGTATGTTCTCTGCATCTTATGTGTATACTGTATGTTCTCTGTATCTTATGTGTATACTGTATGTACTCTTTATCTTATGTGTATACTGTATGTTCTCTGTATCTTATGTATATACTGTATGTTCTCTGTATCTTATGTGTATACTGTATGTTCTCTGTATCTTATGTATATACTGTATGTTCTCTTTATCTTATGTGTATACTGTATGTTCTCTGTATCTTATGTGTATACTGTATGTTCTCTGTATCTTATGTGTATACTGTATGTTCTCTGTATCTTATGTATATACTGTATGTTCTCTTTATCTTATGTGTATACTGTATGTTCTCTGTATCTTATGTGTATACTGTATGTTCTCTGTATCTTATGTGTATACTGTATGTTCTCTTTATCTTAGGCTAGATGTGTGCTTATCCCAGGCATGTTTAAATTCAGTGACCGTTGATTTTTCAACTACCTCTGCTGGAAGTTTGTTCCAAGCATCTACTACTCTTTCTGTAAAATAATATTTTCTAACATCGCTCCTGATCTTCCCCCCGACTAGCTTCAGGTTGGGCCCCTTGTTCTATCATTAAGCTTCTTCTTAAAAACACTTCCCTCCTGAACCTTATTCAATCCTTTCACATATATAAAGGTCTCCATCATGTCCCCCCTCTCCCTTCTTTCCTCCAGACTGTACAGATTAAGTTCTTTAAGTCTCTCCTGACAATTTTAAGTCCTTCCACCATTTCTGTTGCCGGCCTTTGGACACGTTCTATTAGAATAATGTCTTTTTGCAGGGGAGGTCTCCAGAACTGCACACAGTATTCTAGCTGTGGCCTCACCAGGGCTCTATACAGCGGCATCACAACCTCCCTCTTCCTACTGGTGATGCCTCGAGCTATGCAGCCGAGCATCCTGCTTGCTTTTCCCACTGCCTGGCTACACTGTCCAATCATCTTGCAGCTTTCAGTAATCAGTACCCCTAAATCTCTCTCCTCCGAGGTCCTGGATAACACAGTGCTGCCCATACGGTGCTCAGAGCAGGGATTCCTTCTACCCAAGTGCAGGATTTTACATTTAGAGACATTAAACTCTAGTTTCCACAGTTTTTACCATTTATCCAGTAAAGCTAAATCATTTTCCATGTTGCAGACACCTTCAGGAATATCCACCCTATTACTAACCTTTGTATCATCAGCAAACAGACAAACTTTTCCTACCAAGCCTTCTCCTATGTCACTTACAAATATATTAAAAAGAATGGGGCCCAGGACAGAGCCTTGCGGCACACCACTTGTAACTCGCCTTTGTTCAGATTGCACGCCATTTACAACAACGCTCTGATACAGATCCCTCAGCCAACTGGAAATCCACTGAACTATCCAGGGATTGAGTCCTACCTTCAATAACTTATCTATGAGCTCCTTATGTGGTACAGTGTCAAAGGCTTTGCTAAAATCCAGACAGGCGATATCCACAGCACCACCTGTTCATTCTGCCATTCCTTCTCTTTTTTTTTCTACTGTAGTTTTGTTCTATTATTATTTTTTCAGTAATTCCTTTAATTTCATATTTTATGTAATTCCCTCTTTCTCTTTCTTTTTATTCAGTCAGTCTTTCTATTCTTTCTTTCCCTCCATCTCTTCTTTCTTTGCCATTCCCTCTCTCTCTCTTCCCTGCTTTCTTTTTTTGTCTTTCCTTTTATTTTTGTAATTCATTCATTCCTCCATTCTCTTTCTTTGTTTCTGTCACTCATTCTATGCCCCATATTTTCCTTTAATTTTTTATATTTCTTCTTTTAATTTATTATTATTCTTTTTTTGTCATTCATTTTCTCTCCTGCTTTCTATTTAATTCCTTCTATTATTTTGCTCATTATTTCTCTTTTTCTCTGTCATTTTTTCTATTCCCTTGGGAATTCCTTCAATTCTTTCTATTCTTTGGCAGTATTCACTATACATGCACCTTTCTCACCATGTGATAATGGTCATACCACACCGCAAAGGGGCCCACTGAGACTCTATTGACCAAGGGCCCGCATAAATCTGGAGCCAACCCTGGATGGGAGCAAACAATATCTGCATCAGTGATGGGTGGAGTGGGGTGTCGCTCCAAACGAACACAAGCACCGCTCTCCTTGCTCCTTAAAGTGGACCAACACCCACCGCTGATCCGCCCGGGAATCTTACAGATCAGCTCCCTGCCTGCGGGGCACCCCGATCGGGGGCGCCCCGCTGTGTGAAACCCCCCAGGACGCCCGCAAATCCTACCTGTTCCTCGTTCCAACGGCGCATGCGCGGGCCGCCTCTCGCACATCCCTCTAGCAGGGCGCGCACCCGTGCCGGCCGTTTGTGAATGGCCGGCGCTCCCTGTAAGAGGGACGCGCGAGCGGCGGCGGGCGCTCTTACCTTGTCCGTCGACGGACCTCGCTTGTCTGTCGGTGGTGCCCCGCGGAAGTGGACCAACACCCAGGATATTGAAAATCCTGGGTGTTGGTCCACTTTAAGCTATAACAGAACATCACCTCCCGCTGGGGCATTGCACATCTTCGGGGTCTGAGTACCTTAATATCAGCACTGGAGTTACCCAGGTAATAAAAAATAGAAGACACAACTACAGAAGAAGAGAAAAATGTCACCAACAATATAATCTGCAGAACGCTTCTTAGAAACCTGTAGCAATACATCCAGGTGACTGCATGTGACTGAGGAGCAGCCAGGAACCTGCAGGCTCAGCAGCAAGTGCAGGTGGGAAAAGAGGTTATAACCACTCTCCATGGTGCTGAATCAGCTCAACAATCTCTGCAGGACATACAGAATCATGTGACCCCCTCATCCGCGACCCGGATACTGCTGAGTGCTCACCCTCTTCACTTCTTTATATGCCTACACTGTTTAACAGTACTTATAAAGTGCATCAAGTGCTTCTTTCTATTTACCTACTCTATCTATCATCTATCTATCTATCTATCTATCTATCTATCTCATATCTATCTATCTCTCATCCCTTAACCCGGACCAACATCCGTTACATTAACGGGTGTTGGTCCCTCTCTTTGCTGCTACCAGGAAGCTTGAGGGGTATCCAGAACACTGGAGCCCCCTCGCACCTAACTGTACAGGACGCTTAGAATACTCACCTTCCTTACGAGCCAGCGCCGAGGAAAGAAGAAAGAAGTCTCGCAATTAGCATTGATAAACAAAAGGAAATAACAAATGGGGGGGGGGGGGGGGGCGATGTGGAAAATAAAGGGGGTGGATGTTGGGTTTTAGGGTCAGGATTGGCGGTATAATTCAGTAGTGGTGGGAGTTGGAGACATATAGGGACAGTAAAGGGTTGGAGTAGGATTAAGGGGCAGTATAGGGGTTTGAAATCCATACAGTCTAATTGCTCTTTTAGTCGGGGCAGTATAGAGGTGGGGTATAGGGGCAGTATAGGGGTATACCAGTCCATGGTCTCTTATGTTCCTCTTAGTTGATGGCAGGTGGAGACCTATGGGGGGCAGTATAAAGGTGGGGTATAGGGGCAGTATAAGGGTATAACAGTCCATGGTGTCTCATGTTCCTCTCAGCTGGTGGCAGGTGGAGACATTTTGGGCGGCTATTTGCAGGGTGGGCTCCTCTTCCTCCAGCAGGATGTGGAGTTTCCTCTCATCATTTATGGAGTTGAAATCTGGGATTAGGGTGGAGAATCTCTGAAAGTAAGTGTCCCCTGGTGGATTCATATTTGCTGCAGTGTAGCAGGAAGTGGGCCTCATCCTCCAGGGTCCCCTGCTCACAGTGCCGGCACTCGGCTCTCCCGTGGCTTGTATGTCTGTCTGTGGCCCGTCTCCATCTCCAGGCTGTGGGTTATCGGTCTATAGAGACTCAGGGTCTGCCTGTGTTTGCGGTGCGGTAGCCACCCCAGGTATGGGGCCATGATGCAGCCTTTCCAGGTATGGGGCCATGGTGCAGCCTCTCCAGGTATGGGGCCATGGTACAGCCTCTCCAGGTATGGGGCCATGGTGCAGCCTCTCCAGGTATGGGGCCATGGTGCAGCCTCTCCAGGTATGGGGCCATGGTACAGCCTCTCCATGTATGGGGCCATGGTGCAGCCTCTCCAGGTATGGGGCCATAGCTCAGCCTCTCCTGGTATGAGGCCATGGTGCAGCCTCTCCGGGTATGGGGCCATGGTGCAACCTCTCCGGGTATGGGGCCATGGTGCAGCCTCTCCAGGTATGGGGCCATGGTGCAGCCTCTCCAGGTATGGGGCCATGGTGCAGCCTCTCCAGGTATGGGGCCATGGTGCAGCATCTCCAGGTATAGGGCCATGGTGCAGCCTCTCCAGGTATGGGGCCATGGTGCAGCCTCTCCAGGTATGGGGCCATGGTGCAGCCTCTCCAGGTATGGGGCCATGGTGCAACCTCTCCAGGTATGGGGCCATGGTGCAGCCTCTCCAGGTATGGGGCCATGGTGCAGCCTCTCCAGGTATGGGGCCATGGTGCAGCCTCTCCAGGTATGGGGCCATGGTGCAACCTCTCCAGGTATGGGGCCATGGTGCAGCCTCTCCAGGTATGGGGCCATGGTGCAGCCTCTCCAGGAATGGGGCCATGGTGCAACCTCTCCAGGTATGGGGCCATGGTGCAGCCTCTCCAGGTATGGGGCCATGGTGCAGCCTCTCCATGTATGGGGCCATGGTGCAGCCTCTCCAGGTATGGGGCCATAGCTCAGCCTCTCCTGGTATGAGGCCATGGTGCAGCCTCTCCGGGTATGGGGCCATGGTGCAGCCTCTCCGGGTATGGGGCCATGGTGCAGCCTCTCCAGGTATGGGGCCATGGTGCAACCTCTCTGGGTATGGGGCCATGGTGCAGCCTCTCCAGGTATGGGGCCATGGTGCAGCCTCTCCAGGTATGGGGCCATGGTGCAGCCTCTCCAGGTATGGGGCCATAGCTCAGCCTCTCCTGGTATGAGGCCATGGTGCAGCCTCTCCAGGTATGGGGCCATGGTGCAACCTCTCCGGGTATGGGGCCATGGTGCAGCCTCTCCAGGTATGGGGCCATGGTGCAGCCTCTCCAGGTATGGAGCCATGGTGCAACCTCTCCGGGTATGGGGCCATGGTGCAGCCTCTCCAGGTATGGGGCCATGGTGCAACCTCTCCGGGTATGGGGCCATGGTGCAGCCTCTCCAGGTATGGGGCCATGGTGCAGCCTCTCCAGGTATGGGGCCATGGTGCAGCCTCTCCAGGTATGGGGCCATGGTGCAGCCTCTCCAGGTATGGGGCCATGGTGCAGCCTCTCCAGGTATGGGGCCATGGTACAGCCTCTCCATGTATGGGGCCATGGTGCAGCCTCTCCAGGTATGGGGCCATAGCTCAGCCTCTCCTGGTATGAGGCCATGGTGCAGCCTCTCCGGGTATGGGGCCATGGTGCAACCTCTCCGGGTATGGGGCCATGGTGCAGCCTCTCCAGGTATGGGGCCATGGTGCAGCCTCTCCAGGTATGGGGCCATGGTGCAACCTCTCCGGGTATGGGGCCATGGTGCAGCCTCTCCAGGTATGGGGCCATGGTGCAGCCTCTCCTGGTATGAGGCCATGGTGCAGCCTCTCCAGGTATGGGGCCATGGTGCAACCTCTCCGGGTATGGGGCCATGGTGCAGCCTCTCCAGGTATGGGGCCATGGTGCAGCCTCTCCAGGTATGGGGCCATGGTGCAACCTCTCCGGGTATGGGGCCATGGTGCAGCCTCTCCAGGTATGGGGCCATGGTGCAGCCTCTCCAGGTATGGGGCCATGGTGCAGCATCTCTAGGTATAGGGCCATGGTGCAGCCTCTCCAGGTATGGGGCCATGGTGCAGCCTCTCCAGGTATGGGGCCATGGTGCAGCCTCTCCAGGTATGGGGCCATGGTGCAGCCTCTCCTGGTATGAGGCCATGGTGCAGCCTCTCCAGGTATGGGGCCATGGTGCAACCTCTCCGGGTATGGGGCCATGGTGCAGCCTCTCCAGGTATGGGGCCATGGTGCAGCCTCTCCTGGTATGAGGCCATGGTGCAGCCTCTCCAGGTATGGGGCCATGGTGCAACCTCTCCGGGTATGGGGCCATGGTGCAGCCTCTCCAGGTATGGGGCCATGGTGCAGCCTCTCCAGGTATGGGGCCATGGTGCAGCATCTCTAGGTATAGGGCCATGGTGCAGCCTCTCCAGGTATGGGGCCATGGTGCAGCCTCTCCAGGTATGGGGCCATGGTGCAGCCTCTCCAGGTATGGGGCCATGGTGCAGCCTCTCCAGGTATGGGGCCATGATGCAGCCTCTCCAGGTATGGGGCCATGGTGCAACCTCTCCAGGTATGGGGCCATGGTGCAGCCTCTCCAGGTATGGGGCCATGGTGCAGCCTCTCCTGGTATGGGGCCATGGTGCAGCCTCTCCTGGTATGGGGCCATGGTGCAGCCTCTTTAGTGATTGGTAGACAGTGAGTTTCTGAGAGTTACTTATTTCTCTCTTCCATTCCTCTATATATTGCTCCTGGCAGCTCTCTATCGCCCCCTTTATTTGAGCTTTTGTCAGGGCATGTCGGGGGTTTTGCCTGGACAGATGATTGACACTCAGTTGGAGGGCACAGGGTTTGTTCTGGGCCCATGGTTTAGGGAGGCTTTGTGGTGGTAGGAGTCCGAGCTGTTGCTCTGTATGTGCGCCCAGAATGACAGCGCCCTCTTCTTCAACTATCTATCTATCTCTCATTCCTTTAATGTCTATCTATCTAATCTATCCATCCCATACATATCTATCTATCTATCTATCTATCTATCTATCTATCTATCTATCTATCCCATATCTATCTATCTATCTATCTATCTATCTATCTATCTATCTCATATCTATCTATCTATCTATCTATCTATCTATCTATCTATCTATCTATCTATCTATCTCATATCTATCTATCTCATATCTATCTATCTATCTATCTCATATCTATCTATCTATCTCATATCTATCTATCTATCTATCTATCTATCTATCTATCTATCTATCTATCTATCCCATCTATCTATCTATCTATCTATCTATCTATCTATCTATCCCATATCTATCTATATCATATCTATCTATCTATCTATCTATCTATCTATCTATCTATCTATCTATCCCATATCTATCTATCTCATATCTATCTCCTATCTATCTATCTATCTATCTATCTATCTATCTATCTATCTATCTATCTTTAATTAAAGAGGAACTTTGGAGGCCCTGGAGGGGCAGCTGAGACAGGGTAAGAGATCTGATAACCCGCTGGTGACCCTCTGATACAGCAGCACAGACAGGTTTCCTGAGCAAAATGCTAAACAGGTCCATAGGATTCATCCAGCAGTTCATCCATAGGAGACACTGCCTCCTGGGCCCCATAGCAGCTGCACTGGCTACTATATTGTTAGCTGGGACTGTGATTGCTGGATGTACCTTGTGTTGCACTGAAAAATCTTGGAGGACGGGCAGGCTGATTCATTACTAACGCCAGGTAGCGACGGATGAGCGTCTGTAAAGCGGATTTCAGAGCGACCGCTAGTAGTCGCTGTGCTTGGCCATGGATCATTGTTTCAGAGCGCCTCAGTCGGTGGCCGGCATTGATGAATATGATATGTGAGTCGCCATACTACGCTGTATGTGAGCGCACTGTAAGGCCAGCTTAGTGCGACTGACTCACACCACATTCATCATAAAAACAGCCACAATCATCGCCGGCGCTCAAAATCATGTAATCGTAGCCCAAAGCACCAGAGTCTGTGTGATTAGAGGCTGTTTATGAACATGTATCCACTAGTAACAAAGTGAAAACATATGGAATGACATTGTTATAACATTGTAACATGAACACTTTAATACCAGACATGTAAGGACAATTCTGCATAAAAAATATTATGAATCCAAAAAGTTTTCAAAAATGTCATTTTCTAGGCTAGAATACATGGCAGAAAGTTTGTGTTTTTTTTTAAGGAAAAAAAAAAAAATTGGGATCAATTTAAGGATTTAAGGATTTTCTATAGAAATGTATGGGAGAGCGCCAGGTAATGACAGGTTAGACGTGGCGCTCTGCACGGATGAACGCCGGCACTGTACGCTGAGCCTGGGATAATGATGAATCGGACGCTACATGGCGTTCCGGTTGCTCACCAGATTCGGCTTTATAAATGTGGAATTGCTGCCGTGTCCGGCGTTCACCTGCCGCTACCTGCCGCTTACAGGGCGATACCTGGCGCTAGAGCTTCATGAATAACGCCCTAAGACAAAGTAGTGGGCAGCATCCTGCAGAGCATCACACATCTTCCGTATCTGAAAAAGAGGAGGGGGCAGCATCCTGCAGAGCATCGCACATCTTCCATATCTGATAAAGAGGAGGGGGCAGCATCCTGCAGAGCATCACACATCTTCTATATCTGATAAAGAGGAGGGGCCCGCATCCTGCAGAGCATCACACATCTTCCATATCTGATAAAGAGGAGGGGGCCGCATCCTGCAGAGCATCACACATCTTCCATATCTGATAAAGAGGAGGGGGCAGCATCCTGCAGAGCATCACACATCTTCTATATCTGATAAAGAGGAGGGGGCCGCATCCTGCAGAGCATCACACATCTTCCATATCTGATAAAGAGGAGGGGGCCGCATCCTGCAGAGCATCACACATCTTCCATATCTGATAAAGAGGAGGGGGCAGCATCCTGCAGAGCATCACACATCTTCCATATCTGATAAAGAGGAGGGGGCAGCATCCTGCAGAGCATCACACATCTTCCATATCTGATAAAGAGGAGGGGGCAGCATCCTGCAGAGCATCACACATCTTCCATATCTAATAAGGAGGAGGGGGCAGCATCCTGCAGAGCATCACACATCTTCCATATCTGAGACTGAGGAGGGGGCAGCACCCTGCAGAGCATCGCACATCTTCCATATCTGAGACAGAGGAGGGGGCAGCACCCTGCAGAGCATCGCACATCTTCCATATCTGAGACAGAGGAGGGGCCGCATCCTGCAGAGCATCACACATCTTCCATATCTAATAAGGAAGAGGGGGCAGCATCCTGCAGAGCATCACACATCTTCCATATCTAATAAGGAGGAGGGGGCAGCATCCTGCAGAGCATCACACATCTTCCATATCTGAGACTGAGGAGGGGGCAGCATCCTGCAGAGCATTGCACATCTTCCATATCTGAGACAGAGGAGGGAGCAGCATCCTGCAGAGCATCACACATCTTCCATATCTGATAAAGAGGAGGGGGCAGCATCCTGCAGAGCATCACACATCTTCCATATTTTAGAAAGAGGAGGAGGCAGCATCCTGCAGAACATCACACATCTTCCATATCTGAGACAGAGGAGGAGGCAGCATCCTGCAGAGCATCGCACATCTTCCATATCTGAGACTGAGGAGGGGGCAGCATCCTGCAGAGCATCGCACATCTTCCATATCTGAGACTGAGGAGGGGGCAGCATCCTGCAGAGCATCGCACATCTTCCATATCTGAGACTGAGGAGGGGGCAGCATCCTGCAGAGTATCACACATCTTCCATATCTGAGACAGAGGAGGGGGCAGCATCCTGCAGAGCATCACACATCTTCCATATCTGATAAAGAGGAGGGGGCAGCATCCTGCAGAGCATCACACATCTTCCATATTTTAGAAAGAGGAGGAGGCAGCATCCTGCAGAGCATCACACATCTTCCATATCTGAGACAGAGGAGGAGGCAGCATCCTGCAGAGCATCGCACATCTTCCATATCTGAGACTGAGGAGGGGGCAGCACCCTGCAGAGCATTGCACATCTTCCATATCTGAGACAGAGGAGGGGGCAGCATCCTGCAGAGCATCACACATCTTCCATATCTGAGACAGAGGAGGGGGCAGCATCCTGCAGAGCATCACACATCTTCCTTATCTGAGGCAGAGGAGGAGGCAGCATCCTGCAGAGCATCGCACATCTTCCATATCTGACACAGAGGAGGGGGTGGTATCTTTCAGAGCATTGCACATCTTCCATATCTGAGACTGAGGAGGGGGCAGCATCCTGCAGAGCATCACACATCTTCCTTATCTGAGGCAGAGGAGGAGGCAGCATCCTGCAGAGCATCGCACATCTTCCATATCTGACACAGAGGAGGGGGTGGTATCTTTCAGAGCATTGCACATCTTCCATATCTGAGACTGAGGAGGGGGCAGCATCCTGCAGAGCATCGCACATCTTCCATATCTGAGACAGAGGAGGGGGCAGCAGCCTGCAGAGCATCACACATCTTCCATATCTAATAAGGAGGAGGGGGCAGCACCCTGCAGAGCATCACACATCTTCCATATCTGAGACAGAGGAGGAGGCAGCATCCTGCAGAGCATCGCACATCTTCCATATCTGAGACAGAGGAGGGGGCAGCATCCTGCAGAGCATTGCATATCTTCCATATCTGAGACTGAGGAGGGGGCAGCATCCTGCAGAGCATCACACATCTTCCATATCTAATAAGGAGGAGGGGGCAGCATCCTGCAGAGCATCACACATCTTCCATATCTGAGACAGAGGAGGGGGCAGCATCCTGCAGAGCATCACACATCTTCCATATCTGAGACAGAGGAGGGTGCAGCATTTTTCAGAGCATCACACATCTCCCATATCTAAAACAGAGGAGGGGGTGGTATCCTGCAGAGCATTGCACATCTTCCATATCTGAGACTGAGGAGGGGGCAGCATCCTGCAGAGCATCGCACATCTTCCATATCTGAGACAGAGGAGGGGGCAGCATCCTGCAGAGCATCACACATCTTCCTTATCTGAGGCAGAGGAGGAGGCAGCATCCTGCAGAGCATCGCACATCTTCCATATCTGACACAGAGGAGGGGGTGGTATCTTTCAGAGCATTGCACATCTTCCATATCTGAGACTGAGGAGGGGGCAGCATCCTGCAGAGCATCGCACATCTTCCATATCTGAGACAGAGGAGGGGGCAGCAGCCTGCAGAGCATCACACATCTTCCATATCTAATAAGGAGGAGGGGGCAGCATCCTGCAGAGCATCACACATCTTCCATATCTGATAAAGAGGAGGGGGCAGCACCCTGCAGAGCATCACACATCTTCCATATCTGAGACAGAGGAGGAGGCAGCATCCTGCAGAGCATCGCACATCTTCCATATCTGAGACAGAGGAGGGGGCAGCATCCTGCAGAGCATTGCATATCTTCCATATCTGAGACTGAGGAGGGGGCAGCATCCTGCAGAGCATCACACATCTTCCATATCTAATAAGGAGGAGGGGGCAGCATCCTGCAGAGCATCACACATCTTCCATATCTGAGACAGAGGAGGGGGCAGCATCCTGCAGAGCATCACACATCTTCCATATCTGAGACAGAGGAGGGTGCAGCATTTTTCAGAGCATCACACATCTCCCATATCTAAAACAGAGGAGGGGGTGGTATCCTGCAGAGCATTGCACATCTTCCATATCTGAGACAGAGGAGGGGGCAGCATCCTGCAGAGCATCACACATCTTCCATATCTAATAAAGAGGAGGGGGCAGCAGCCTGCAGATTAGGGGGCAGCAGCCTGCAGAGTATTGCACATCCTCTAGTTTGGAGAAAAAGAGGGGCAGCATCCTGCAGAGCATCACACATCCTCCATATCTGAGACAGAGGAGGGGGCAGCATCCTGCAGAGCATTGCACATCTTCCATATCTGAGACAGAGGAGGGGGCAGCATCCTGCAGAGCATCACACATCTTCCATATCTGAGACAGAGGAGGGGGCAGCATCCTGCAGAGCATTGCACATCTTCCGTATCTGAGACAGAGGAGGGCGCACCAGTCGGCAGAGTATTGCACATATCCCATATCTGAGACAGAGAAGGGGGCATCAGTCTGCAGAGCATTGCACATCCTCTAGTTTGGCGAAAAAGAGGGGCAGCATCCTGCAGAGCATCTTTCTGCTGTGTGGGAGACAGGGAGAAGGGGGACAGGCAATAGGAGGGGCAGCAGCACTGCTTGGAATAGGTGGGGGGAGGCAGGAGGAGCGTCGCTCACGTCAGCCTGCAGAGGATGCTCGGTATCCCTCGGGGCTGAAGGGGTTAATCCAGAGGGGGGGTCTCCTCTTGCCAGGCTGAGATCAGTCAGCTCTGCATCCAGCAGCATCCAGCAGCAGCATCAGCATCGGGGGGCTGCTCACCTCTGGGGACCCCTCGCCTTCCTCTCGCTGCCTCCGCATCAGCACCGGGCGCACGCTCCCACCAATGGCCCTACCCCGGGAGCGCTGGATTAATTAGGACGCAGATCGGCACCAGCTCAGCAACGGTGAGGAGCCTTCGTTATAGCAGTATAGCGCCGACCTAAGCTGTAGCAGAGTAACACTGATATCGGGTGTAGCCTTCTTATAGCCATATAGCACCAACCAGGCAATACCCCCCCTCCCCGATTAGCCTTCTTATAGTTGTATAGCGCCGACCTATGTTGTAGCAGAGAACCACTGATTGTGCCTGTTTAGCCTTCTAATTGCCATCACTGACAGCCGATGTAGCCTTATAACCGTATAGTGCGAACAAGGCAATCCCCCCGATTTAGCCTTTTTATAGTTGTATAGTGCTGACATATGCTGTAGCAGAGTACCACTGACTGCAAGTGTATCCTTCTCATAGCCATGTAGTGCCATCCTATGCTGTAGCAGAGTACCACTGACAGCTGCTGTAGTCTTCTCATAGCCATATACTACCAACAAGCAATCCAACCCAATTGCCTGTTTAGCCTTTTTATAGTCGCATAGCGCCGACATATGATGTAGCAGAGTACCACTGACAGCCAGTGTAGCCTTCTCAAAATCCTATAGTGCCAACCTATGCTGTAGCAGAGTACCACTGACTGCCAGTGTAGCTACTCATAGCTATATAGCGCCAACCTATGTTGTAGCAGAGTATCACTGACATCCAGTATAGCCCTCTCATAGCCATATAGCGCCAACTTATGCTGTAGCAGAGTACCACTGTCAGCCAGTGTAGCCTTCTTAAAGCCATATAGTGCCAACCTATGCTATAGCAGAGTACCACTGACAGCCAGCGTAGCCTTCTCGTAGCCATATAGCACCAACCAGGCAATCCTCTCCCTCCCTGATTGCCTGTTTAGCCTTTGTATAGTTGTGTAGCGCCGACCTATGCTGTAGCAGAGTACCACTGATTGCCATTTTAGCCTTCTAATTTCCATGTAGCACCAACAGCCATTGTAGCCTTCTCATAGGCATATAGTGCTATCCTATGCTGTACTAGAGTACCACTGAAAGCCAGTGTAGCCTTTTCATAGGCATATAGTGCCAACCTATGCTGTAGCAGAGTACCACTGACTGCCAGTGTAGCCTTTTCATAGGCATATAGTGCCAACCTATGCTGTAGCAGAGTACCAATGACTGCCATTGTAGCCTTCTTTTAGCTATATAGCGCCAACCTATGCTGTAGCAGAGTACCACTGTTTGCCTGTTTATTCTCCTCATTTCCATGTAGTGCCAACCTATTCTGTAGCAGAGTATCACTGACAGCCAGTATAGTCTTCTCATAGCCATATAGCGCCAACCTATGCTATAGCAGAGTACCACTGACAGCCGGTATAGCCTTCCTATAGCGATAGAGTGCCAATCTATTCTGTAGCAGAGTACCACTGCCTGCCAGTGTAGCCTTCTTTTAGCTATATAGCGCCAACCTATGCTGTAGCAGAGTAACACTGACTGCCAGTGTAGCCTTCTCATAGCTATATAGCGCCAACCGATGCTGTAGCAGGGTACCACTGACAGCCAGTATAGCCTTCTTATAGTGATAGAGTACCACTGCCTGCCAGTGTAGGCTTCTTTTAGCTATATAGCGCCAACCTATGCTGTAGCAGAGTACCACTGATTGTATGTTTAGCCTTCTAATTTCCATGTAGCGCCAACCTATTCTGTAGCAGAGTACCACTGCCTGCCAGTGTAGGCTTCTTTTAGCTATATAGCGCCAACCTATGCTGTAGCAGAGTACCACTGATTGTATGTTTAGCCTTCTAATTTCCATGTAGCGCCAACCTATTCTGTAGCAGAGTACCACTGACAGCCAGTGTAGCCTTCTCATAGCTATATAGCGCCAACCTATGCTGTAGCAGAGTACCACTGACAGCCAGTGTAGCCTTCTCATAGCTATATAGCGCCAACCTATGCTGTAGCAGAGTACCACTGACAGCCAGTGTAGCCTTCTCATAGCTATATAGCTCCAACCTATGCCGTAGCAGGGTACCGCTGCCTGCCAGTGTAGCCTTCTTTTAGCTATATATCGCCAACCTATGCTGCAGCAGGGTACCGCTGCTTGCCAGTGTGGTCTTCTCATAGACACAAAGCGCCAACCTATGCTGTAGCAGAGTTCCACTGACAGCCGTGTCTTCCTGTACTCCACCACAGCCTTTGAATGCAACACAACTTTTCTCCAGTGTAGATTTTGCATTACGTAGACACCTTCACTGTCCCACGTTCATGTAGCGCCAATCAACGCTGTAGCAGAGTACATCCTACCATTGAATGCATCTATAGCCATTTTTCATCCTTGGAACACAGCACAAGTAGCGACATGCTTATCGTATTATTCATATTCCTATAGCACTAACACATGCCATAGCAAAGTGTATCAACCATATTCATATAACAGCAACATAAGAGTACATATAGTGCTAACATATTCCATAGCAGAGTACATACAACTACTATTCCCCCCTCCATTCCCATCTTGCTCCACAGCCTCAGAATGCGACACAAGCTTTTCCAGTGTATCATGTCACTAACCATATTCACATAACAGCAACATAAGAGTGCTTATAGTGCAAACATATTCCATAGCCGAGTACATACCACTACTGACTGTCCTCAGTTTGTGCCACCCCACAGCCTCTGAATCCAACACAGTTTCATAGTATCACCCATTTCATGTAGCAGCAACATGCCCTATATCAGATTACTGATATTATTATTAATGTTTATTTATAGAGCGCCATCATTTTCCGTGGCGCTGTACAAGGTTGAAAACTACAGGAGGGCACGACAAGTAACACGACAAGTGTATCCTTCTTTTAGCTATGTAGTGTCAATCTATCAGCAGAGTATCACTGCCTACTAGTGTAGCCTTCATACAGCTATATAGCGCCAACCTATGCTGTAGCAGAGTACTACTGACAGCCAGTGTAGCCTTCTTATAGCCATATAGTGCCAAACTATGCTGTAGCAGAGTACCACTGACTGCCAGTGTAGGCTTCTTTTAGCTATATAGTGCCAACCTATGCTGTAGGAACACTGACTGCCAGTGTAGCCTTCTTATAGCCATATAGTGCCAAACTATGATGTAGCAGAGTACCACTGACTGCCAGTGTAGGCTTCTTTTAGCTATATAGTGCCAACCTATGCTGTAGGAACACTGACTGCCAGTGTAGCCTTCTTATAGCCATATAGGGCCAAACTATGATGTAGCAGAGTACTACTGACAGCCAGTGTAGCCTTCTTATAGCCATATAGTGCCAAACTATGATGTAGCAGAGTAACACTGACTGCCAGTGTAGTCTTCTTTTAGCTATATAGGGTTGAGGACAGGTGGAGGTCGTGTCTATGTTGGTATTTATGGATTTTGTATATTTATTTATTTGGGCAGAGAAAGCCTTGTAGGTTAAGGTTAGACGTCTGGACCGAAGTATAACCCATTCCCTAGCTGAGCACTAGCTGGAGCGTGGGCCTGAGGAGAGGTAAGTGCACTCAGCAACCGGGGGGGGGGGTTCACACCACAAACCTGGGTGCCCCAGGGGGACAGACCAAAACTCAGGATAGTGAATAAGCTGTAGCAGAGTACTGATAGGGTTAATATATTCCACAGCAGAGTACTCACAACTGATTGTCCTCACAGACTTTGCCATGTTCTGCTATGGCCTTGGATTGAGATTGGGAGGCCGATTCATTAATAGCGCCAGGTAGCGACAGATGAGCGACTGTAGCGTGATTTTTTCAGCGCCAGCCAGTATTCGCTGTGCTTGGCCGGCATTAGCTTGATGACAGCGACTCAGTCGGTGTGCGGTAATGTTGAATACGGGCTGGGGGGTCGCTGTTTCACAGGTCCAGCGTTGTATGTGAGCGCCTGACAACGAATGGCCAGAGCGAACGGCTAGCTTCATATTCATCAACAAATCACGCTCCGAATGTGCTGTCGCTGTCCATTCCTTGTTTAAACCCCAGAGCGCTGGTGGCGATGTGTATTAACTAGTTTTTAACCCCTAAACAACCATATTTTTTGAATGTAACATTATACATGTTTTTAGAATCATTTTGTAATATGAATACATTAATATCAGACCTGTTAGATCAATTCTGCACATATTTTATTTTTTTATTTTTTTTACTTAAAAATAATTCCTAACATTGCAGAAGTGTTCTCTGATTTTTTTACATTAAAAAAATAATAAAAAAAAAAAATACCAATTAATTATGAATAATTATAGATTGCTCCATTGAAATGCATTGGACATCGCCAGGGAGCGACAAGTCATACCTGGCGCTGTGAGGGAATTTGCAGCGGCGCTGTTCGGTCCAGGTGGCTTCATGATGAATGCCGCGCTAGCCGTCGCTCTCGCCGGCGCTAGCCTCATTTTGCTTGATAAATGCGTCATTGTGACCGCCGCCGGGCGTACTTGAGTCGGTAGTCGCCGTTAGCTGCCGCTACCTGGCGCTCGTCAGACACTACCTGGCGCTATCGCTTGATGAATAAGGGCCAAAGTTTTTTTCATTGTAGAATTTGTATCGTTTTATTAACCACATTCATATAGCAGCAACATATGCTGTAGCAAAGTACTTTTTGAGCTAACGTATTCCATAGCAGAGTGCATAAGACTTCTGATTATCCTCTCAGCCTTTGCCAGGCTCTGGATTGTGACACACGCTATTTCAGTGTAGAGGTTTCAGCGTTTTACATATTCATAGAGAAGCAACATGTGCTGTAACAGAGTTACTTATATTGATAACATATTCCATAGCAAAGTAAATACAGCTACTGTTTCTCTGTACGCTTTTCCTTTCTCTGCAACATACTCCGTAGCAGAGTACATACAACGCCACACTGTCCTCACCTCCTTTCCCATCCTCCACCGCAACCCCTGAATGCGACACAAACCGCTTCAGTCGGCTTTGCATTATTAGTGCACCTTCTTTATTTGACACATTCATATAGCACCAGCACACACCGCGGCAGAGTACACACAGCGGTGATTAGGCACGTAGTGCTTCCCAACTCCCAACACAGGATTCCCACTGCCAAGTGGGGAGACGTTCCAATACACATCAATCACTGGTTAGTATAGGCACATGCAGTTTACCTGCATGTTTCCAGTATACAGTACATATGGGGGGTCACTACTTTTATAGGAGAGAAAACTGTCATTGACTTTCATTGTCTACCGGGTGTCAATTCTCACCTTGCTCTGAATCAGCCCCAAGGTAGACAATCGAAGTCAATGTCAGTTGTCTCTTCTAAAAAAGGAGTAAGTATTCTCACCTGGCCCTGAATCAACCCTTATGTCTCCAGCCAGTTATGTTGCCAACATATTCTGCAGCAATGTACAACTAGTGATTAACAGGATCTGCCTCTGTTCTGTTGTCGTGCAGTTCTACGAAATAGTTTCTAGTATTGTGCTTCTGCATCACCCCAATCCTATTAGTCTATTGGGAGAAAAATTCAGGATGTGTTTTTGCAACTAAAGCAGCAAAATGCCCCGAATTGCATGATGGGAAGAGCACGGAATCTGGGGCACATTGTTCTAAACATCAGAGAGACACTATCAGAGATCCCCTATCAGAGAGCCACTATCAGAAATCCCCTATCAGAGAGCCACTATCAGAGAGCCACTATCAGAGAGCCACTATCAGAAATCCCCTATCAGAGAGCCACTATCAGAGAGCCACTATCAGAGAGCCACTATCAGAGAGCCACTATCAGAGATCCCCTATCAGAGAGCCACTATCAGAGAGCCACTATCAGAGAGCCACTATCAGAGATCCCCTATCAGAGATCCTCTATCACAGACTCCCTATCACAGAGCCACTATCAGAGATCCCCTATCAGAGATCCCCTATCAGAGATCCTCTATCACAGACTCCCTATCACAGAGCCACTATCAGAGATCCCCTATCAGAGATCCTCTATCAGAGATCCCCTATCACATATTCCCTATCACAGAGCCACTATCAGAGATCCCCTATCAGAGATCCCCTATCAGAGATCCCCTATCAGAGGGCCACTATCAGAGATTATCAGAGATCCTCTATCAGAGAACCACTATCAGAGATTATCAGAGATCCTCTATCAGAGAACCACTATCACAGATCCCCCATCACCGATCCCCTATCAGAGATCTCCTATCACAGAGCCACTATCAGAGAGCCACAATCAGAGATTATCAGAGATCCTCTATCAGAGAGCCACTATCAGAGATCCCCTATCAGAGATCCTCTATCAGAGAGCCACTATCAGAGATCCCCTATCAGAGATCCTCTATCAGAGAGCCACAATCAGTGATCTCCTATCAGAGAGCCGCTATCAGAGATCCCCTATCAGAGATCCCCTATCAGAGACCCCCTATCAGAGAACCTCTATCAGAGAGCCACTATCAGAGATCCCCTATCAGAGAGTGACTATCAGAGATCCCCCTATCAGAGAGCCACTATCAGAGATCCTCTATCAGAGAGCCACGATTAGAGAGACACTATCAGAGATCCCCTATCAGAGAGCCACTATCAGAGTTCCCCTATCAGAGATCCTCTATCAGAGAGCCACTATCAGAGATCCCCTATCAGAGAGTGACTATCAGAGATCCCCCTATCAGAGATCCCCTATCAGAGAGTGACTATCAGAGATCCCCCTATCAGAGATCCTCTATCAGAGAGCCACGATTAGAGAGACACTATCAGAGTTCCCCTATCAGAGATCCTCTATCAGAGAGCCACTATCAGAGAGCCACTATCAGAGAACCTCTATCAGAGAGTGACTATCAGAGATCCCCTATCAGAGATAATTTTTTTAAGGAAAAAAAAAAGAAAATAAATTAGTGCAGAATTGATATTACAGGTCTGATATTAATGTATTCATATTACTAAATTATTTAAAAATAATTTTTTTTTTGGTTCCCAAAAATATGGTGGTTTGGGGGTTAAAAAACTACTTTTAACCCATCGCCGCCAGCGCTCTGGGGTTTAAACATGCATTTCACAGCGCTTGAATTTTTTGAGCGTGATTTTTTGATGAATATGGTGGAAGCCGGTCGCTCTGACCAGTCGCTATCATGCGCTCCCATACATTGCGGAACCTGTCAAATAGCGACTCGTCACCTTGTATTCAACATTACTGCACACCGACTGAGTCGCTGTCAACAACCGAACAACGGCCAAGCACAGCAACTACTAGCGGGCGCTGTGAAAATACCGCTACAGTCGCTCAACTGTCGCTACCTGCCGCTATTAATGAATCGGCCTCCCCGTCTTGCTTGTTACGTTGCACGGCTCAGAGAAAGAGGCAGACGTATGAGTTTTAAAA
This sequence comes from Gastrophryne carolinensis, assembly GCA_027917425.1. Lineage (NCBI taxonomy): Eukaryota > Metazoa > Chordata > Amphibia > Anura > Microhylidae > Gastrophryne > Gastrophryne carolinensis. The sequence goes on from CM051234.1 coordinate 640,648,117, forward strand.
CTTCCAGCCCAAAAATGAGCGCTGCTGCCTCTGTACATCCCAGAAAGCTGCAAGTCAGCTGTGAGCTGATTACATTGTAATAGCAGGAGCATGTACACAATATATACAATGTAATTTAACAGGGAGCTGACCTTGTTATTGTAAACAGCAGTCATTGTGCCTCGCTGTTACAAAGTAACACAGCAGGGAGTTGGTCAGCTGTTTGCAATGTAACAGCAGGACTCTGTCATGCTTAGGCCCTTAATTATGAAGGAATAGCGACAGGTAGCGACTGGTGAGCGGCCGGTAATGACGGGCCCCGCCACGAGAACGCCGGCTCCCCACCACAATCACACATTTATCAAGCCAATCCTGCTTAGCAACTGAGATAGCGCCAGATAGCGACTCATTCATCATTATTCCAGCCTCAGCCCACAGTGCCAGCGTCCGACCTTGAACAGCGACAGGTATGACCTCTCGCTACCTGGCGCGCTCCAATGCATTTCAATGGAACAATCTTTAAATATTATTAATTGTTATTAATTTTTTTTTTTTTAATGTGAAAAATTCTGTGACCACTTCTGCCATTTTAGATTTAAGGGAAAAAAAAATTGTACAGAATTGATATTACAGGTCTGATATTAATGTATTCATATTACTAAATTATTTAAAAAACTTGTTTTTTTTGGTTTCCAAAAATATGGTTGTTTGGGGGTTAAAAAACTACTTTTAACCCATCGCCGCCAGCGCTCTGGGGTTTAAGCATGCATTTCACAGCGCGAGAATCTTTTGAGCGTGATTTCTTAATGAATATGGTGGGAGCCGGTCGCTAGGGCCAGTCGCTATCATGCGCTCCCATACAGCGCGGAACCTGTCAAAAAGCGACTCCTCACCCAATATTCAACATTACGGCAAACCGACTGAGTCGCTATCAACTACCGAACAACGGCCAAGCACAGCGACTACTAGCGGGCGCTCTGAAAATGCCGCTACAGTCGCTCAACTGCCGCTACCTGCCGCTATTAATGAATCGGCCTCCCATTATATTGTACAGCACAGGGAGCACAAGGAGAGCATGTGACTTGCCTTCGTCCTTCTCCCTAGGGCTGAATCCCTCTAATGTATCCAGAACCCCTATTTACAGTAAAGCTCCTCATCATCAGCCAGAGTCAGAGCCTTTCATTCAGCGAGTTCCATCTGCGTTATCTGTTTCCCCCAGGCTGCTCTGCACTTGTCATCTCTGTACTGCATTTTATAGCTCAGACCATTCTTGTCTGCTGAGGACGCTTTGCATTGAGATATAGGTTTCAGTATATGTCTCTGATCCTACCCCAGGCTCACTGACACCAATTCCTATTAAAAGCTCACCCGAAACTTCTCTTCTGCTGCCCCCTTCTTCTGAAACATTGCTCCCTTCTAGACCAGAGTGCCCTTTCTAAATATTCCTTTTCACTTAAAATCGAACATATTTATGAGTCCTTTAGAGGCTCTTTAAAGAGAACCAAAAGAGAAAGAAGGGAAGGTCCACACTTCCCAACAGAGTGCTAAGGGCTAAATATAATAAGTGGCACCACCATTCAAAACTTATACAAAAAATATCCCAATTTATTACATGAAAGTACACAGGTTAAAATACATTTAGACAGTTACACCACATAGACATACTAAAAACACACACAAGGGGGTGCCGGGGGTCTGTTGCAATACATAAGGTGAATCAATTAATTCCAAGAAAGTATAAAACACATTTATAATAAATACTCTATGAGGCCGATTCATTAATAGCGCCAGGTAGCGACAGATGAGCGCCAGTAGCGTTATTTTCACAGCGCACGCTAGTAGTCGCTGTTCTTGGCCGTTGTTCGGCTGTTGACAGCGACTCAGTCGGTGTGCGGTAATGTTGAATACGGGGTTAGGAGTCGCTGTTTGACAGGTTCCGCGCTGTATGGGAGAACATTACAGCGAATGGCCATAGCGAACGGCTCCCAGCATATTCATTAACAAATCACGCTCCAAAAATTCTCGCTCTGTGAAATGCTTGTTTAAACCCCAGAGCGCTGGCGGCGATGGGTTAAAAGTAGTTTTTTAACCCCCAAACAACCATATTTTTTGAAACAAAAAAAAAACCAAGTTTATAAAAACATTTTGTAATATGAATACATTAATATCAGACCTGTAATATCAATTCTGCACAATTTTATTTTTTTTTTTACCTTAAAAAAAATATCTAACATGGCAGAAGTGGTCACAGAATTTTTGACATTTAAAAAAAAAACAAAAAAAAAAAAACAAAGTACATTAATATCAATTAATTATGAATATTTAAAGATTGCTCCATTGAAATGCATTGGAGAGCGCCAGGTAGGCAGCGAGAGGTCATACCTGTCGCTGTTCAAGGTCGCTCGCTGGCGCTGTGGGCTGAGGCTGGAATAATGATGAATGATTCGCTATCTGGCGCTCTGTCAGTCGCTAAGCAGGATCGGCTTGATAAATGTGTGATTGCGGAGGGGAGCCGGCGTTCTCATGGCGGTGACCGTCATTACCGTTCGCTCACCATTCGCTACCTGGCGCTATCCCTTGTTAAATAAGGCCCTAAATATTCCTTTTCACTAAAAATCTAACATACCGTATTTTTCGCCCTATAAGACGCACTTATTTTTCCCCAAAAGTGGGGGAAAAATGTCAGTGCGCCTTATCGGGCGAATGTAAAAAAAAAAAAAAAAAAAAAAAAAAAAAAAAAAAACTCACCCGTCCCCGGCGCTCCCGCGTTGTCTGGCACACTGCGAGAGGCCAGAGGAGCGGCGGGGGCTCTGTCCCGGCCCCGCCGCTGCGATCGCTGTCTTTTCAGGCAGCGATGACAGCGGCGGGGCCAGAGACAGAGCCCCTGCAGCTCCTCCATCTGCTCCTCCAACCGCGAGCACGAAGGTCCCGGCAGTGGGTGGGCGTGGCCTGCATCGGCGCAGGCCACGCCCACCCGCTGCCCGGACCTTCGTGATCGCATGTGGGGGAGCAGATGGAGGAGCGGCAGGGGCTCTGTCTCTGGCCCCGCCGCTGTCATCGCTGCCTGAAAAGACAGCGATCGCAGCGGCGGGGCCGGGACAGAGCCAGCTCGTGAATGGGGTGGGCGTGGCCTGCGTCGACGCTGCGGCGCAGGCCACGCCCACCCCATTCACGGAGCCGGCCGCTCAGCGCAGCTGTGTCAGCGGACAGGTGAGTTTAACTTTTTTTTTTTTATTACTATGGCGCCTGCCTATACTAACGGGGGGAGGGGGTGGGAATGGGGGGAGAGGGGCCACACTGCCTATGGGAATGGGGGGATGGGGATGCCACACAGCATTTGGGAATGGGGGGATGGGGATGCCACACAGCCTAAGGGGATTGGGGGGATGGGGATGCCACACAGCATTTGGGAATGGGGGGATGGGGATGCCACACAGCCTAAGGGGATTGGGGGGATGGGGATGCCACACAGCATTTGGGAATGGGGGGATGGGGATGCCACACAGCCTAAGGGGATTGGGGGGATGGGGATGCCACACAGCCTATGGGAATGGGGGGAGGGGTATGCCACACAGCCTATGGGAATGGGGGGAGGGGGATGCCACACAGCCTATGGGAATGGGGGGAGGGGGATGCCACACAGCCTTTGGGAATGGGGGGAGGGGGATGCCACACAGCATTTGGGAATGGGGGGATGGGGATGCCACACAGCCTAAGGGGATTGGGATGCCACACAGCATTTGGGAATGGGGGGATGGGGATGCCACACAGCCTAAGGGGATTGGGGGGATGGGGATGCCACACAGCATTTGGGAATGGGGGGATGGGGATGCCACACAGCCTAAGGGGATTGGGGGGATGGGGATGCCACACAGCATTTGGGAATGGGGGGATGGGGATGCCACACAGCCTAAGGGGATTGGGGGGATGGGGATGCCACACAGCCTATGGGAATGGGGGGAGGGGTATGCCACACAGCCTATGGGAATGGGGGGAGGGGGATGCCACACAGCCTATGGGAATGGGGGGAGGGGGATGCCACACAGCCTTTGGGAATGGGGGGAGGGGGATGCCACACAGCCTATGGGAATGGGGGGAGGGGGATGCCACACAGCCTTTGGGAATGGGGGGAGGGGTATGCCACACAGCCTATGGGAATGGGGGGATGGGGATGCCACACAGCCTTTGGGAATGGGGGGAGGGGTATGCCACACAGCCTATGGGAATGGGGGGAGGGGGATGCCACACAGGCTATGGGAATGGGGGGATGGGGATGCCACACAGGCTATGGGAATGGGGGGATGGGGATGCCACACAGGCTATGGGAATGGGGGGATGGGGATGCCACACAGCCTTTGGGAATGGGGGGAGGGGTATGCCACACAGCCTATGGGAATGGGGGGAGGGGGATGCCACACAGGCTATGGGAATGGGGGGATGGGGATGCCACACAGGCTATGGGAATGGGGGGATGGGAATGCCACACAGCCTATGGGAATGGGGAGAGGGGGATGCCACACAGCCCATGCTAATGGGGGGGGGGATGCCACACAGCCCATGCTAATGGGGAGAGGGGGATGCCACACAGCCTATTCTAATGGGGGGAGGGGGAAACCCACACAGCCAATGGGAATGGGGGGAGAGGTGGATGCCACACAGCCTATGGGAATGTGGGGAGAGGGATGCCACACAGCCTATACTAATGGGGGGAGAGGGGGATGCCACACAGCCAATGGGTATATGGGGAATGGAAGGGGGGGATGCCACACTGGATATATGGGGAATGGGATGGAGGCATGCTACACTGTCTATGGAATGGGGGCATCCCACACTGCCTATGGGAATTAGATAGGGGAATGACACTGTCTGTAATGGTGCGTTTTTGATTGAAAATTTTTTTTTCTTATTTTCTTCCCCCAAATCCTAGGTGCGTCTTATGGGCAGGTGCGTCTTATAGGGCGAAAAATACGGTATTTATGAGTCCTTTAGAGGCTCTTTAAAGAGGGATCAAATTCCTCTGGCAGGCTGATTCGTTACTAGCGCCAGGTATCGGCAGATGAGTGTCTGTACAGCGGCGTTATGAGCGACCGCTAGTGGTCGCTCTGATCGGCCGTGAGTCGCTATTACAGAGCGCCTCAGTCGCTCTAGTAACATTGTCGGCATTGATGAATTTGATGTGTGAGTCGCTATAGCACCAGTACAGAGCCATATAGTAGCGAACAGTAGCGACTGGTCATTGTAAGCGACTCACACCATATTCATCAAAAAAACAGCCTCACACAGCGCCGGCACTCAAAATTGTGTCGCTGTAGCCCAGAGCGCCAGACGCTGTGTGATTAAAGGCCATTTTTGAACACATATCCACCAGTAACAAAGCGTAAACACACGGAATGACATTGTTATTCCATTGTGACATTAACACTTTAATACCAGACCTGTAATGACAATTCAGCATAAAAATATAAAAAATAAAAATGTTTTAAAAAATGTATTTAAAACAGGCGAGGAGAGGTCACACAATGATTTGATACAAAAAAAAATATTAAAAGAAAACCCCCTTTAAAGAGAAAAGAAAAGAAAGAAAAGTAAAGTTCATTGAAATGTATGGGAGAGCGACAGGTAGCGACAGATAATACCAGACGCTCTAAAAGCCAGAGCGCCGCCGGGATCCGCTGAGCCGTCTGTGATGATGAATCGGTCGCTAGGTGTAGCTGTAAGAGGCGCTCACCAGATTCGTCTTCATAAATGTGGTATTGCGTGCCGGGCCTGGCGTTCACCTACTGCTACCTGACGCTACCTGTCGCTCACAAGGCGCTACCTGTCGCTATCCCTCGATGAATAAAGCCCTTAGATGATTCCCGCACACACACTCAGGCCCTTATTTATGAAGGAATAGTGTCAGGTAGCGACTGGTGAGCGGCCGGTAATGACAGGCGCCGCCGCGAGAACGCCGGCTCCCCACCACAATCACACATTTATCAAGCCGATCCTGCTTAGCGACTGAGATAGCGCCAGATAGCGACTCATTCATCATTATTCCAGCCTCAGCCCACAGCGCCAGCGTCCGACCTTGAACAGCGACAGGTATGACCTCTCGCTACCTGGCGCTCTCCAATGCATTTCAATGGAACAATCTTTAAATATTAATAATTAATTGTTAGTAATTTTTTTTTTTAAATGTGAAAAATTCTGTGACCACTTCTGCCATTTTAGATAATTTTTTTAAGGGAAAAAAAAAAAAATAGTACAGAATTGATATTACAGGTCTGATATTAATGTATTCATATTACTAAATTATTTAAAAAACTTGTTTTTTTTGGTTTCCAAAAATATGGTTGTTTGGGGTTAAAAAACTACTATTAACACATCGCCGCCAGCGCTCTGGGCTTTAAACATGCATTTCACAGCGCGAGAATTTTTTGAGCGTGATTTTTTAATGAATATGGTGGGAGCCGGTTGCTAGGGCCAGTCGCTATCATGCGCTCCCATACAGCGCGGAACCTGTCAAATAGCGACTCCTCACCCAATATTCAACATTACGGCAAACCGACTGATTCGCTATCAACTACCGAACAACGGCCAAGCACAGCGACTACTAGCGGGTGCTCTGAAAATGCCGCTACAGTCGTTCAACGCTACCTGCCGCTATTAATGAATCGGCCTCCCCGTTTTGATGCCCTGAACTCACCTTGATCTGGTACCTTAGGATATACATGGCTCAGGTCTAGGTTCCCTGTTCTACTTGTTCTTCAGGCCTGGCAGTAATGTGCTCAGCTCTATGCCACAGCACCTCCTACTGGGTTCTGTACGGGAAACCACATTTAGGAAAGTGAATCTGGTGAGCGCCTCTAACAGCGCCATGTAGCGTCACATGTATTATTACAGGCGGCTCAGTGTATAGCGCCGCGTATTACCTGTCGCTCAGTGTCATTCTCCCATACATTTCAATGGGGCTTCATTAGTTGTGTATAAATGTTTGCTCCAATCATTGTGTGACCTCTCCTGGCTGCACACAAACACTTTTATACATTTGTTTTTGTCGCAGTGTTATAACAATGTCATTCCATGGGTTTTCGCTTTGTTACTGGTGGATATGTGTTCAAAAACAGACTTTAATCGCACAGCGTCTGGCGCTCTATGTTACAGCGTCCAGGTTTAGAGCGCCGACGCTGTGTGATTAAAGTCTGTTTATGAACACATATCCACCAGTAACAAAGCGAAAACCCATGGAATGACATTGTTATAACACTGAGACAAAAAAAATTTATAAAAGTGTTTGTTTGCAGCCAGGAGAGGTCACACAATGATTGGAGCAAACATTTTTGATAAGTATGGTGTGGAGCACCGAGAGTCAGTCACGCTGAGCTGGCGCTACCTTTCGCTCCCTGCAGCGCTGTACTGGTGTAAGAGCGCCCAACATACATCCCATTCATTAATGCCGGCCAGGTTACTAGAGCGACCAAGAAGCTCTGTTATAGCACCCGATACATGTTTACAGCGTCTACTAGCGGTCGCTCTAAGCGCCATCTGGCAATACGTGGCGTTAGCAGCGAATCAGCCTCCATGTCTTTTTTTATGTCACATCTTTTTTTTCTAGAGAATCTATAGCCATATGTTCCTTCACTAATTTGCCAGTGACAGCTTTTCATACCTGTGGGTTAGTAGTATAAAAGGAACAGAAAAATAACCAGGACCTCAGGCTTGAGGGGTTTGATTCTCTAGATTTGTACTGATAGGGTTGGTATTGAATAGATTCAGTACTTAGAGGCTGATTTATTAATAGCGCCAGGTAGCGACAGTTGAGCGACTGTAGCGGTATTTTCACAGCGCCCGCTAGTAGTCGCTGTGCTTGGCCGTTGTTCAGTTGTTGATAGCGACTCAGTCGGTGTGCAGTAATGTTGAATACAAGGTGATGAGTCGCTATTTGACAGGTTCCGCGCTGTATGGGAGCGCATGATAGCGAATGGCCATAGCGACCGGCTTCCACCATATTCATTAACAAATCACGCTCCAAAAATTCTCGCGCTGTGAAATGCATGTTTAAACCCCAGAGCGCTGGCGGCGATGGGTTAAAAGTAGTTTTTTAACCCCCAAACAACCATATTTTGGAAAACAAAAAAAAAACAAGTTTATAAAAACATTTTGTAATATGAATACATTAATATCAGACCTGTAATATCAATTCTGCACAATTTTTTTTTTTTCTTACCTTAAAAAAATATCTAACATTGCAGAAGTGGTCACAGAAATTTTAACATTAAAAAAAAAAAAAATTATTAACAATTAATTATTAATGTTTAAAGATTGTTCCATTGAAATGCATTGGAGAGCGCCAGGTAGCGAGAGGTCATACCTGGCGCTGTTCAAGGTCGCTCGCTGGCGCTGTGGGCTGAGGCTGGAATAATGATGAATGAGTCGCTATCTGGCGCTATCTCAGTCGCTAAGCAGGATCGGCTTGATAAATGTGTGATTGTGGTGGGGAGCCGGCGTTCTCGTGGCGGTGACCGTCATTACCGTTCGCTCACCAGTCGCTACCTGGCGCTATCCCTTGTTAAATAAGGGCCTTATACTCATACCTCCCAATTGTCCCTGATTTGGAGTGACTGTCCCTCTTTTGATTCTGTGTCCCCCTGAACCTCATTGTTCTTCTTTGCTCGTCTTTGAGGCTTACCATACAGATCTGCAGCATTAAATTATGCATTTGCCTATTGAAAGGGTTTATATTTTAGTTTTAACTGTTACAATCTATCTCCTATCCATCCCTTAATAAGGGGTGTGGCCTAATTTAACAAATGTCCCTCTTTCCCACCCTGAAAAGTTGGTAGGTATGTGTATACTCTATAGAGGGATACTGAGAACAGTGGAGCCTGTAGGGTTCATTTCATTTCACGTTGCATTTTATAATCTAGGGCTACGATTATAGTGGACGGAGCTTTGCCTCATTCCCACAACGTGTAGAGGAAGCCCCGCTGACTTGTATTAAATGGCCCCATTATAATGCCGCACTCTTGCCTATAATCACATGGAGTTCAAGATCTCTTGACCTCTGCCACTTATACCTTCCAGAACATTAATCTCCCCTCCGGGGGTGACCCTGAGGGCCCTATTACAGGAGGGGTGAGTGTTGGACCTCCTCCTCCATGAGTCCCGCTGATAACAAGAGGGTCACCTTGTAATGTCGACACTGCGAAATCCTGACACATCCAACCGCGGGGCGAGAGCCACTTATATTCACCATGGCCTCCTATTATTATAGACATAGAGGAATATAGGTTAATAGTTCATTTAGCCCTGTCACGATCAAGAGGATTGAGTCCTGGACACTTAAAACAAATTATTAAATAATAATAATTGATGATTTGTCTTTTATTTTGAAGTATATATTGTTTAATTATTTTTATATTGTTTAATTTAATGAAAGCCCTTATTTACTAAGGCTGCGTTTACATGTGTCCAGTATAGCAGATAAAGGGGTACAACCCAAAAAGTCCTGCGGTAGCTCCTCTATGGCCCCTTTACACCTCTCCATTGCGGCAGGGCAAACAAAAAGAAAGAGTCCTGTTTACTGAGAGGCCGATTTATTAATAGCGCCAGGTAGCGACAGATGAGCGGCAGTAGCGTTATTTTCACAGCGCCCGCAAGTATTCGCTGTGCTTGGCCGTTGTTCGGTTGTTGACAGCGACTCAGTCGGTGTGCGGTAACGTTGAATACGGGGTTAGGAGTCGCTGTTTGACAGGTTCCGCGCTGTATGGGAGCGCATGACAGCGAATGGCCATAGCGAACGGCTCCCAGCATATTCATTAACAAATCACGCTCAAAAAATTCTCGCTGGCGGCGATGGGTTAAAAGTAGTTTTTTAACCCCCAAACAACCTTATTTTTTGAAAAAAAAATAAACAAGTTTTTATAAAAATTTTGTAATATGAATACATTAATATCAGACCTGTAATATCAATTCTGCACAAATTTTTTTTTTTTTTCCTTAAAAAAAATATCTAACATTGCAGAAGTGGTCACAGAATTTTTGACATTAAAAAAAAAAACCAAAAAAAAAAAAAAACAATATCAATTAATTATGAATATTTAAAGATTGTTCCATTGAAATGCATTGGAGAGCGCCAGGTAGCGAGAGGTCATACCTGGCGCTGTGATGGGATTAGCAGCGGCGCTGTTCGTTGAAGTTTGCTACATGATGAATCCAGCGCTAGCTGACGCTCTCGCCGGCGCTAGCTTCATTTAGCGTGATAAATGCGTGATTGTGTTCGCAGCCTGGCGTTCTGGAGTCGGTAGCCGCCGATAGCTGGCGATACCTGGCGCTAGTGAGACACTACCTGGCGCTATCCCTTGATAAATAAGGCACTGAGTCTGGGACACAACCGCCGACACACCTGATCCAGATGCAGCCCCATAGAAATGTATCGTGTGCAAAGCAAACACACGTAAAAACGTGGATTTTACAGAATTTTTCATTTTAAAACAAAAAAAGACCTGGGGTCCCCTTTTCCAAGGCTACCAGCCGGCGCACAAGGAATAGAAACTGAGGCCCCCGTGGCTCAGAGGACTAATGGGCGGCTTCCAGCCATGCCAGGACAACAGCCCCTATGCCCTTCGGTGTGGAACCGGTCAGTGTCGGACTGGGGCTCACCTGTAGAACTGATCCTGGGGGCCTACCCCACACTTACATGCAAGTATTTACGGCTTACATTCTGGGCCCATGCACAAAAAACATTATTTCATACTGTATTGTCTCGCTCTGTGCACTTGACATGCCACAAATAATCTATAGATAGTTTGAGTATTGGTGATAAAGGCTCTCAAAAGGGCTCTTGAGTGCAGAGAGGGATTCCCTTGTAGCCCTGTGGGCTACTCCAAGCCTGGGTTCGGTGCTCCTCAGGGGTGAACAATGGGCCCATGCCAATGGATATCAAGCTTCTTCCATACCCCCCCAAGCCATTGGGAGTACGGGTAATGGGGCAGGAGCTATTGGAAAGCCACCTGACACCATGCAGGCAGGTAACTTGCCACCTCTCATCCTTTGAACTAGTATAGGGGTGCCTTGGACTACTTACTAGTTCAAGGTAGAAAGCCAGCGCACGAGGAATAGAAACTGAGGCCCCCATGGCTCAGGGGACGAATGGGCGGCTTCCAGCCATGCCAGGACAACAGCCCCTATGCCCTTCAGTGTGGAACCGGTCAGTGTCGGACTGGGGCCCACCTGTAGAAATGATCCTGGGGACCTACCCCACACATACATGCAAGTATTACCGACTTACATTCAGGGCCCATGCACAAAAAATATTATTTCATACTGTATTGTTTCTCTCTCTGTGCACTTGCCATGCACCAATAATATATAAAAAGTTCAGGTATTGCTGATGAAGACCCTCAAAGAGGCCCCTGATTGCAGGGTGGAGGACTGGTAACCCCATGGGCTAGTCAAAGCCTTGGTTCGGTGCTCCTCCAGGGGTGAACAATGGGCCCACGCCGATGGACACCAAGCTCTTCCATACCCCCCCAAGCCATTGGGAGTACAGGTAATGGGGCAGGAGATATTGGAAAGCCACCTGACACCATGCAGGCAGGTAACTTGCCACCTCTCACCCTTTGAACTAGTATAGGGGTGCCTTAGACTACTTACTAGTTCAAGGTAGAAAGCCGGCACACGAGGAATAGAAACCGAGGCCCCCATGGCTCAGGGGATGAATGGGCAGCTTCCAGCCATGCCAGGACAACAGCCCCTATGCCCTTCAGTGTGGGTCTGGTCAGTGTCGGACTGGGGCCCACCTGTAGAACTGATCCTGGGGGCCTACCCCACACTTACATGCAAGTATTCCATTCAGGGCCCATGCACAAAAACACTATTTCATAACATATTGTCTCGCTCTGTGCACTTTACATGCCACAAATAAGCTATAGTTTAGGTATTGCTGATGAAGGCTCTCAAAGGGGCCCTTGAGTGCAGGATAGGGGATTCCCTGATAACCCCATGGGCTAGTCCAAGCCTGGGTTCGGTGCTCCTCCAGGGGTGAACAATGGGCCCATGCCGATGGACATCAAGCTCTTCCATACCCCCAAGTCACTGGAAGTACAGGTAATGGGGCAGGGGATATTGGAAAGCCACCTGACACCATGCTGGCAGGTAACTAACCACCCCCCCACCCTAGTATAGGGGTGCCTTGGACTACTTACTAGTTCAAGGTAGAAAAAGCAAAATAAAACACGCACATAAGTAATTTATTGATATAATATTAAACTCTACTCTCCTCTCTGGAGGGGCGTCCTCCAACTGTCCGGCCCCTCTTGGGTCTTAATGGGTCAAAATGAGCTCTCTGCCTCTGCTTGAATAGGAGAAGGACAAGGGTCCCCCTTCCTTACAGGTTGAAAACTTGACGGGTTCTGCTCACTCCCCATTAGAGGGAGGAGGGGCTTTTATACCTCAGGGTGTGGCTTCCCTGGAATTCCCCCTAGCATCATTTTGCAGATGGGAGAAGATTCCCAGAGAAATTGCGAAGCAGAAGAGGGGCCGATGGAGGACCGCAGAGGTCCCCAGACAGGAAGCAACGCTAAAGACAGCCAAGAAACTGGAAAGCGGTTCAAAAACTTACCCATCATTGCTCCAGCCGGGGCAGGCTCCAGGTTTATGTGGGCCCTTGGGCGGCATGGTCTCAGTGAGCCCCTTTGTGGTGAACAGTCGCGTTACATCTGGATCTGGATGCCCCCTAAGGATCATGCTATTTGGACCAAAACTCTAGTTTTGGTCTACTTTGAAGCGCACCAAACCACTTTAATCCTGACCTCGGAGCCTAAACGAATCTAGATCCTCCTGATTCTGGCCTCTGTGTGTGACCCCCTCCTCCCTTTGTTCATTACTTTCCTGGAACTGGTGAATGCATTGTTGGGGTCACCAGTTTGAGTTAACGGCCAAACAAGGGGGGTTCTTTCACAAACAGGGGCATCCCAAATTGAGATGCCCCTGTAAAGCAGGGTGCAATTATTATTATTATTATTGTTTATTTATATAGCGCCATCATCTTCCGTAGCGCTTTACAAAGTAGTAATTACAGACAGGGTAGAAACATATGGTACATATACTATTTCAAATGCAGTTTTACAGATGTGACAGTGGATATTCCGAGTACAAGATACAATAGGGGAGAGAGCCCCGCCCCTGAGGAGCTTACAGTCTAAAGGAAGAGAGGTGAAGACGAGGGGGAAGGATCAAACAGTCAGTGTTGAGCTTTGTGCCCTTTAGAAGATTGGTTACGCCAGATTATATGCTTGTCTGAATAAGTGAGTTTTAAGGGCGCCTTTGAAGGTTTAGAGGGTTGTGGAGTGGCGGATTGGGTGGGGGAGGGCATTCCAGAAGATTGGAGTTGCACGTGAGAAGTCCTGGAGGCGAGCATGAGAGGAGGTGACCAGGGTGGAGGACAGGAAAAGGTCGGCAGAAGAGGGGAGGCTGCGTCTAGGTTGATACTGTTGGATTAGAGATGAGATGTAGGGAGGGGCCTGGTTGGAGAGAGCTTTGTAGGCGAGAGTTAGAGTTTTGAACAGGATTCGCTGTGGGACTGGCAGCCAGTGTAGGGATTGGCAGAGAGGAGCAGAACTGGAGGAGCGAGAGGAGAGATGGATGAGGCGAGCAGCAGAGTTCAGGATAGATTGGAGGGGTGCCAGTCTGTTAGTTGGTAAGCCACAAAGAAGGATGTTGCAGTAATCCAGACGGGATATGACCAGGGCATGCACTAGCATTTTAGTGGTGTCAGGTGAGAGGAAAGGACGGATGCGGGAGATGTTTTTAAGTTGGAGACGACAGGAGGTGGCCAGGGAGTGAATATGTGGTTTGAAAGAGAGAGCAGAGTCCAGAATGACTCCCAGGCATCGAGCTTGGGGAGTTGCTGTTATTGTGTAATTGTTGACAGAAATAGACGTGTTAGAGAGGGGAGGGGAGTTAGAGGGTGGGAAAATGACCAGTTCTGTCTTGTCCATGTTTAGCTTGAGGTAGCGAGATGACAATTGCTTGCATAGTGGGTATGCCAGCGATCCCAGGGGGTGTCACACAGTAGGGTATCACAGATTGGGATGCTCCAGGGATAGGGAATCAGCCGGGGTGGGCAACTTAAAAGCAAAACAAAACCCGGCACTTCCTCCCCTGGAATCTAAATCGAGATGGAACCCCGTCATTCATGAAGATGTGGGCACCAGATGTGGAGATGCCCTCCCAGTCCACCAAGAGCCATCGCACACCCCAAAGACCAGCCCTGTCAGTGCCCCCCCCAGAGAGTGGGGGCCCTGGCAGCTGCCCTGCCTTGCCGGGTGCTGACGCCGGCCCTGGCTCCAGCTCATGATCACATTGGGTGACCTCTTATTATTAAGTCACTTGTAAGGCCAGCCAGTCTCGTCTCCTGATCGGGTGGTGCACAGACCCTCCTGGCGGGTGCATCCGCGCTGACCCAGATTCTGGAGCAGTGACATTTTCTGCCAATGCTCCGGGATGCCCATCAATTCCAGTTTCCAGAGATGCATTGTGAGGAGTCCTCCGAGCTTTCCGCTCGTGTAGAAAACCCTGCGCGAGCAGCCGAGCCCCGGGGCGGATGTTTGTCTGCTCGGAAACAGATGCCGGCGATGAGCTCACTCGGTTTGGTCAGTGACTCCGCTTCTTGCTTCTGGGTTCTGCCATCAGCTGAAACAACTGGGTTGTGCAGGTTAAGAAAAAAACAAACTTATATTCTGCTTTAAAGCGGAACAAAACACAGGCTCCTGGGGTTGGTTCTGTGCCCCAGGGGCATGTCAAATTGGGATCTGTGTAAAAAAAAAACTCAAATTGCCCAGTACAACGCACCTCTTCTCAGTCCAATGGCACATGCACTGGCTTTTGTCCAATCAGAACTGTTTGCCGTGACTATGGGGTTTATTCATGAAGGTCTAGCGCCAGGTCTATGACTAAGGGCCGTTGAGGACCCGAAACGCGTCAGAGGACCCCCTTTCCCCTCTGCCCGAGTCTTGTATTGATTTTACCTGGCTGTTGCTGCCTCGAATTTGTATCTGGACATGCTGATGATTTTAATGCTGATACAATAAAGAATCACTTTTTAAGGAAGTGCGGATCCACCATCCATTCTTTTGCCTAGCGCCAGGTAGCACCTCGTAGCGGCAGGCAGCGTCTGGTGTAACCACATTTATGAACGCGATTCTGGTGAGCGACTCTAACAGCGCCATGTAGCGTCCGATTCATCAATACAGGCGGCTCAGCGTATAGCGCCGGCGCTCTAGCTTTCAGAGCGCCAGATCTTACCTGTCGCTACCTGTCGCTCTCCCATACATTTCATTGGATGTTCCTTCTAATATCTTTAAAATGTTATTTTTTTTTCTTTCTCTCAAATAATTGTGTGACCTCTCCTGACCTAGAAAAAGTCATTTTTGAAAACTTTAGATTTTTTTGTTTTTTATGCAGAATTGTCAATTGTCACAGGTCTGGCACTAAAGTGTTAATGTCACAATGTTACAACAATGTAATTCCATGTGTTTTCGCTTTGTTACTGGTGGATATGTGTTAAAACAGACTTTAATCACACAGCGTCTGGTGCTCTATGCTACAGCGCCCAGCTTCAGAGCGCCGAGTGCCGGTTGCACTGAGCTGGCGCTACCTCTCACTCCCTGCAGCGCTGTACTGTTTTTAGAGTGCCCAACACACATCACATTCATCAATGCCGGCCAGGTTACTACAGAGACCAAGACGCTCTGTTACAGCGCCCGATAGCCGATCACAGCGTCTGCTAGCAGTTGCTCTAAGCGCCGCTATACAGACGCTCATCTGCCGATAGCTGGCGTTAGTAATGAATCAGCCTCCACGTCATTTAGCAAACGGCTCTAATAGGCTTCAATGAGAAGGCTATCTGAATGACTGGGAAGGAAGCGCACACACAGCCCGAGCATGCAGGGGTTCTCACTCCCCATTGTAAACAATCAGAGCATTTGCTGGATTACCTAGTCACGGCAAACGGCTCTGATTGGCCGAGAGCCCGCACATGTGCTGTCGGATGGGGGACAGGTGAGTGAATTACAGTGACCGGGGGGCTATCACAAAGCGGGGCATCCCAATTCCGGATACCCCAGGAGAAGGCCATCTTTTAAATCCAGGACCGGCCACCCTGGGTTTTGTTCCGCTTCAAAGCCCAACTCCAGACAACATGTTTTTGTTTTTTTTTTGGAGTGAGTTGGGAGGCGTTAGAAAATTCTTCAAGTTATTTGTGTCTAATGGAGAGATACGATGTCAATGGTCAGGAACAGGAAGACAAATAGTGTTTACAGTGGTGTAAATCAGCTACAAGGTAATGATTGCTATATGGCTCATTGTGAGCCTTTGTTTTTGGAGATTTATAATTGTATATATATATATTTTTTTTTTATTTTGCACAGTTGTTTAATATAATCGTTTATTGATCATGGTTGCACTTTAGATTGGTTAGATTTTTGTGCCGGCACAAAAAAAGACTTTAGAGGGTATATATATATATATATATATATATATATATATATATATATATATAGATTCGGGGCACTATAGGACTACATGTATTTTTACATACTGTGTTAGTCCTTTATTATAGGACTTTATTATATATAGGGAGTTTTGCAGTTGATTTTAATTGGTCTTGTGGTTTATGTTGTGTGTATTTTAATATACTCCTGTGAGTATAGTTATATTCAATAAAAATATTTGTATATTATTTGTGGTTGGTGCTCCTCATTTGAGGAAGGTGTGATTCAGGTCACGTCCACTCATTTTTCTGTTCTGTAATGATTGCTATCAATACGGCATACAGTCCATTGGTGTATATCGGATACCAGGCAATGACCAGTAACAGAAGGATAGGCAGAGACACAATTCGCGAAGCAACTGGTGTAAATGGTCTCCAGGCCTTTCTGAATAGTCGGCATGACCAGGGCCGGCGTCAGCACCCAGCAAGTTGGGGCAGCTGCCGGGGGCCCCCACCCTCCGGGGGGTCCACTGACAGGGCAGCCTTTGGGGTGTGCGACCAGCGGTGGACTGGGAGGGCACAGCCACAGCTGGGGCCCACATCTCCTTGAATGTCGGGGTTCCATACAACGGGACATCTCGATTTAGATTCTAGGGGAGGAAGTGCTGGGTTTTGTTCTGCTTTTAAGTTGCTCTCCCCATCTGATTTCCTATCCCTGGAGCATCCCAATCTGTGATACCCTCCTGTGTGATACCCACTATGCAAGCAATTCCACCCCTGAGTTTTGGTCCGCTTTACTGGGGCAACTCAATTTGGGATGTCCCTGTTTGTGAAAGAACCCCCCTGGTTTTGCCGCTAACTCAAACTGGCGACACCACAGTGCATTCACCAGTTCCAGGAAAGTAATGAACAGGGGAGGGGGTCACACACAGGGGCATCTAAAATCAGGAGGATCTAGATTCGTTTAGACTCCGAGGTCAGGTTTAAAGGGGTTTGGTGCGCTTCAAAGTAGACCAAAACTAGAGTTTTGGTCCAAATAGCATGATCCTTAGGGGGCATTAAGATTTGGGACGTCCCTCAGTGATGTGACGCAACTTTTCACCACAAAGGAGACCATGCGGCCCAAGGGCCCACATAAACCTGGAGTATGCCCTGGGCATGGCAGTCTATGCCACTCATTAACGTGCATGCCAAAAGAAGACAAATCCTGGTGGGGGGTGGTGGGGAGGGCTTTAATGAGAAGTAACCACCGGGACTGGAGTCTATAAGACTCTAGGGCTGGTGGTCTTCATCTTTTTTGGGAATCTTCAATTTGGGATACTCATACTCCTAAATGTACATGGTCCACAGAAAATAGCGGCTCCAGTAACCACCGCACAAAGGATGGCACAAACCCACTGCGCCAAAAAGCCCCCAAATGAAAATCAACTAAATCCTAATTAAGTACAAACACAAGGGGTGCCCCAACCCCAAAAAGGGAATATAACCAGAGACTAACAAAGGCACTCCATTAATACTAATTCATATCCAATTTTACTTTTAGGTTATTAAATTATCACAATATCAAGACACGTTAAAAATTGTTAAAAGACATACAACACACATCAAATGAGGGCGGGGGGGGGGGGGGGGGGGGGGTTAGTATATCCAGTGGAAAAAACGAAATGTGTCAGTAATTAATTAATAAAACTATATTTACAAATAACTTCATAAAGTGTCCAGTGCTTCCAAAGTGCATCAGATCCTAAATCTATATACAAACATAATAATATAGAGATTGCCAAGAAAGAGGTAGGTGCAAATCACAGACAAAATACATGTAATAATGTTATCTTACTTGCCAAACAAAGTGCCATGTGCGGACCAACCACTGGGTCCTCCCAATTCCCTGCAACGCGTTTCGTGACCTAGAGTCACTTCCTCAGGCAGAGTACACTGTTAATAACCTAAAAATAAAATTGGATATGAATTATTATTAATGGAGTGCCTTTGTTAGTCTCTGGTTATATTCCCTTTTTGGGGTTGGGGCACCCCTTGTGTTTGTACTATATTTATTCTAACAGGGATTTACCAGAGCAGGGTACCTATACTTTAAGCCATTATTTGGTGCCACCCATCTTTCTTTCTTGGTAAATAAATCCTAATTAATACATCAATTCATTAAGTTGAAAGTAGACATTACCACAGATGCATAAAACCACACAAATACACACACATAAATCCATAAGAGGGACTACCCCTGGGCAAATGTGACATCAAAAGCTAATACAATATTAAAAATTCATAATATCCTAAACACCAATCAGAGAATCCTGTCTTCCAATAAAGTGCTAATTTGCCAATTAAAGTGCAAAGGTAGTGTGAAAAATAAAATACAGTGTAAACAAATGATATATATGATATATATATATATATATATATATATATATATATATATATATATATATATACAAAATGTGAACAACGGGGAAAAAATTCACCTAAAAGTGATGCCCAGAGAGAATGGTAGCCCCACTACTCCAACAAAAGGAGATGATAATCCCACGCGTTCCGTGGCCCCATATAACAGGCCACTTTTTCAGGGTACTACCGATATGATCCTCCTTATATGGTCCAGGCAGTTTATTATCCCCGCGATTCCCGTGCTTTCCCCCCAGTGTGTGCGGAGGCTCCGGCCGTCAGCCGCCCACAGGCCCAGGGCCCGCATCACAGAGAACCACCAAGGAGATAGAGCAAGATTGTGGCTCCTCCCGAGCGCGCCCCGCACACCACCGCCAGAATAACAAGGGGAGCGCCAGACAGACATTACCACGGCCGCTGCCGACAGAAACTGCGACCGGCACCACAGTGCCAGAGGAGCACCCGGCGGCACTTCCATCAATACATAGCACGATACACAGAAATTTTAAAAAGAAACAATGAGTTACAAGAAATGTACATGGCATTGAGAGAAGACCAATGGCTCTTTGAGGGGGATCCTGGGTTTTGGCCTGCTTTAAAGAGCAGCAACCACCAGACCTAGAGTCTCTAAGACATGTATGCAGGTTTTGTACCACTTTAAAAAGTCTTTAAGACTCTAGGGTAAGGGGTCTTCCTTAAGATTGTGACAGTGTGTGCTTAGTAAATCCCTCTCATTAATTGGTTCATTCATTCATGCATGGCGGCCCCCACCTCCCCCGGGGGTCCTGACACCTGTCAGACAGGTAATTAGAGTGGTAACTGATAGAGGTCCCGGGGGGGGGGAGCACCGCGGCTGTAGCGTAGGCGCAGGGGAGACGTCTGCGGGCCGCAGTGGGCGGTGCTATGTCTCCCGTGCTAATTTTAATGAGCCGATTACTGTTAATTGGTCTCCCCCTTCTCTAAAGGCTGAGTGTAAATTGTCCCCCTGGGGGGAAGCCTGATTGGCTGTTAATTGGTACATACAGATTGCCCACATTAATCCAGACCCTCACCCTGAATAAGAGCCTATCTTATATGTTTCCCATACCCTGTACATACAGATTGCCCACATTAATCCGGACCCTCACCCTGAATAAGAGCCTATCTTATATGTTTCCCACACCCTGTACATACAGATTGCCCACATTAATCCGGACCCTCACCCTGAATAAGAGTCTATCTTATATGTTTCCCCCCCTGTACATACAGATTGCTCACATTAATCCGAACCCTCACCCTGAATAAGAGTCTATCTTATATGTTTCCCCCCCCGTACATACAGATTGCCCACATTAATCCGGACCCTCAACCTGAATAAGAGCCTATCTTATATGTTTCCCCCACCCTGTACATACAGATTGACCACATTAATCCGGACCTTCACCCTGAATAAGAGCCTATCTTATATGTTTCACACACCCTGTACATACAGATTGACCACATTAATCCGGACCTTCACCCGGAATAAGAGCCTATCTTATATGTTTCCCCCACCCTGTACATACAGATTGCTCACATTAATCCGGACCTTCACCCTGAATAAGAGCCTATCTTATATGTTTCCCACACCCTGTACATACAGATTGCTCACATTAATCCGGACCCTCACCCTGAATAAGAGCCTATCTTATATGTTTCCCACACCCTGTACATACAGATTGCCCACATTAATCCGGACCCTCACCCTGAATAAGAGTCTATCTTATATGTTTCCCCCCCTGTACATACAGATTGCTCACATTAATCCGGACCCTCACCCTGAATAAGAGTCTATCTTATATGTTTCCCCCCCTGTACATACAGATTGCTCACATTAATCTGGACCTTCCCCCTGAATAAGAGCCTATTTTATATGTCCCCCCCCATACATACAGATTGCCCATATTAATCCGGACCCTCAACCTGAATAAGAGCCTATCTTATATGTTTCCCCCACCCTGTACATACAGATTGACCACATTAATCCGGACCTTCACCCTGAATAAGAGCCTATCTTATATGTTTCACACACCCTGTACATACAGATTGACCACATTAATCCGGACCTTCGCCCTGAATAAGAGCCTATCTTGGGGGAGCGTGGCTAACTGCCGAGGAAGATGGCAGTGCAGCTCTGCTCCCCGGGGACATAGAGGCGGACGGCCCTCCGCTCCAGCTAAGCAGCACACCCTTGCCTGGCGCTGCCAGCATCCGCACCACCCACTGCCCTGCTATGGGCAAGAACGGAGGCAGAACGAAGGGGCACGGGCCGGGAAGAGGCTGCGGGACCCCAGCGCGCCCTCACACACACAGACGCAGCATGGCGGGGAGGGAGGGGGAGGCAGGGGCCCGCCCTCCTCACACCGCGCAGCATGCGGCGCCCGTCGGACCGGAGCTCAGAGCGAGGAGAGGAGGTAGGGGAAGCGGTCGCCCCTCAAGGCTCACAAGGGGGTCGACTGCAGGCCGATACAGAGCCCTCCCCACATCCCTCGCAAACGGCCCCCAGCAAAATGGCGGCGGCCTCCCGGCGCTCTCCCTCACCTGCAGTGAGCACAGCCCAGAACCACATTAGCGAGGGGGGATCCCGCCCATCGCTACCACCACCATCCATATCACCCCCCCCCATTCTCCCCTTTGGAAGAGGGTGCCATCACCAGCTCGGGCCCACCACCACAAAGTCAGCGGGGGCGCGCAGCTACTGGGGGAGACATCCGCCACGTGGATGATGATTTGGGGATGGCTGCAAGAGAGGAGGGATGCCCTGACCCTTTTCCTGTGCCCTCGGGTCGTTTTCATTGCTTACGGGGCAGCTCACCCCTGTCACTTTCTAACAGTGACTTGCCGCTTTCTGGAGAGCCACTTTCTCCAAGAGGCAGCGACTTATCTCAGCTATTGATCGAAGATGGGCCTGAAAGCGGATCGCTATCTGGGCAGGGGGCCCCCAGGACGGATGCGCTCGATTCGACAGTGCGAGATGCAAACTTACTGGCCAAATTTAAAGCCTTGCTGCAGCAGGAGCTAGCGGCGGCCGTGACCCAGCTCTCAACTAGTTATTCTAAGGAAATCAAGGATCTGGGCGACAGAACCAATGCGCTGGAAGAAAAAATGGATGACATGGTTGCAGTCCTGGAGAGCAGGGGGTCTGAATCTACGGCCCTCAGAGAAGGCATGGATTCACTGCAACAAAAGCTAGAGGATCTGGAGAACCGATCCAGACGGGTCAACATCTGTATACGGGGCCTCCCAGAATCAAATGAGGGCGTGCCAGCTACCATCACGGTCCTCCTACAGGAACTGATCCCTTCTATGCCTGGAGCTGGATCGCGCCCACTGGGCTCTGATCCCCAAAAGATCCGATGGTCTCCCCAGGGACATTGTGGTCAACCCGACCTTCTACCGCACTAAGGAAGCGATCCTGATGGCCGCCAGAGAAATACCACATATCCCAGACGTCGCACCCCAAACCCTGAAACCCGGCCTGGAGATTCTACGGAGCCACAACATAAAATACCGATGGGGCTTCCCCTTCAATCTTGCGTTTACCAACGTGGGCCGCCAGTATGCAGTCAGCTCCCCAGAGGACCTGCGAGACACGCTGAAGGATCTGGGCCTAACCTCCGTCGACTCCCCGACCTACACGTTCAGGGTGGCTGCTCAGCAAGCTTCCTGGCGGCCGACGCTACAGCCCCTGTGGGAGAAGGTGCGCTCCGGCAAGAAGAGAGATCGGGCTGCCGGGCGCCTGGACCCGGGATGAGGACTTGGACCCGTCTGAGTGGTAATATGAATAGTTTTTGGTGACTCCCCTTATTGGAGTGAAAGTATTGAATTTCAAAATGGTTAATAGTTCGTTGTCCTAGAGTTGTTAACTACCCTTGATGGGTGGACCCTATCGTGTCGGCCTCCTGGCTGGGGGGCCCCTGCTGCGGTGGCCTAGATTGGGCCCCCGTGGTAGCGGCCTACCATACGAGCTGGGTTGGCCTACCTGTGGGGTTCGGGCTCGGGGCTTGGCTCATATTACATGTTGCCGCCCTGGTGTTCGTGCCGACTGGTGGCCGCGCGGACCCACCAATGGTTGTGCTAGTTAAGAAGTTCCGAATACTAGTTTGTAACTTTTCATGTATGCCGAAAGTTGAACTTGAGATACGCTATTCCATGCTGACCTCTGTTGCTCAATATTGAGTCCTATAGTACCGCTAAATGTTGGGTTATTTTATTATACTATGCTTCTCTGTTTTTGCCCGAATAGGGTAATGTTTAATTCCCAGGTTTGCCCTATGTCCCCGGGGTGAGCCCCCTGATTGACAAGTTGTCAAATGGTCCAGTTAAGGCCATGTTTTGCCTTGACTACTGGCCCCATTTCTGCTATTTCAGACTCTGGAAGGGCCTTTGGCGGTATTGCCCCGCGCATTGGCCCAAGGTGTTTTGTTTTTATGTGTCTTATGTTTCCCAATTTCTACTTCCGCCCGCTCTATAATCCATTCCTTCTCCCACTTCCCCTCCCCCCCTTCCTTACTTGGATTTCCCGCGTTCCACTAGGCCAGATTTTAACATCCTGCACCATCAGGTCCGCCATGGTTGGACTGAACATTAAGGTTGTCCAGGGCTTTAATGTCCCCGCTAAGCGTAATAAGGTCTTTCATTACTATAAGTCCTGTAAAGCTGATGTGATTTTTTTGCAAGAAACCAGGCTCTCCACCCATTCCAGGCCAAAGTACCTTAGTGGCCATTTCCCCTTGGCTTATCTCGCTTGTGCCAGAGAGAACAAAAGGGGAGTCCTGATCGCCTTCCGCAAGAACCTACCGTTTATCTGCTCTAAGGAGATCTCAGACCCCACCGGCAGATATCTCATACTACAGGGTAACCTCTATGACGTGGAGATTACCCTGGTCACGTATTATGCACCCAACACCTTCCAAACTCGTTTTTTTCAAGCACCTGTTGACGGTTGTCCAGAATAATACCAGGGGGGGTCCTGATAATGGGAGGGGATTCGACCCTGACAATAAACCCTGGATTGGATAGGTGGCGCTCAGGGCAATCTGGGGCGGTCCCAGGATGCCCAGTCCGTGGTCTTCCGTGACCTCCTTAATCGCCACAGCCTGTGCGATGTCTGGAGGAAAAAGAATCCCAGAGTCCGTGATTTCACATTCTATTCTAATCCTCACAGTACGTTTTGTAGGACAGACCACATATTAGTCCCTCAATTGGTGCTACCTGCTACTATTGACTCTAAAATTTACACTACAGCCTGGTCCGATCACAGTCCAGTAATGGCAGTCTTGGACCTTTTGGTCACGACTAAGCACTCTTATAGCTGGCGGCTCAACGATTCCCTTCTGTCAAAAATACCCACTTGCCTTAAAATACAAGAGGCCCTTCAGGAATATTTCTCGCTCAACACTAACTTGGTCTCCTTCCCGATATCCTTGTGGGAAGCCCATAAGGCCACCATGAGAAGGAATATTATCTCTATAGCCTCTGCTGAGAAGCGTGAAAGACAAAGGAGAATAAGGGAGTTGACCTTGAGTTTTGAGCGAGCTGAAATACAATGGAAGAGGGCTCCAAACGCCAGAAATAAGAGGGCTGTGGACAAACTGCGATTAGAGCTTAATGTGCTCCAAGATGACCAGGGCGAGAAAAGACTCAGGTGGTCGAAACAGAAATTTTATTCGAGAGGCAATAAGCCGGACACGATGTTAGCCCGGAAGCTGAGGGCCGCTGACCTTGATAGGCGACAACCCATAAAGCTCAAGCTCAGCTCGGGCGCTGTTACGGCTGACCCCAATAAAGTTGTTTCGGCCTTTGGGGATTTTCTTTCGACCCTTTACTCAGCCCCAGCTACCACGAATACGGCCATACGGGACGAGTTTTTTGAACAGGTTGAACTACCCCACATTGAACAGAGATATGTGGACAGGATGGAGGCTCCCATTACAAAAGGTGAAGTGCTCCTCGCCATTAAATCCCTGAAGTCCGCTAGGACCCTGGGTCTGGACGGGTTTAGTGGCCTGTACTATAAAAAGTTTGCCCCCATCCTGGCGCAACATCTATCAGACCTCTTTAATGCCTTGTGTGCAGATACCTCGCTTAACCCTAGTTCGCTACTGGCGGACATCTGCATGATTCCCAAGCCAGATAAAGACGGTCTGCTTATTCAAAATTATAGGCCAATATTAGAGATGAGCGAACTTTTGAAAAATTCGATTCGACTGATTCGCCGAATTTTCCGACAAAAATCGTTTCGACCCGAATAAATTCGCGACGAATCGCTATTAAAAACGGCTATTTCTGAGCCTCCTACAGCCTCAATAGGGTTGTAAACCATTCAGCCTTGCTGTAACACGCACAGGATGCGTGCTGGGTTAGTTAAATAATACTTTGAAGAAATATCACATGCAGATCAGAGGCATCGCTAATAGAATCGCAGAGCGGCACAATTGCAGAGAGTTGAAGTGGCATCACTATGAGGGGCAGAAGGAGCCCAAATATACACTGGAGTTGGCCTCAGGAGCCCAAAAATTGGATGAATCACACCCTGGAGTTGGCAGAAGTTGGCAGCAGCAGCAGCAGCAGGAGCCCAAATATACACTGGAGTTGGCTTCAGGAGCCCAAAAATTGGATGAATCACACCCTGGAGTTGGCAGAAGTTGGCAGCAGCAGCAGCAGGAGCCCAAATATACACTGGAGTTGGCCTCAGGAGCCCAAAAATTGGATGAATCACACCCTGGAGTTGGCAGGAGTTGACAGTAGCAGCAGCAGGAGCCCAAATATACACTGGAGTTGGCCTCAGGAGCCCAAAAATTGGATGAATCACACCCTGGAGTTGGCAGAAGTTGGCAGCAGCAGCAGCAGGAGCCCAAATATACACTGGAGTTGGCTTCAGGAGCCCAAAAATTGGATGAATCACACCCTGGAGTTGGCAGGAGTTGACACCAGCAGCAGCAGGAGCCCAAATATACACTGGAGTTGGCTTCAGGAGCCCAAAAATTGGATGAATCACACTCTGGAGTTGGCAGAAGTTGGCAGCAGCAGCAGCAGGAGCCCAAATATACACTGGAGTTGGCCTCAGGAGCCCAAAAATTGGATGAATCACACCCTGGAGTTGGCAGGAGTTGACAGTAGCAGCAGCAGGAGCCCAAATATACACTGGAGTTGGCCTCAGGAGCCCAAAAATTGGATGAATCACACCCTGGAGTTGGCAGAAGTTGGCAGCAGCAGCAGCAGGAGCCCAAATATACACTGGAGTTGGCCTCAGGAGCCCAAAAATTGGATGAATCACACCCTGGAGTTGGCAGGAGTTGACACCAGCAGCAGCAGGAGCCCAAATATACACTGGAGTTGGCTTCAGGAGCCCAAAAATTGGATGAATCACACCCTGGAGTTGGCAGAAGTTGGCAGCAGCAGCAGCAGGAGCCCAAATATACACTGGAGTTGGCCTCAGGAGCCCAAAAATTGGATGAATCACACCCTGGAGTTGGCAGAAGTTGGCAGCAGCAGCAGCAGGAGCCCAAATATACACTGGAGTTGGCTTCAGGAGCCCAAAAATTGGATGAATCTCACCCTGGAGTTGGCAGGAGTTGACACCAGCAGCAGCAGGAGCCCAAATATACACTGGAGTTGGCTTCAGGAGCCCAAAAATTGGATGAATCACACCCTGGAGTTGGCAGAAGTTGGCAGCAGCAGCAGCAGGAGCCCAAATATACACTGGAGTTGGCCTCAGGAGCCCAAAAATTGGATGAATCACACCCTGGAGTTGGCAGGAGTTGACAGTAGCAGCAGCAGGAGCCCAAATATACACTGGAGTTGGCCTCAGGAGCCCAAAAATTGGATGAATCACACCCTGGAGTTGGCAGAAGTTGGCAGCAGCAGCAGCAGGAGCCCAAATATACACTGGAGTTGGCCTCAGGAGCCCAAAAATTGGATGAATCACACCCTGGAGTTGGCAGGAGTTGACACCAGCAGCAGCAGGAGCCCAAATATACACTGGAGTTGGCTTCAGGAGCCCAAAAATTGGATGAATCACACCCTGGAGTTGGCAGAAGTTGGCAGCAGCAGCAGCAGGAGCCCAAATATACACTGGAGTTGGCCTCAGGAGCCCAAAAATTGGATGAATCACACCCTGGAGTTGGCAGAAGTTGGCAGCAGCAGCAGCAGGAGCCCAAATATACACTGGAGTTGGCTTCAGGAGCCCAAAAATTGGATGAATCACACCCTGGAGTTGGCAGGAGTTGACACCAGCAGCAGCAGGAGCCCAAATATACACTGGAGTTGGCTTCAGGAGCCCAAAAATTGGATGAATCACACCCTGGAGTTGGCAGAAGTTGGCAGCAGCAGCAGCAGGAGCCCAAATATACACTGGAGTTGGCCTCAGGAGCCCAAAAATTGGATGAATCACACCCTGGAGTTGGCAGAAGTTGGCAGCAGCAGCAGCAGGAGCCCAAATATACACTGGAGTTGGCCTCAGGAGCCCAAAAATTGGATGAATCACACCCTGGAGTTGGCAGGAGTTGACAGTAGCAGCAGCAGGAGCCCAAATATACACTGGAGTTGGCCTCAGGAGCCCAAAAATTGGATGAATCACACCCTGGAGTTGGCAGAAGTTGGCAGCAGCAGCAGCAGGAGCCCAAATATACACTGGAGTTGGCCTCAGGAGCCCAAAAATTGGATGAATCACACCCTGGAGTTGGCAGAAGTTGGCAGCAGCAGCAGCAGGAGCCCAAATATACACTGGAGTTGGCCTCAGGAGCCCAAAAATTGGATGAATCACACCCTGGAGTTGGCAGGAGTTGACAGTAGCAGCAGCAGGAGCCCAAATATACACTGGAGTTGGCCTCAGGAGCCCAAAAATTGGATGAATCACACCCTGGAGTTGGCAGAAGTTGGCAGCAGCAGCAGCAGGAGCCCAAATATACACTGGAGTTGGCCTCAGGAGCCCAAAAATTGGATGAATCACACCCTGGAGTTGGCAGGAGTTGACAGTAGCAGCAGCAGGAGCCCAAATATACACTGGAGTTGGCCTCAGGAGCCCAAAAATTGGATGAATCACACCCTGGAGTTGGCAGAAGTTGGCAGCAGCAGCAGCAGGAGCCCAAATATACACTGGAGTTGGCCTCAGGAGCCCAAAAATTGGATGAATCACACCCTGGAGTTGGCAGGAGTTGACAGTAGCAGCAGCAGGAGCCCAAATATACACTGGAGTTGGCTTCAGGAGCCCAAAAATTGGATGAATCACACCCTGGAGTTGGCAGGAGTTGACAGTAGCAGCAGCAGGAGCCCAAATATACACTGGAGTTGGCCTCAGGAGCCCAAAAATTGGATGAATCACACCCTGGAGTTGGCAGAAGTTGGCAGCAGCAGCAGCAGGAGCCCAAATATACACTGGAGTTGGCCTCAGGAGCCCAAAAATTGGATGAATCACACCCTGGAGTTGGCAGGAGTTGACAGTAGCAGCAGCAGGAGCCCAAATATACACTGGAGTTGGCCTCAGGAGCCCAAAAATTGGATGAATCACACCCTGGAGTTGGCAGGAGTTGACACCAGCAGCAGCAGGAGCCCAAATATACACTGGAGTTGGCTTCAGGAGCCCAAAAATTGGATGAATCACACCCTGGAGTTGGCAGAAGTTGGCAGCAGCAGCAGCAGGAGCCCAAATATACACTGGAGTTGGCCTCAGGAGCCCAAAAATTGGATGAATCACACCCTGGAGTTGGCAGAAGTTGGCAGCAGCAGCAGCAGGAGCCCAAATATACACTGGAGTTGGCTTCAGGAGCCCAAAAATTGGATGAATCACACCCTGGAGTTGGCAGGAGTTGACACCAGCAGCAGCAGGAGCCCAAATATACACTGGAGTTGGCTTCAGGAGCCCAAAAATTGGATGAATCACACCCTGGAGTTGGCAGAAGTTGGCAGCAGCAGCAGCAGGAGCCCAAATATACACTGGAGTTGGCCTCAGGAGCCCAAAAATTGGATGAATCACACCCTGGAGTTGGCAGAAGTTGGCAGCAGCAGCAGCAGGAGCCCAAATATACACTGGAGTTGGCCTCAGGAGCCCAAAAATTGGATGAATCACACCCTGGAGTTGGCAGGAGTTGACAGTAGCAGCAGCAGGAGCCCAAATATACACTGGAGTTGGCCTCAGGAGCCCAAAAATTGGATGAATCACACCCTGGAGTTGGCAGAAGTTGGCAGCAGCAGCAGCAGGAGCCCAAATATACACTGGAGTTGGCCTCAGGAGCCCAAAAATTGGATGAATCACACCCTGGAGTTGGCAGAAGTTGGCAGCAGCAGCAGCAGGAGCCCAAATATACACTGGAGTTGGCCTCAGGAGCCCAAAAATTGGATGAATCACACCCTGGAGTTGGCAGAAGTTGGCAGCAGCAGCAGCAGGAGCCCAAATATACACTGGAGTTGGCCTCAGGAGCCCAAAAATTGGATGAATCACACCCTGGAGTTGGCAGGAGTTGGCAGCAGCAGCAGCAGGAGCCCAAAAAATGGCCTAAAGACATAAATATGTTTTGCACCATTTGGAAAGTGTAAAACGTGGCACCATGCTGAATCTAGTCGCATGCATCAGGCATTGGTGGGTGGAAATCCTGGCTGATCCATCCCTGATTCATTTTGACAAAGGTGAGTCACTCCACATTTTTAGTTGACAGACGAGTTCTCCTCGCCGTAACTATGGCCCCCGCCGCACTAAACACCCGCTCAGATGGCACGCTACTTGCCGGGCAGGACAGCTTTTCCAGGGCAAACTCTGCTAGTTGCGGCCACAAATCAAGTTTGGCTGCCCAGAAGTCCAGCGGATCCTCAAGGTGTGTTGGCATGGTCATGTCAAAGTATGACATGACCTGCTGGTTCAGGTCCTGCTCCAGGTCTTCCTGCTGCTCATGAGTAGCCTCACTATGCGGGTGTAGAAAGCTACTCATTAGCGACTGAAGACTGAGGCTGCTGCTGCTGATGGAGCTTCTGCTGCTGCTGCTGCCAACCCCCCCAGCGGCCATGGCAGTGGAAGGTGAGCGCAGAGGTCCCCTCGAGTCAGACCTGCGAGAGTATGGACCATGGCGCAGATAGGCATCGGCCAACTGCCTACGTAGAATGTCTTTGTAGTAGTTGAGTTTGTCCTCCCTCTCGGTGGGTTTAAAAAATGCCCCCATTTTGTGCCGGAAGCGAGGGTCCAATAAGGTGGACAGCCAGAAGTCATCCCGCCGACAGATGGAAACAATTCTGGGGTCACTACGCAAGCATGTGAGCATGCTTCGTGCCATTTGCGCAAGTGACTCGGATGGACTACCTGTCTCCATCTCCACTGCATACTGCCACGGTGTGCCCGGGTCCTCTGTCTCTCCTTCCTCAAAAACCTCTAGCTCCTCTGGCTGCTCCTGCTCCTCCTCTCCTGTCCGCTGACTAGATAAACCAGCCATTTCGCCAAGCCTAAACTGTGTTTCGCTGGGCAACTCCTCCTCCTCCTCTTCCTCCTCCTCCTCCTCCAGTTCAGCTCCAAGGGGGTTCATGTGGCCGTAAGATGTAAACGCCATGTCTCCAGTGCCCTGACCAGCCATGGTTTCCAACATGTGCTGTAGTACATGAAGCAGTGGAATCACGTCGTTCATCCCGTAATCCTGCCGACTGACAAATAAAGTGGCTTCCTCAAAGGGCCTGAGCAAACGGCAGGTGTCACGTATGAGCTGCCACTGGTTGACATTGAAGTTACACAGGGGAGTCCCCCTATCTGCTTGGATCATCAGGAAATCCGTGATGGCTTTTCTCTGTTCATATAATCGGTCCAACATGTGAAGGGTGGAATTACAACGGGTGGAAACATCGCAAATCAGACTATGTTGGGGGATACCATTCTGACGCTGTAGCTCAAGAAGGGTGTGTTTGGCGGTGTAGGAGTGGCTGAAGTGCATGCAAAGTTTCCGTGAAGTTGTTAGGATGTCCTGCAGATGGGGGGAACACTTCAGAAACCGCTTGACAACCAGATTGAAGACGTGAGCCATGCAGGGGGCATGGGTCAGGCTTCCTTGGCGCAGCGCAGACAAAATGTTCTTCCCATTGTCGGTAACCATGATTCCCATTTTAAGTTTTCTCGGAGTAAGCCATGTTTGGATTTCCTGATGAATACATTTAAGCAGTTCCTCCCCTGTGTGACTCCGTTCGCCAAGACAAACCATGTGAAGCACTGCGTGACACCTCCGTGCCCTGCACACATGGTAGACTGGAGGGGCACTGAGACTTGAGCCTACAGTGGAGGGTGAGGAGATGGCGGAGGATGAGGAGGCCGAGTCGCACGGTGTCACAGGCCCAATGGGCAGAGAGCGCGGAGGCCGAAGCGGCGTGACCTGTCCAAGTTGCTGCTGCAAAGGGACCACATTCACCCAGTGGGCCGTAAACGACATGTACTGCCCCTGACCGTAGTTACAGCTCCAGATGTCGGCGCTGCCATGTATTTTGCTACACACCGACAGGCTCAAGGACTGGCCCACCTTCTGTTCAACAAAAGTGTGCAGCGCTGGTACTGCCTTCTTGGCAAAGAAATGACGGCTTGGGACTCTCCACCTCGGCTCGGCACAAGCCATCAGTTCTCTGAAAGGTGCAGATTCCACCACCTGAAAAGGGAGCGACTGCAGCACCAGCAACTTGGACAGGAGCACATTCAGCTTCTGCGCCGTAGGATGAGTGGGCGCATACTGCTGTCTCTTGGACATGGCTTCGCTGATGGATTGCTGGCGGGATGCATGACTTGGAGGAGGAGGAGCAGGAGCGACAGAGGATGGGTATGACGCACAGCTGCCTTCGGCTGAGGTGCTGGAGCCTTGGCTGGCAGAAATTGGGAGCTCACTTGGTGAGGAAGCAGACTGGACCACCCCTTGGGAGCCTCGGTTCTCCCAGGTCGTTTTATGGTGACGCATCATATGTTGACGCAGGGCCGTGGTGCCAACATTTGGACCCTGGCCACGCTTCACCTTTTGCCTACATATCTTGCATGTGGCCATGTTACCCTCCTGCGGATGCCTCAGGAAAAACTGCCACACTGCCGAGTAGCTACTTTTCCCACCCCCTGGCCTCACTGATTCACTGCTGCTGTTGCCAACTCCAGGAACCCCTGCTCCACTACCTCCCGATAAGGTAGACTGCCGCACAGCAGGTGCTCTACCCCGGCCCCGGCCCCGGCCGGCTCCAGCCTTTGGAATTGTGCCCCCATGCTGACTGCTACCACCTTGCTGCCTCAGCTGCTGACTCCGGGGCAACCTGCACCCCTCTTCTCCTGATGATGACGATGAAGCCCCTTCATCACCCGGCTCCCAAGTGCGATCGGCTTCATCGTCATCATCATCATCATCACCGAGTTGTGGCTGTACGTCACTGATGTTCGTGGATTCGTCAACAGTGTCTGGCGCAGGAGCTGGAACGCTCGCAGCACCCACGACACTGTCCACATCACTATTTGTCTGCCTAGCTAAAGAAGCCACCTCCATTTCTTGGCTGGGCAGTAGCTGCTGACTGTCCTCTATCTGATGGTCCTCCTCACTAAAGAGTGGAGCTGAACCCAAAGCATAGGATACGTCGCTGGGGGAGGGAACGGCGTAGGCCAGAGGCAATGGGAGGACAGGGACTGCTCTCGGGGCATGCCAACTCAGGGTTGTGTCAGAGGAACCTACCGACCCTAGACTGGGGGTCTCAGACGTAAGTTGTGATGATGTTGTTGATGAGCGCGTCAACCAATCTACCACGGCAGATGCGTTACTGGTGGAGACCCGACCGCTAGCAGATACTGGCAGATTAGGTCTCTCAGCGTGACTCCTGCTGCTACTGGCCCCCAGTCTGATGCGAGCTCTGCCTGCGGAATCTTGGCCTCTGCCACTCCTCTTTTCACTTCCAGGCACTTGTCTGCCCGACATAGTCTAACTGGCGTGGTAGTAGGTGATATTTAAAAAAACCCCGGGCAGCGGTGGGTCTATATGAAACAGAATATAATGCACACCAAAAGTGAGCAGTAACACTCAGCCTCCAACAGGCCTGCTTAGTGTAAATAAGAGAGCTGCTTAGTGTAAATAAAGAGGGGTATGCTATGTTACAGAATGGGATGCCTCAACAGAAGTGCACCTGGCAGGCAGCAGTAAGCCTATGCCCAGCAAAAGTGTCTTATAATATAAATATAATAAGAGCAAATGCTTATATGGTCTTAAACAGAGGCTGCTTTAGTCACAGAATGGGATGCCCTGGGCAGGAATGGACCTGGCAGGGTCCAGTAGTGCTTTGGCCAGCAAAAGTGTCTTTATCAGGCTAATTTCAAATATGATAAGAGCAAATGCTTATATGGTCTTAAACAGAGGCTGCTGTAGTCACAGAATGGGATGCCCCGGGCAGGAATCGACCTGGCAGGGTCCAGTAGTGCTTTGGCCAGCAAAAGTGTCTTTATCAGGCCTAATTTCAAATATGATAAGAGCAAATGCTTATATGGTCTTAAACAGAGGCTGCTGTAGTCACAGAATGGGATGCCCCAACAGGAATCGACCTGGCAGGGTCCAGTAGTGCTTTGGCCAGCAAAAGTGTCTTTATCAGGCCTAATTTCAAATATGATAAGAGCAAATGCTTATATGGTCTTAAACAGAGGCTGCTTTAGTCACAGAATGGGATGCCCCAACAGGAATTGACCTGGCAGGGTCCAGTAGTGCTTTGGCCAGCAAAAGTGTCTTTATCAGGCCTAATTTCAAATATGATAAGAGCAAATGCTTATATGGTCTTAAACAGAGGCTGCTGTAGTCACAGAATGGGATGCCCTGGGCAGGAATGGACCTGGCAGGGTCCAGTAGTGCTTTGGCCAGCAAAAGTGTCTTTATCAGGCCTAATTTCAAATATGATAAGAGCAAATGCTTATATGGTCTTAAACAGAGGCTGCTGTAGTCACAGAATGGGATGCCCCAACAGGAATCGACCTGGCAGGGTCCAGTAGTGCTTTGGCCAGCAAAAGTGTCTTTATCAGGCCTAATTTCAAATATGATAAGAGCAAATGCTTATATGGTCTTAAACAGAGGCTGCTGTAGTCACAGAATGGGATGCCCTGGGCAGGAATGGACCTGGCAGGGTCCAGTAGTGCTTTGGCCAGCAAAAGTGTCTTTATCAGGCCTAATTTCAAATATGATAAGAGCAAATGCTTATATGGTCTTAAACAGAGGCTGCTTTAGTCACAGAATGGGATGCCCTGGGCAGGAATGGACCTGGCAGGGTCCAGTAGTGCTTTGGCCAGCAAAAGTGTCTTTATCAGGCTAATTTCAAATATGATAAGAGCAAATGCTTATATGGTCTTAAACAGAGGCTGCTGTAGTCACAGAATGGGATGCCCTGGGCAGGAATGGACCTGGCAGGGTCCAGTAGTGCTTTGGCCAGCAAAAGTGTCTTTATCAGGCCTAATTTCAAATATGATAAGAGCAAATGCTTATATGGTCTTAAACAGAGGCTGCTTTAGTCACAGAATGGGATGCCCTGGGCAGGAATGGACCTGGCAGGGTCCAGTAGTGCTTTGGCCAGCAAAAGTGTCTTTATCAGGCTAATTTCAAATATGATAAGAGCAAATGCTTATATGGTCTTAAACAGAGGCTGCTGTAGTCACAGAATGGGATGCCCCGGGCAGGAATGGACCTGGCAGGGTCCAGTAGTGCTTTGGCCAGCAAAAGTGTCTTTATCAGGCCTAATTTCAAATATGATAAGAGCAAATGCTTATATGGTCTTAAACAGAGGCTGCTGTAGTCACAGAATGGGATGCCCTGGGCAGGAATGGACCTGGCAGGGTCCAGTAGTGCTTTGGCCAGCAAAAGTGTCTTTATCAGGCCTAATTTCAAATATGATAAGAGCAAATGCTTATATGGTCTTAAACAGAGGCTGCTTTAGTCACAGAATGGGATGCCCTGGGCAGGAATGGACCTGGCAGGGTCCAGTAGTGCTTTGGCCAGCAAAAGTGTCTTTATCAGGCTAATTTCAAATATGATAAGAGCAAATGCTTATATGGTCTTAAACAGAGGCTGCTGTAGTCACAGAATGGGATGCCCCAACAGGAATCGACCTGGCAGGGTCCAGTAGTGCTTTGGCCAGCAAAAGTGTCTTTATCAGGCCTAATTTCAAATATGATAAGAGCAAATGCTTATATGGTCTTAAACAGAGGCTGCTTTAGTCACAGAATGGGATGCCCCAACAGGAATCGACCTGGCAGGGTCCAGTAGTGCTTTGGCCAGCAAAAGTGTCTTTATCAGGCCTAATTTCAAATATGATAAGAGCAAATGCTTATATGGTCTTAAACAGAGGCTGCTGTAGTCACAGAATGGGATGCCCTGGGCAGGAATGGACCTGGCAGGGTCCAGTAGTGCTTTGGCCAGCAAAAGTGTCTTTATCAGGCCTAATTTCAAATATGATAAGAGCAAATGCTTATATGGTCTTAAACAGAGGCTGCTTTAGTCACAGAATGGGATGCCCTGGGCAGGAATGGACCTGGCAGGGTCCAGTAGTGCTTTGGCCAGCAAAAGTGTCTTTATCAGGCTAATTTCAAATATGATAAGAGCAAATGCTTATATGGTCTTAAACAGAGGCTGCTGTAGTCACAGAATGGGATGCCCCGGGCAGGAATGGACCTGGCAGGGTCCAGTAGTGCTTTGGCCAGCAAAAGTGTCTTTATCAGGCCTAATTTCAAATATGATAAGAGCAAATGCTTATATGGTCTTAAACAGAGGCTGCTGTAGTCACAGAATGGGATGCCCTGGGCAGGAATGGACCTGGCAGGGTCCAGTAGTGCTTTGGCCAGCAAAAGTGTCTTTATCAGGCCTAATTTCAAATATGATAAGAGCAAATGCTTATATGGTCTTAAACAGAGGCTGCTTTAGTCACAGAATGGGATGCCCTGGGCAGGAATGGACCTGGCAGGGTCCAGTAGTGCTTTGGCCAGCAAAAGTGTCTTTATCAGGCTAATTTCAAATATGATAAGAGCAAATGCTTATATGGTCTTAAACAGAGGCTGCTGTAGTCACAGAATGGGATGCCCCAACAGGAATCGACCTGGCAGGGTCCAGTAGTGCTTTGGCCAGCAAAAGTGTCTTTATCAGGCCTAATTTCAAATATGATAAGAGCAAATGCTTATATGGTCTTAAACAGAGGCTGCTTTAGTCACAGAATGGGATGCCCCAACAGGAATCGACCTGGCAGGGTCCAGTAGTGCTTTGGCCAGCAAAAGTGTCTTTATCAGGCCTAATTTCAAATATGATAAGAGCAAATGCTTATATGGTCTTAAACAGAGGCTGCTGTAGTCACAGAATGGGATGCCCTGGGCAGGAATGGACCTGGCAGGGTCCAGTAGTGCTTTGGCCAGCAAAAGTGTCTTTATCAGGCCTAATTTCAAATATGATAAGAGCAAATGCTTATATGGTCTTAAACAGAGGCTGCTGTAGTCACAGAATGGGATGCCCCAACAGGAATCGACCTGGCAGGGTCCAGTAGTGCTTTGGCCAGCAAAAGTGTCTTTATCAGGCCTAATTTCAAATATGATAAGAGCAAATGCTTATATGGTCTTAAACAGAGGCTGCTTTAGTCGCAGAATGGGATGCCCCAACAGGAATCGACCTGGCAGGGTCCAGTAGTGCTTTGGCCAGCAAAAGTGTCTTTATCAGGCCTAATTTCAAATATGATAAGAGCAAATGCTTATATGGTCTTAAACAGAGGCTGCTGTAGTCACAGAATGGGATGCCCTGGGCAGGAATGGACCTGGCAGGGTCCAGTAGTGCTTTGGCCAGCAAAAGTGTCTTTATCAGGCCTAATTTCAAATATGATAAGAGCAAATGCTTATATGGTCTTAAACAGAGGCTGCTGTAGTCACAGAATGGGATGCCCTGGGCAGGAATGGACCTGGCAGGGTCCAGTAGTGCTTTGGCCAGCAAAAGTGTCTTTATCAGGCCTAATTTCAAATATGATAAGAGCAAATGCTTATATGGTCTTAAACAGAGGCTGCTGTAGTCACAGAATGGGATGCCCTGGGCAGGAATGGACCTGGCAGGGTCCAGTAGTGCTTTGGCCAGCAAAAGTGTCTTTATCAGGCCTAATTTCAAATATGATAAGAGCAAATGCTTATATGGTCTTAAACAGAGGCTGCTTTAGTCACAGAATGGGATGCCCTGGGCAGGAATGGACCTGGCAGGGTCCAGTAGTGCTTTGGCCAGCAAAAGTGTCTTTATCAGGCTAATTTCAAATATGATAAGAGCAAATGCTTATATGGTCTTAAACAGAGGCTGCTGTAGTCACAGAATGGGATGCCCTGGGCAGGAATGGACCTGGCAGGGTCCAGTAGTGCTTTGGCCAGCAAAAGTGTCTTTATCAGGCCTAATTTCAAATATGATAAGAGCAAATGCTTATATGGTCTTAAACAGAGGCTGCTTTAGTCACAGAATGGGATGCCCTGGGCAGGAATGGACCTGGCAGGGTCCAGTAGTGCTTTGGCCAGCAAAAGTGTCTTTATCAGGCTAATTTCAAATATGATAAGAGCAAATGCTTATATGGTCTTAAACAGAGGCTGCTGTAGTCACAGAATGGGATGCCCCGGGCAGGAATGGACCTGGCAGGGTCCAGTAGTGCTTTGGCCAGCAAAAGTGTCTTTATCAGGCCTAATTTCAAATATGATAAGAGCAAATGCTTATATGGTCTTAAACAGAGGCTGCTGTAGTCACAGAATGGGATGCCCTGGGCAGGAATGGACCTGGCAGGGTCCAGTAGTGCTTTGGCCAGCAAAAGTGTCTTTATCAGGCCTAATTTCAAATATGATAAGAGCAAATGCTTATATGGTCTTAAACAGAGGCTGCTTTAGTCACAGAATGGGATGCCCTGGGCAGGAATGGACCTGGCAGGGTCCAGTAGTGCTTTGGCCAGCAAAAGTGTCTTTATCAGGCTAATTTCAAATATGATAAGAGCAAATGCTTATATGGTCTTAAACAGAGGCTGCTGTAGTCACAGAATGGGATGCCCCAACAGGAATCGACCTGGCAGGGTCCAGTAGTGCTTTGGCCAGCAAAAGTGTCTTTATCAGGCCTAATTTCAAATATGATAAGAGCAAATGCTTATATGGTCTTAAACAGAGGCTGCTTTAGTCACAGAATGGGATGCCCTGGGCAGGAATGGACCTGGCAGGGTCCAGTAGTGCTTTGGCCAGCAAAAGTGTCTTTATCAGGCTAATTTCAAATATGATAAGAGCAAATGCTTATATGGTCTTAAACAGAGGCTGCTGTAGTCACAGAATGGGATGCCCCGGGCAGGAATGGACCTGGCAGGGTCCAGTAGTGCTTTGGCCAGCAAAAGTGTCTTTATCAGGCCTAATTTCAAATATGATAAGAGCAAATGCTTATATGGTCTTAAACAGAGGCTGCTTTAGTCACAGAATGGGATGCCCTGGGCAGGAATGGACCTGGCAGGGTCCAGTAGTGCTTTGGCCAGCAAAAGTGTCTTTATCAGGCTAATTTCAAATATGATAAGAGCAAATGCTTATATGGTCTTAAACAGAGGCTGCTGTAGTCACAGAATGGGATGCCCCGGGCAGGAATGGACCTGGCAGGGTCCAGTAGTGCTTTGGCCAGCAAAAGTGTCTTTATCAGGCCTAATTTCAAATATGATAAGAGCAAATGCTTATATGGTCTTAAACAGAGGCTGCTTTAGTCACAGAATGGGATGCCCTGGGCAGGAATGGACCTGGCAGGGTCCAGTAGTGCTTTGGCCAGCAAAAGTGTCTTTATCAGGCTAATTTCAAATATGATAAGAGCAAATGCTTATATGGTCTTAAACAGAGGCTGCTGTAGTCACAGAATGGGATGCCCCGGGCAGGAATGGACCTGGCAGGGTCCAGTAGTGCTTTGGCCAGCAAAAGTGTCTTTATCAGGCCTAATTTCAAATATGATAAGAGCAAATGCTTATATGGTCTTAAACAGAGGCTGCTTTAGTCACAGAATGGGATGCCCCAACAGGAATTGACCTGGCAGGGTCCAGTAGTGCTTTGGCCAGCAAAAGTGTCTTTATCAGGCCTAATTTCAAATATGATAAGAGCAAATGCTTATATGGTCTTAAACAGAGGCTGCTGTAGTCACAGAATGGGATGCCCTGGGCAGGAATGGACCTGGCAGGGTCCAGTAGTGCTTTGGCCAGCAAAAGTGTCTTTATCAGGCCTAATTTCAAATATGATAAGAGCAAATGCTTATATGGTCTTAAACAGAGGCTGCTTTAGTCACAGAATGGGATGCCTCACAGCAGACTTAAGATCAGTTCAGTATATATGCACAGTTAGTTACTATAAGCAGCCTGAAAACGCTAACAAAGGCTGGATGAAAAAAAAAAAATCTCCCTGTCAGCCAGCTCCGTTTTTCCTACCTTTCCCTGGCTTTCTGTCTGTCTCCTGTCTGTCTCCTGCCTGTCTCCTGCCTGTCCCTGTCTGTCCCTGTCTCCAGCCTGTCTAACTGCCTCAGCTACACAGCGTTCTGTCTGTCTGTCACGAATGCAATAGAGAAATGAGGAAAAGCAAGATGGCCGCCGTTAAATACCGCTGTGTGACGTCACCGGGCTTGCTGGCTGCTGATAGGCTGCATGTGACTGCCCCAGCTTGCACTGGCGCGGGATACATGTCCAGACATGTCCCGTCCGCCATCTTAGAATGCCTGTAAATGTAAATGAATGGATGTTAAAGGAAAACTTCGAGTGATCGAATCGCGGGGAAATTCGGATTCGATCCGAATCGAATTTTTCCTGAAATTCGGATCGAATCGGGGTTCGTCCGGATCGATTCGCTCATCCCTAGCCAATATCTTTGATAAACATTGATGTGAAGCTGCTGGCTAAAGTTTTGGCGGCGAGGTTGAACACTTTCGTGGCTGACCTCATACATGGGAACCAAGTGGGGTTTGTCCCAACCCGCCAAGCCGGGGATAATATCAGGAGGGCTGCTCATCTGGTCCACCACGCCTACTCCATGGATATTCCAGCTTTTCTACTCTCCCTAGATATCCAGAAAGCGTTCGATTCCCTATCTTGGGACTACCTGCTGTGGGTGCTCAGGAGATGGGGCTTTGGGCAACGGTTCCTGGACTGGGTGGGAGCTCTCTATAAGACGCCTGCAGCACGAGTACGATACCTGGGCTTTACCTCAGGGACATTCGATATTGCTAGGGGGACCCAACAGGGATGCCCTTTATGCCCCCGCTCCTCTTCATCCTGACCATGGAACCATTGGGCATAGCACTACGAAATTCCCCTAGCATTAAAGGCCTGGAGATAGCGGGTGTCCACCACAAGGTATGTTTTTCGCGGACGATGCCCTGCACGCCATCACTCAGCTGATCACCTCACTCCCGAACTTGTACAAAGTCCTTGACCAATTTTCCCAAATCTCAGGCTTAACAATCAATAATGAGAAGTCAAGGGCATTAAATGTGTCCCTGCCGATGGACGTGGTGGACAAGATTAAGGCTACCTTTCCTTTCCACTGGGCAACGGAGCCACTCCCATATTTAGGGGTCCAATCTCAGCCAAGTACACCAACCTATATGAAGCCAATTAGCCTCCTTTGTTTAAGTCTTTGACTCGCCTATTGGAGGTCTGGAGGTCATACCTGATCTCTTGGATAGGCTGCATTAACACGGTCAAGATGACGATCCTCCCGAAATTGCTTAACTTCTTCAGAGCGCTGCCAACTAAAATCCCACTGTACATGCTCCGGGTGATGCAGAGGAGGATCTTTGCTTTTATATGGTCCGCGGGCGCCCAACGGTATCCAGACGCACTATGCTAGCCCACACAGCACAAGGGGGGCTGGGAGTGCCCGACATATTTAAATACTATAAAGCCTCGCATTGTGGGTTTTCCTTGAGCTTCCCAATTGCGGACCGATACCTTTTGACAGCCTACTCTGGACAGACCTAGGACTTAGGCCCAAAACGCTTAGCCCCTTAATGAGACATTCACTTGCAGTGTGGGACTGGGTCAGGTATTCTGCCTCTCTGATGTCCCCCCACACCCCTCTGGCACATCTATGGGACAACCCAAACTTCCCCCCAGGTGTTCAGAACAAATGTGCCTTTAAATGGTGGCAGGACCGGAGTATAAACAAAATATCCGACCTACTCATAGAGGGTGGCCTTGGGTCCTTCAGGGACTTGCAAGAGAAATTCGGTATCCCCCACAAGGAATATTTCCGTTATATCCAATTAAAGCATTTGATTTTGCTCCTGACAAAACTGTGTCCTTCCTCCCAGGCGAGGACCCCCTTTGAAGAACTAAGCATATGTGAGTAGCTGGGAAAGGGATCTGGGTGCACCTAGGGGAGAAAGGGGGTGAAAAGAGATATGGTCTTATATCTCAAAATGCTCCATCAACATCCTGACAGTCGAAACGGCCTATGAGGTGATGCTCCGCTGGTACCTGGTGCCGAGCCGCCTGAGCAGGATGTTTCCGGGGCAGGCTGGGTCATGCTTTAGGGGCTGCAGTGTGGAAGGGGACTTTACGCATATTTGGTGGACCTGCCCTATGCTGGCTCGCTTTTGGAACCAGGTGATCAGGATGGCCACTGAAATCTTTGGATCTAGCATGAGAAAAGATCCCTGGGTGGTCCTCCTGCACTATAAGCCTCGAGACCTGTCTAGTAAGCAACATAGACTTTTTGTCTACCTTCTCCAAGCGGCCAAACAGGCCATAGCTAGGGCCTGGAAGAAGCAATTTACCCCAATCTCGGAGGTGTCGGTCAGGATGAACGGCTTTCTCATCAACGAGAGACTGTCTAGTATCCTGACCGACTCCCATGACAAATTTCTCTCGATATGGGAACCCTGGATAAGATTTGCCTGGCCTGGTGAACCTCCACGGATACTGTAATAACTATACGTGGTGTCTGGGGGAGCGCGGGAGTGACAACCTCCCCTCCCCCCCTCCCTCCCTCCCCATGTGCGAGCTGCGGCCGCGCCCCCGCTATCTCTCTAGCAGAGCACGTGCCCGCGCCAGGCATTTGTGAATGGCCATCACAGGCATGCTCCCTGTTAGAGGGAAGCGGGGGATGCAGCCACCAGCTCGCTCAGAGCCACTGGCCTTAGATGAAGGCTTAGACGTTGTGACATCAGCGGCTCCGAGTGCGCTGATTGGATGAGCAGCTGAGCATGTGCCGTAGGACCGGGAAGAGGTGAGTTGACTTCGGCGATCATACAGCGGGACATCCCTGATCAGGGTGCTCCCGGGGGAAAGGACCAAAACCCAGAATAGTCAAAATCCTGAGTTTCGGTCCACTTTAAAGCAAACCTGTCACCAATTTGGGATGCCCCCAGATAGCCCAATAAAACTCATCTCTTCGCGGTGCTACGGCCATACCAACTTTTCAGGGTGAGAAAGAGGGACATTTGTTAAATTAGACCACGCCCCCTCATTGAGGAATGTATAGGAGATACATCGTAACAGTTACAGCAATAGAAACACTTTAAATAGGCAAATAAATCATTTATTGATGCAGATCTGCATGTTACACCTCAAAGAGGGAGAATATGTAAATGACGCCACGCCCCAATTGAGGGATGGATGAAGCCACGCCCCCTTATTGCGGGATGGATAGGAGATACATTGTAACAGTTACAACAACATAACACTTTAAATAGGCAAATGATTCATTTATTGCTGCAGATCTGCATGTTACACCTCAAAGAGGGACAAATGAGAACAACGGGGGGCAGGGGGACATGAACTCAAAAGAGGGACACTCCAAAGAGGGACACTGTTACACCTCAAAAGGGGATGATATGTAAATGAAGCCACGCCTCCTCATTGAGGGATTGATGAAGCCACACCCAATGGGATGGAATGGAGATACATTGTAACAGTTACAACACTATTAACAATTGGAATAGGTAAATGAATCATCTATTGCTGCAGATCTGCATGTTACACCTCAAAGAGGGACAAATGAGAACAACGAGGGACAGGGGGACATGGACTCCAAAGAGGGACAGTCCCTCCAAATCAGGGACACTTGGTAGTTATGGCTATAGCCCCGGCAACATGGTTGGGGGGGGGGGGTGGTCAGCAGGGTATAGGGCCGGTCAGGGGCAGATTATTGACCCCAGTATGCCACTGCTTAGGGCAATGAATTGGGGTGTTGCTTTTTTTGAAGCTGACCCAAACCCATGTCCATACCTCCCAACTTTTCAAAGTGGGAAAGAGGGACAATTGTTAAATGAAGCCACGTCTCCTCATTGAGGGATGGATATGAGATAAAATGTAACAACAAATGTTACAACAATAGAAACACTTTGAATAGGCAATATAAATCATTTATTGCTGCAGATCTGCATGTTACACCTCAAAGAGGGAAAATATGTAAATGAAGCCACACCCCCTCATTGATTGATGGATAGGAGATAGGATCTAACAGTTAAAACAATATAAACACTTTGAATAGGCAAATGAATCATTTATTGCTGCAGATCTGCATGTTACACCTCAAAGAGGGACAGAGGAGAACAAAGAGGGACAGGGGGACATGGACTCAATAGAGGGACAGTCCCTCCAAATCAGGGACACTGGGAGGTATGCATGTCACCGGGCCCTAGACACTAAAAGACTGCTAAAACTATTGGTTGCTAAGCAACCGCTGCCCAGGCTGCTTATGGCCTTCTCCCACGAGTGTGAGAGCTCCCCGCACTTTAGCAGGGATGTCGGGCGGGACATGACATACCTCCCAAGTGTCCCTGATTTGGAGGGACTGTCCCTCTTTTGAGTCCATGTCCCCCTGTCCCTCGCTGTTTCTCTCTGTCCCTCTTTGAGGTGTAACATGCAGATCTGCAGTAATAAATGATTCATTTGCCTATTCAAAGTGTTTCTATTGTTGTAACTGTTACAATCTATCTCCTATCCATCCCTCAATGAGGGGGCGTGGCTTAATTTAACAATTGTCCCTCTTTCCCACCCTGAAAAGTTGGAAGGTATGACATGATTTTTTGTCCCTCTCTTTCCCTCCCTCTTGATCTTTTTTTTCACCTTTCCTCTTTCTCGTTCTTACCATCCCATTTTCCTATTCCCCTCCATGTTTCCAGCAGGGGCAAGGCCTGGGTTTTGCTTCACCGTAGTGTCAGTAGAATGAGCAGAATAAGCTCTCTCATAACTTTGAAAATACACATAAGGGGAAAAGGGAGGCCGGGGGTTATATCGGCAAAGTTGCTCAGTTTCCTGGCATATATTATTATAATATATATATATATATATATATATATATTATGTATTAAAGTGGACAAAACCCAGGATTTTGACTATTCTGGGTTTTGTTCCTCACCCCCAGTGCCCCACTGTGTGAAACCCCCCAGGTTGGCGAAACCAACTCACCTCTTCCTGGTCATACGGCGCATGTGCGACTGCTCATCCAATCAGGGCTCGGGTCTGCTGACGTCACATCGACGTGGAGGCTGATTCATTACTAGCGCCAGGTATCGGCAGATGAGCGTCTGTATAGCGGCATTTAGAGCGACCGCTAGTAGACGCTGTAAGCAGGTATTGGCCGCTGTAACAGAGCG
Organism: Gastrophryne carolinensis; assembly: GCA_027917425.1. Taxonomy (NCBI): domain Eukaryota; kingdom Metazoa; phylum Chordata; class Amphibia; order Anura; family Microhylidae; genus Gastrophryne; species Gastrophryne carolinensis. The sequence goes on from CM051234.1 coordinate 640,692,544, forward strand.
CCTCAGTCGCTGTAGTAACCTGGCTGGCATTGATGAATGTGATGCGTGTTGGGCGCTCTAACACCAGTACAGCGTTGCAGGGAGCGAGAGGTAGCGCCAGCTCAGTGTGACCAACTCTCCGCGACCATACACCATATCAAAAAGGACACACACAGCGTCGGCGCTCTGAATCTGGGGGCTGTAGCATAGAGCACCAGACGCTGTTGGATTAAAGTCTGTTTTTGAACACATATCCACCAGTAACAAAGCGAAAACACATGGAATGACATTGTTATAACACTGTGACATTAACACTTTAGTGCCAGACCTGTAATGACAATTCTGCATAAAAATATAAAAAATCAAAAAAAGTTTCTAAAAGTGTTTGTTTGCAGCCAGGAGACGTCACACAATGATTGGAGCAAAAAAAAAAAAAAATGTCAAACACCCTGTTTAAACACAAGCAAATGAACGGCCATTGAAATGTATGGGAGAGCGACACTGAGCGAAAGGTAATACATGTCGCTCTGGAAACTAGAGCGCCGGCGCTATACGCTGAGCCGCCTGTAATGATGAATCGGACGCTACATGGCGCTGTTAGAGTCGCTCACCAGATTCCCTTTCATAAATGTGGTTTTGCGTACAGCGCCCGGCGTTCACCAGACGCTGCCTGCCGCTATCTGGCGCTATCCCTTCTTAAATAACCCCCTTAGTCTACGTCTCTCTTATAGATTCCCAGGCCGATCGCTGTGGGTTTTGCTCCACTTTAAAGCACAAGCACATCCTTTATTTAGGAGAATTCTATTTGATTGATCTTATGACTTCCTTCGTCTCTCTTTCATCTGGGGCTGGCGGGAAGGAGGCCATCTTGGATTTGGGCAGGCCGGCAGAGCTGGGTCTCCTGTGGCGTATATATGATTTATACCGCAATCGATTTCCCTGAGTTTTGATCAGTCCATTAGTGTGGAGTTAGTTGGTAAGTGATACGCGGGATCGCGCACATTGCGCTACTCGGATTTCAGGGAGGAGGCGTCATTTTAATAGAACAATAGAGTCTGTATGTACAGATGTGGCTATTGCATACCTCTCAACTGTCCCTGATTTGGAGGGATTGTCCCTCTTTTGAGTCCATGTCCCCGTCCCTCTTTGTTCTTCTCTGTCCCTTTTTTATGTGTAACATGTTGATCTGCAGTAATAAATGATTCATTTGCCTATTCACAGTGTTTCTATTGTTGTAACTGTTACATCCTATCTCCTATCCATCCCTCAATGAGGGGGCGTGGCTTAATTTACCAAATGTCCCTCTTTCCCACCCTGAAAATTAGGTATGTTATTGTTACTTTGACACTTACTGTAAAGAGGACCAAGAGTCTGAAAAAACCTCAGCACCTCCTGTTTTTCTTTCATGTCTATTTCCTTCTTTCTGCTTTTCTTTCCTATCAATTTAATCTTTTTTTCATTTTATCTTCCTTTTTTTTCTTCTTCCCTTTCCTTTATTTTATCTGCTCCCCTCCTCTTCTCTGCACACCTCTCCTTTCCTCTTCTCTCTGTTTTTCTCTTCTCTTCCCTTTGCTCTTTTCCCTCTCATTTCCTCTTCTCTCTTCTCCTTATTTTCCCCTCCTATTCTCTCTTCCTTCTCTCTTTTCTCTTATATTTTACCTCTTCCCCTCTCCTCTTCTCTATACACCTCTTTCCCTATCTCCTCCGCTTCTTCTCCTTTATTCCCTCTCATTTCCTCTTCATTCTGATCCCCCCTTCTCTTCCATGTCCTCATCTTTTCTCCCCTCTTCTACCTCTCCTCTTATTCCATTTCTATTCTCTCGTCCCTTTTCTTTTGTCCTCCCCCTTATTTTCTCTCTCCCTCTTCTCTCCCCCCATCTCCTCCCCCTTTCTCTTTCTGTCCTGCTTTTTTCTTCTCATTTTCTTTCTATGCCCCTCTATCCTCTTTCCTGTGCTATTTTCCTCTTCTCTTACTTGTATTTTCTCTCTTTCCTCTCCTCTCTTCTCTTTCCTTTCCCTTCTCTCCTCTCTACACCTCACTGTCTTTTTTCTCCATCCATCCTCTATTCCCTCTCATTTTCTCCTCTCTGTTCGATTTCTTTCTGCAACTTTTCCCTTTGCTGTCCTTTTTTCCCTTCACCTCTTCTTTCTTCCTTTCTCTCTTCTTCCTCTCATCGCCTCTCTTTTCTCTCCTTGTATTCCTCTCTCCTTTTTTTCCTCTCTTCCCTTTCCTCTCTGATCCCCTGATTTCCTCTTCTTTCTTTACTTTTCTCCCCTGTTCTCTCTTCTCTCCTCTCTACCCTCGCCTCTTCTTTCAATCCTCTTTTCCTTCTCCGATTTTCTCATCTCTTCCCATTCCTCTCCGCTCTTTTCTTCCCTCTCATTTCCTCTATTTCCTTTTCTCCTCTCTTCCCTTTCCTTTCCCCTCCTTTCTTCCCTCTCCTTTATTTTCTCTCTTTCCTATGCTCTCTCCCCCTTATCTCCGATCTTCGCTCCCCTGCTATCATCTACTTTCTTCACTCTCCTCCCCTTTTCTCTCTTTTTCTCTCTCTTCCCTCTCCACTTCTCCCTTTCCTCCTCTCTCCCCTTTCCTCTCCATCCCTGTGCTGTCCTCTTCTTCACTCTCCTCCCCTGTTCTCTCTTCAATTCTCTCTTTTCTCTCCTCTTTTCCTGCTCCCATTTCTCCTCTCTTCCTATTCCTCTCCACTCTTTTCTTCCCTCTCCTCTATTTCCTTTTTTGCTCTTTTCCCTTTCCTCTCCACTCCCCTGCTGTCATCTCCTTATTTCACTCTCCTCCCCCTGTTCTCTCTTTCCTTCTCTCTCCTCTCTTTTCTCTTCTTCACTCACCCTCCCCTTTTCTCTCTGCCCCCCTCCTTTCTTCCCTCTCCTTTATTTTCTCTCTATCCTCGCCTCTCCTTTCTCCCCCCTTTTCTCCTCTCTTCCCTTTCTTCTCCGCTCCTCTGCTGTCCTCTCCTTTCTTCACTCCCCTCCCCTGTTATCTCTTTTCCTCTCTCTTCCATCTCCTCTGTTTTATCTCTTCTTCTCCCTCTCCCCTTTTCTCCTCTCTTCCCTTTCCTCTCCGCTTCCCTCCTTTCTTCTCTGTCCTTTATTTTCTCCCTTTCCTCTCCTTTCTCTCCCCTTTTCTCCTCTCTTCCCTTTCTTCTCCACGCCCCTGCTGTCCTCTCCTTTCTTCACCCCCTGCCCTGTTCTTTATTCTCTCCTCTCTTCCCTCCCCTCTCCTTTTTCCCCTCCCCCCTTTTCACCTCTATTCTCCTTCTGCTTTCCTCCTGTCCTCACCTTTCTTCACCTCCTCTGTCTTCCCCTTTTCTCTCCTTTCCTTTCCCCTCTTTTTTTCCCCTCTCTTCTGATCCTCCTTCTTCTCTGGCTATCTGATGCAGACACATGTGTGATCCCTCCTGATTGGATATCGACACATTTACTTTCCTGTCTGTAATGATCACAATGGGCCACTAGGGGCAGCAGATCTCCCTCATGCAGGATCCAGGGGTGGGACTGACCTGCTTCCACAGTGTGACCCCGCCCCCATCTCACTTCACTGTCAGCAACTCAAAGGCGCGTCCTAATATCATCACACTGCTGTTAGCCGGCCCCAGGATTGTATGATCAGATTGTACCGTGTATGCAGGGCTGGATTATGAGGAGGGTGTAAGGGGTGCGCGCCCTGGGGCCTCCACCACTTGCCCTGCAAAGGGGGTTCTCCACCAACCTTTGGGTTATAGTTTGCTCCAGGAGGCTTTTCAGTCTTTGGTCTGATGGGCCGGCAACTAAGCTATCGGTGGCAGTGGGGGCCCCCCACACCTGGGCAGCCAAAGCCACCACAGGGCAGGACGGAGAGTCTAGAGCAGCAAAGCCGCCGCCAGCAACGCTACAGTGATGGGTGCAGAGCTGTCACTGCACATAAGCCACCAAGCACAGCTGCTGGCAGCTCAATGCAGGGAACCAGCCGGGCGACTACACCCCCCCCCCACCCAGAATGGCAAAGCAGGAGTTCCCGAGCAGCACGCACCCGCACAAGGGGGGCACAAGGGACTCCATCTGACCTTCCAGTAAGTAGGCGGGTGCCAGACAACCACCAATCAGTTACTTGGCTGGACTATTATTCTATACTGTATCCGGGGCCTCCACCACACTTACTCCAGCCCTGTGTGTATGTCCCAGCATAGGAGTTCTGCCCGGGCTGTGCCAAAGCCTGACTCAGACTCCTCAGTTTTATCAGGCCCCCGACTCCAACGTCTTAAATAACAATAATTAGTAAATACCTCCCAAGTGTCCCTGATTTGTAGGGATTGTCCCTCCTTTGAGTCCATGTCCCCCTGTCCCTCATTGTTCTCATTTGTCCCTCTTTGAGGTGTAACATGCAGATCTGCATCAATAAATAATTAATTTGCCTATTCAAAGTGTTTCTATTGTTGTAACTGTTACATTCTATCTCCTATCCATCCCTAAATGAGAGGGCGTGGCTTCATCTATCCCTCAATGGGGGCGTGGCTTCATCTATCCCTCAATGATGGGGCATGGCTTCATCTATCCCTCAATGAGGGGGCGTGGCTTCATCTATCCCTCAATGAGGGGACATGGCTTCATCTATCACTCAATGGGGGGGCGTGGCTTCATCTATTACTCAATGGGGGCGTGGCTTCATCTATCCCTCAATGGGGGGCGTGCCTTCATCCATCCCTCAATGAGGGAGCATGGCTTCATCTATTACTCAATGGGGGCGTGGCTTCATCTATCCCTCAATGGGGGGCGTGCCTTCATCCATCCCTCAATGAGGGAGCGTGGCTTCATCTATTACTCAATGGGGGCGTGGCTTCATCTATCCCTCAATGGGGGGGCGTGGCTTCATCTATCCCTCAATGAGGGGGCGTGGCTTCATCTATCCCTCAATGGGGGGCGTGGCTTCATCTATCCCTCAATGGGGGACATGGCTTCATCTAACCCTCGATGGGGGTGTAGCTTCATCTATCCCTCAATTGGGGATGTGGCTTCATTTGCATATTGTCCCTCTTTGAGGTGTAACATGAAGATCTGCAGCAATAAATGATTTATTTGCCTATTGAAAGTGTTTCTATTGTTGTAACTGTTACATCCTATCTCCTATCCATCCCTCACTGAGGGGACATGGCTTCATCTATCACTCAATGGGGGGCGTGGCTTTATCCATCCCCCAACGAGGGGGTGTGGCTTCATCATCCCTCAATGAGGGGGCGTGGCTTCATATATTACTCAATGGGGGCGTGGCTTCATCATCCCTCAATGAGGGGCATGGCTTCATCCATCCCTCAATGAGGGGGCGTGGCTTCATCTATTACTCAATGGGGGCATGGCTTCATCTATCCCTCGATGGGGGCGTGCCTTCATCTATCCCTCAATTGGGCTTCATTTACATATTTTGCCTCTTTGAGGTGTAACATGCAGATCTGCAGCAATAAATGATTCATTTGCCTATTCAAAGTGTTTCTATTGTTGTAACTAACATCCTATCTCCTATCTATCCCTCAATGAGGGGGCGTGGCTTCATATATCCCTCAATAAGGGGGCGTGGCCTAATTTAACAATTGTCCCTCTTTCCCACCAAGAAAAGTTGGAAATGATGTCTTTATCAGTAACATTTCTAAACTTCCTATGAAAGTGACATCATTATATAATATTAGAAAGAGATTTTCTTTTTTATGCCAGAGTCGCTCCATTTTTTTCAAGTCTTAAAGAAGCCACAGCGATCAGCCCTGTTAGCTTGCAGACAAACCTATAATCTGTCTCTAAATCTGGTTAAAAACAGAGGCTCTGTCACACACATCTGCAGAAGTAGCTGAAGCTGCAGCACTAAGTGCCACAGTGCCTCTGTGAGGTGCAGCCCCAGATTTAGAGACAGGTTATAGGTTGGTCTGCAAGCTAACAGGGCTGAGTGCTGCGGCTCCTTTAAGACTTGTGTATCCTAATTGCCCTGCTAATGTACGCCTCCCAGGTTAGTTATAAATTGGTCTGAGCGGCTGCCACCCCTCCTTTGCTCCATTTTTTCCGTCTCCAGCCAAAACTAGCTCCTACTCCACAGTCCTGCTTCCAGGGGCAGACTGGCCATAGGGAGAGCCAGGCAAATGCCCGGTGGGCTGCACTGCTTTGGGGCAGTCTGGGCTGCTACCTTTACCTTTACTAACTCTCCCATCCAATCCCAGCCCCCCATCCTCTTCCTCACTCTAACTCCTCACCCAAGCAACCCCAGCCCATGTCCTCCCCCTGATGATATAGCCTCAGTGTGGGAGCACACTGGGTGACTGGCCAGGAAGCAGCAGAGATGCCAATGGCTGGTCATGGGCAGGCCAGGGCTGGTACAATCCCGGGCTGATTTTTGGCCCCGGTCTGCCGCTGCCTGCTTCTGACCCCGCTTTAGAACTGCTGTATGTTATTTTCAAAGATGTCGGTCACTGCGGTCCCGCTTATCCCGCTGTCGCATCGGATAGAAACATTGTAGCTAAGGGCCTTGGGGCAGCAGCCATTGTAGCTAAGGGCCTTGGGGACAGCAGCCATTGTAGCTAAGGACCTTGGGGCAGCAGCCATTGTAGCTAAGGGCCTTGGGGCAGCAACCATTGTAACTAAAGGCCTTGGGGACAGCAGCAATTGTAGCTAAGGGCCTTGGGGCAGCAGCCATTGTAGCTAAGGGCTTTGGGGCAGCAGCCATTGTAACTAAGGGCTTTGGAGCAGCAGCCATTATAGCTAAGGGCCTCAGGGCAGCAGTCATTGTAGCTAAGGGCCTTGGGGCAGCAGCCATTGTAACTAAGGACCTTGGGGCAGCAGCCTATGTAGCTAAGGGCATTAGCACAGCAGCAATTGTAACTAAGGGCCTTGGGGCAGCAGCCATTGTAACTAAGGACCTTGGGGCAGCAGCCTATGTAGCTAAGGGCATTAGCACAGCAGCAATTGTAACTAAGGGCCTTGGGGGCATCAGCCATTATAGCTAAGGGCCTTGGGGCAGCAGCCATTGTAACTAAGAACCTTGGGGCAGCAGCCTATGTAGCTAAGGGCATTAGCACAGCAGCAATTGTAACTAAGGGCCTTGGGGCAGCAGCCATTCTAGCTAGAGGCCTTGGGGCAGCAGCCATTGTAGCTAAGGGCCTTTTAGAAGCACCGCTACCTGCTTCTGACCCCGCTTTAGAAGGGGTTGTATGTTATTTTAAATTATGTCGGTCACTGCGGTCCCGCTTATCCCGCTGTCGCATCGGATAGAAACATTGTAGCTAAGGGCCTTGGGGCAGCAGCCATTGTAGCTAAGGGCCTTGGGGCAGCAGCCCGTGTAGCTAATGGCCTTGGGACAGCAGCCATTGTAGCTAAGGGCCTTGGCACAGCAGCCATTGTAACTAAGGGCTTTGGGGCAGCAGCCATTATAGCTAGAGGCCTTGGGGCAGCAGCCATTGTAGCTAAGGGCCTTGGCACAGCAGCCATTGTAACTAAGGGCTTTGGGGCAGCAGCCATTATAGCTAGAGGCCTTGGGGTAGCAGCCATTGTAGCTAGGGGCCTTGAGGCAGCAGCCATTGTAGCTAAGGGCCTTGGCACAGCAGCCATTGTAACTAAGGGCTTTGGGGCAGCAGCCATTATAGCTAGAGGCCTTGGCACAGCAGCCATTGTAGCTAAGGGCTTTGGGGCAGCAGCCATTGTAGCTAGGGGCCTTGAGGCAGCAGCCATTGTAGCTAGGGGCCTTGGGGCAGCAGCCATTGTAGCTAGGGGCCTTGGGGCAGCAGCCATTGTAGCTAGGGGCCTTGGGGCAGCAGCCATTGTAGCTAGGGGCCTTGGGGCAGCAGCCATTGTAGCTAGGGGCCTTGGGGCAGCAGCCATTGTAGCTAGGGGCCTTGGGGCAGCAGCCATTGTAGCTAGAGGCCTTGGGGCAGCAGCCATTGTAGCTAGGGGCCTTTTAGAAGTGCCGCTGCCTGCTTCTGACCCCATTTTAGAATGGCTGTATCTTATTTTCAATTATGTCGGTCACTCCGGTCCCGCTTATTCCGCTGTCGCATCGGATAGAAACAATATTTATTGAGATAATAATCATAATCGGATTGGCGACAAATCCCATCAGAGCCTCGACAATTACGCCCCCACCGCTCGTAACGCGGCATCTCGCCGCCCACAGCTTTTATCTCTATGAGGAATGGCGCTGCTGCCTGTATTATGGAGGACATTGCGTGTCTCTGTATGAAGAGGCTGAGTGAGACGACCTTAAACGCGCCTCTCCATTCATCATCACACCAGCTGACGTCTTCAATCCCCTGCGGGGAGCTGTCATCTGCGCACGGCTTGTGACCATGGCTTACCCCCCAAGTGACTACCTACCAACTTTTCAGGGTGGGAAAGAGGGACATTTGTTACGTTAGGCCACGCCCCCTCATTGAAGGATGGATAGGAGATAGGGTGTAACAGTTACAATAATATAAACACTTTAAATAGGCAAATGAATCATTTATTGCTGCAGATCTGCATGTTACACCTCAAAGAGGGACAAATGAGAACAACGAGGGACATGGAAAGTCTCTCCAAATCAGGGACACTTGGGAGGTATACAAGTGTCCCTGATTTGGAGGGACTGTCCCTCTTTTGAGTCCATGCCCCCCTGCCCCTTGTTGTTCTTATGTGTCCCTCTTTGAGGTGTAACATGCAGATCTGCAGCAATAAATGATTCATTTGCCTATTCAAAGTGTTTCTATTGTAACTATTCCAATCTATCTCCTATCCATCCCGCAATCAGGGGCGTGGCTTAATTTAACAATTGTCCCTCTTACCCACCCTGAAAAGTTGGTAGGTATGCACTTGGGAGGTAAGCCATGGTCACAAGCCGTGCGCAGATGACAGCTCCCCGCAGGGAGGAGCGAAGACATCAGCCGGTGTGATGATGAATGGAGAGACGCGTTTAAGGCCGGCTCACTCAGCCTCTTCATACATAGACACGCAATGTCCTCCATAAGTTTTCCCTTGTATCAACTTTGTTCTCTACAATGTTGCCTTCAATTTCCATCCAAAAACCTCCCAACTAATCACAGCAGTTTCCTGTTGTTCTCTAAATGTATCTTCTGACTCACACTAAAGAGGAATTTATTTGCATTCTCCCATGGGTGGTCTTAGTCTACCATCTAGTGTCTAAAGCTGGAACTGCAAAGCATCTCTAGTATATCGCTCTGCACACCATCCTGTACAATAATCCCGCAGTTTTTTTTAAGTAACCCCAGCAATGGGCGTCTGCTTGATGTAATATGGTTTTCTACTGAGATACACTTGAACATAATGACCGCAGATAGAAGTTCCCCTAGGAGTTAGGGCAATATTTTTTTGTGTCTACAGAAGTCCTTGCTACATTGACCCCACACTTAGCAGGCTCTAAGGGGAAGGATTTATGCGCAAGTGCGGAGGGTGCTGACCGTATGGGGGCTCAGAAGGTCAGGGGGACCCAATCATTGTTGCCCCCCTTACCAAATTTTTTGCCCTAAAGGCGCACGTATTTTTCCCCAAAAGTATGTAGTGGGGGAGGGGGAGGATGTTAGTGCATCTTATCGGTCAAATGTATAAAAAACAAAAAGACGTACATTCCCAGCTCCCACGCCTCAGCAGCCGTCTCCCGCCAACATAAAAACACACACACATACACATATACATTATCGGCTTCCGCTGCCTCAGTAGCTGTCCCCGTAGCTGCTTCTGCCCACCAAATGCTGCCCAAGTACCCAGAGACCCGGTTCAGGCAACCGGGTGGGGCGTGGCCTGTGACTCATGCCATCGTTAAGAGACGCTGGCAGAAGTAACAGGCCACGCCCACCCCAAAGTCGGAACCGGCAGGTGCTTAGGGTGGCAGGCAGCGGTGGCTATGGGAACAGGGATGTGGCAGCGGAGGCTCACTGGTTGTATTAGAGGGATGCCTCTCACTGTGTGTAATGTGGGATGCCCCTCACTGGTTGTATTGGAGGGATGCCCCTCACTGTGTGTAATGTAGGATGCCCCTCACTGGTTGTATTGGAGGGATGCCCCTCACTGCCTGTAATGTGGGATGCCCCTCACTGGTTGTATTGGAGGGATGCCCCTCACTGTGTGTAATGTAGGATGCCCCTCACTGGTTGTATTGGAGGGATGAATCGACAAGTTTTTAGGTTCTCAGCACACCTTAAGTAAGTCAATGATGTATATATTAGACTGGGTGCAAAAAAAAAAATTATACCCAAGGTGTCTCTTCACATAACACCTTATTTTCTATAATCTTATCTAAATATGGCGGATATATGCACACCAAACACATGTATATGTTGCAAATAAAAAGGTATTTATATATATCATACAAAAAGACAGAGTCATATATATATATAACAGGCTATACAGAAAAGGATACAGTATTGGTAACTTGGTATGCAAGAGTCTGTACAATCTCCAGGATCGTAGACCACCTCACAAGAAAAGAAGCATATGATAACTTCATACTAAGTAAGACAGTACCAGTCTATTAATGGATATAGCTAGGTAAAATATTACCCATGTTAGGACTATTGAGGGGTCTGCATACAGGTCCTAGAGAGTGAAACAATGCGTGTACTGACCAGAGTACAGACAGTTAAGGAGAACTTGGTACAATTGTAAGCAGTACATGCAGTTTTGATCTATTCCTGGTCAAGTTTGTAATATACATGTATCACATCATACCAAGAGTAGCGGTTTACATCATAAGTATATACATACACCTAAATAATAGTAATCATGACGTCCATCATATTGGCAAAAACATGGTTTTTCCAGAGTGACAAGAGAACATGATCGCAAAGGAATAGAGCCCACGTTTCGGAACCTGCAGCCTTGAGAAAGGAACCGGAGGTTCTGAAACGTGGGCTCTATTCCTTTGCGATCACATTCTCTTGTCACTCTGGAAAAACCATTTTTTTGCCAATGTGATGGACCTCATGATTACTATTATTTAGGTGTACATGTATATACTTATGATGTAAACCGCTACTCTTGGTATGATGTGATACATGTATATTACAAACCTGACCAGGAATAGATCAAAACTGCATGTACTGCTTACACTATCAAGTTTTCCTTAACTGTCTGTACTCTGGTCAGTACACGCATTGTTTCACTCTCTAGGACCTGTATGCAGACCCCTCAATAGTCCTAACATGGGTAATATTTTACCTAGCTATATCCATTAATAGACTGGTACTGTCTTACTTAGTATGAAATTATCATATGCTTCTTTTCTTGTGAGGTGGTCTACGATCCTGGAGATTGTACAGACTCTTGCATACCAAGTTACCAATACTGTATCCTTTTCTGTATAGCCTGTTATATATATATGACTCTGTCTTTTTGTATGATATATATAAATACCTTTTTATTTGCAACATATACATGTGTTTGGTGTGCATATATCCGCCATATTTAGATAAGTGTATTGGAGGGATGCCCTTCACTGGTTGTATTGGAGGGATGCCCCTCACTGTGTGTAATGTAGGATGCCCCTCACTGCCTGTAATGTGGGATGCCCCTCACTGCCTGTAATGTGGGATGCCCCTCACTGGTTATATTGGAGGGATGCCCCTCACTGTGTGTAATGTGGGATGCCCCTCACTGGTTGTATTGGAGGGATGCCCCTCACTGTGTGTAATGTAGGATGCCCCTCACTGGTCGTATTAGAGGGATGCCCCTCACTGTGTGTAATGTAGGATGCCCCTCACTGTGTGTAATGTAGGATGCCCCTCACTGCCTGTAATGTAGGATGCCCCTCACTGCCTGTAATGTAGGATGCCCCTCACTGCCTGTAATGTGGGATGCCCCTCACTGTCTGTAATGTGGGATGCCCCTCACTGCCTGTAATGTGGGATGCCCCTCACTGTCTGTAATGTGGGGGTCTGTAATGGTGTGATTGGGGGAATTCTGCATACTGTCTATAACAGGGTGATTGGGAGGGGTATTTTACACACCATTTGGTTAAGAATATTTTTTTCTAATTATTCTCCTCCAAACCCTGTGTGCGTCTTATAGGCAGGTGCGTCTTATATGTCGAACGATACGGTATTTATCATATTTGTGATCACTTGGCATCATTCAGAGAAAGGAAGCCCCATTTGTTTCTGCTGTTTCAGACTTTAGTTGTCTAGCTGCATCCCACTGATGTAAAAGACAAAAAAAAGTTTTTAGGAAAGGGCCCCATTTAATATTCGCACCAGGGCCCCGCCACATTTCGTTTAGTTTAGCTGTTGATGCGGATTGCACCAAATCCTCAAAGCACCTGCTGCTTCCTCACTCTTGGTCTGGGCAAAACTTTGTTCTCAATGGTTAAAAAATCAGCAGCTTGGAGAGCGACACTAAAAGAAAAAGAGATTTCCCATCACAAATTAGACTGCTGAGGAATCCCATTAGAGCTGTGCCAATCACACCCAGCGATGGCGTCACGGTACATTCAGAAGTCCCATTCTACCTGCGTGATGAATGGCGCTGTGAACAATGCAGCTCGGCATTGCGGTGGACGAGAACATTGCGTACGTCGTCGATATGACGGTGCTACAGGGCCGCGCTGACCTGCCTCTGCTCCGCTCCATTCATCATCGTATATGCTGACGCACGCGCTACAGTGCCAGGAGCTCTTATCTGCAAACAGCATGTGCTGGGGGCACGTGAACGTACCGGACTGCTGCACTGCTGCTGAGTGTGGGACTGCGGGGCCTGACTCTGGGGGCCCGTCCCACACTTGGCTTATATTCAGGGCCCAGACATTATGCCAGACTGTATTGACTGTGTGTGTGTGTGCTACAAATAAGCTATACATAGTTCAGGTTTTGGCATGCCTCCCAACTTTTTTTCCCTTCCCTCCATTATAGCCAGTGAGGGGCAACCCTCATTATAGCCATTGAGGGGCATCCCTCATTACAGCCAGTGAGGGGCATCCTTTATTACGGCCAGTGAGGGACATCTATTATTACAGCCAGCGAGGGACATCCTTCATACAGCCAGTGAGGGTCATCTCTCATTACAGCCAGTGAGGGACATCCCTCCATTACAACAAGTGAGAAGCATCCCTCATTTCAACCAGTGCGGGGCATCCCTCAATTACAGTGAGGGGCATCCCTCCATTACAGTGAGGGGCATCCTTCATTACAACCAGTGAGGGGCATCCCTCATTGCAACCAGAGGGGCATGCCTCATTACAACCAGAGAGGGGCATCCCTCCATTACAGCCAGTGAGGGGCATCCCTCCATTACAGCCAGTGAGGGGCATCCCTCCATTACAACCAGTGAGGGGCATCCCTCCATTACAGCCAGTGAGGGGAATCCCTCATTACAGCCAGTGAGGGGCACCCCTTATTATGGCCAGTGAGGGGCATACCATATTACAGGCAGTGAGTGACATCCCTCATTACAGCCAGTGAGGGGCATCTCTCATTACAGCCAGTGAGAGGCATCCCTCCATTACAACCAGTGAGAGGAATGCCTCCATTACAACCAGTGAGGGGCATCCCTCCATTACAACCGATGAGGGGAATCCCTCCATTACAACCAGTGAGGGGCGTCCCTCATTACAGCCAGTGAGGGCATTCCTCATTAAAACCAGTGAGGGGCATCCCTCCATTGCAGCCAGTGAGGGGTACCCCTTATTACAGCCAGTGAGGGGCATAACTCATTACAGCCAGTGAGGGGCATCCCTTATTACAGCCAGTGAGGGGCTTCCCTCAGAACCACAGAGGGCCCCACTACTGCCAACCCAGCACCACAGCAATCTGTAGTATGCAAGGACAGTATATCTGCTCTTTTTCTGGGGGGGGGGGCCCGCTATAACTTTTGCTAGGGGCCATGCAAAGCCTATGTACACCCCTGTGAAGGAACAACTTGCTTGCTCTACCAGCCTAGCCTGGTGGTGGCATCCATTGCCTTAACTGAAAAGGGTTTTCCCATAAACCGCAGGTGCCAGTTGCTCTGCTTCTTTCATTGCAGATGACATTTCATGAAGAATTCTGGTAGTAAATAGGAACATAGAGATTCATCATCAGTCACTGGAGGAGGTAGCTAGAGGGGGTCCAATCTTAAGGACAATTCTAGAAATAATAACTTAATTCTAAAACACAGCAGATCCTTGATGTCCAGATCTTCAATACTCATAAAGAGGTGGCAGTGCTTCTACCACTTTGCTCTTGCTCCAGCCTTCAAAATTTTGTCGAGTGCACCAGCTCTTTTGGATGTATGAGTATTAAAGAGTATTCATGTCTGGCGGCGGGATGTGTCCACTTCAACCCTTGGAAAGTCAAAGTCCTTGAAAGGCCACACATAAGGGTCGATTCAAGGTTGGTGCACAAAAACACTCAGGCGGAGGGCAAACGATCCCGCATATGCCTGGGTGCATGATTAATGGCTGCGTGCTTACCCCGTCGCACGTGCGAAGCGCACCAAATGGCGAGCACACAGGGAAAGTGCAAAATGGTTCTTCTTGCGCCAATTCGCGCCTTCTGCAAGGAAAATCTGCTGTTTTGAAGCGCAAATGGCCCCCGGCCTAAGCGCAGTTGGCTGGCTAAGTGCTTAACAGCTCCCGATGGTCCCCCATGTCTCGCGCCTTTCCTTTACTGTTTCTGCAAAGCTCTATTTACCATTTTGAAGTATATTCTCTGGAGAACCTGTCTTCTCCATTTTTTGGGGGGATACTCTGATTCCAGTTAACCCCTAACTTTTTTTTCCCCAATGTTTTATCCCAGATGTTCTCTTTAACCCTTCCTCGTTTGTTTTGCCTATTAATGCCTAATAATTAATTTAACTTTAATTTTTTTTATTGTTTTTGCTAAACTTTGGGGCCCAACATCCACATTTTTGTTTTTTAAACCTTCATTTTTGTGTTTTTTTGACATCTTTTTATCATTTTTTTATGTAGGAACCCAAACCAAAACAAATGTTCAATTCCTAAAAAGAACTTGCGTCTGACACTTTCTTTGTTCATAAACATGCAGGACGCTGCCAACATGTGTTTTTGGAATGAAATAAACCTGTTACTCATTGGAATCGACAGTTTCCTCCACCTATTTGCTGGAGGAAATTCACTCTTGAAATTGAAACACAACACAATTGCGCTCGCTTTTCTGCCATAAATCTCGTGGCGGAGACGGTTTGGTGCGCAAATAGGCCGATAGCGGGAAATGTCAGGCTCACATTGGTGCAATGTCGAACACTAGTGTGCAAATTGACGTTAAAACGAAAGCGCATCCCATTTTGATGACAGTGAATCAGGCGGAATCCTGAGCGCGACTTGACACTCCAAATAGCATGCGCAAACTCACCGGCGCACTGACCATAATTCGACTCTATAGTATTACAATGGAAAACTACACATGCTGATGGTCTACTGCCATGCGTCTCTGTGTGATGGAATTTGTCTTACCTTTTTGGTGGCGGTAGCATTTTCTTTCTTGATCTTTGGTCGCTGACCAGTGGTATAACTAAATTTTACAGGGCCCTGTTGCAAACCTTAAATGGGACCCTTTCAAGGCTTATACAGTAAACATTTTTTGACTTTTAACTCAATTGGATGCAGCTAAACAACTAAAGACTGAAACAGTGGAAACAAATGGTGCTTCCTTTCTCTAAATGATGCCCAGCAAGCACTAATATGATAAATAAGGCGGGGGAGCAACCATGAAGTGGCCCCACGGATCTTCTGGGCATCGGTGCTGTCGCACCCCTCAAGTTATGCCCCTGTTGCTGACCTAGCAAATATACTGGTTTTGATTTGGATCCAGCCTCATACTGACCCTGAACCTTGGCCACTGCAGCTAAATTGGCTGAACCATCTTTGGCTTATACCTTTGGTGAAGACCCTCAGTCTTGACTCCAGTTGTGCTATCTGTCACTGGAGATGATAGCTTGCACACTCAAGTGAGAGTAAGCCATGTAATGTGGAGCACATGGTGCTAGGTTGGGGAATCATCATTGTACCACTATCCTGAAGGCTTTATCATCTTGGCTGATAAAGCTGACTTGGATGAAACACAACTATTCTTTGTCTTATGCCTTTTGCTTGAGTAATTGGTTTTCAATGGACAGTCCAGGCCACAGGCCTCAGCTGAAGCCTCTCCCATGTGCCTCTCCTTTATTTCCTGCAGCATGCTGTCTCCAAAGTTTGTCCTTTCTTTCAATTCAATTCCTCCACAACCACTTGCAATTTTGATTGCACGGCCACTCCCGTCCGTCCGTGCTTCCAGCGTGAGTGAGCCCAGCAAGCAACAACTGGATGCCCACACTGGATGCACTGAGGGACTGGAACCATATATTCGTGGATGGTAAAATGGAAAGAAAAGGAGGAGCACATTTCGGAGGCCTGTTACAGCATCTACTGTGCACTGTGGGACACTTGCCTACTGTGGGACAGGCTTTAGGTAAGGTCCTTGCTGCCTTATTATTTCCTGGACTATCCCCTTTAATTTTGCTATGCATACTCCTGCTTGCCCTATCACCTGTATTGCATTTGTGTTGGCTGTCCTTGGTCCGGATATTCTACCTTAAATACTTAAGTCCTGGGGCAATCACGTGTGAGGAAGCCATTTCAAGTAGAGGAAACATTGCTGGGATAGGGGCAACATCTGTGCACATCTATCTAAAAGGCTTCAGCGCCTTGACAGCTAAAGAAACCCTGTCTAATTTTTGGCTTATACCTAGAAATGGTAAAAGACCTTGACATTTATATGTGTACTCCTACAATGCCCTGTGAACTTCAGTTTTGTTGACCATCACTGGTCCAGAGATAACAGTCCAGTGGGCAACCAAGTGAGTGAAAGCCATTTAATGCAGAAAATATGGCGCCTATGCCCGCCCATCAGCACAAAGATGGAAAACCTTGATGGCGGTCCACCGGGCGGTGCAGCCCAAGCACGGGTGTGGCAGAGGAAAGAAAACGCTCACTCCAAGGCCGATGCCATGATCACCTACAGGGGAAGGAGATTAACCCCCAAATTGCCCACACAGTGACACAGCAGTGGCATCAGGAAGACAAGAGAGAGACCAAGGCAAATGACATCCCACGCCAAAGCAGCCCGCTCGGGCATGCTGGACGGGAATGGCAGATAGCAGATAAAAGTGCAAAAAATGGCTTTACTGGAACATGAATGCAGTAAGAGAATGTCACCTTAACATGGTGGCTCACACAGATAGGAAAAATAATTCATAGAGCATAGCTGAATGTACAGGAAATACAACACGTCAGAAAAATGCATAGAGAAATTATAGTTAAGCATTGATAACAGTGACATCTAGAGTCCTAACTGTAAACTGCATTAAATCTAGCAGAAGTCACTCCAGTAATAGACTGGGAGGCCGATTCATTAATAGCGGCAGGTAGCGACAGTTGAGCAACTGTAGCGGCATTTTCAGAGTGCCCGCTAGTAGTCGCTGTGCTTGGCTGTTGTTCGGTAGTTGATAGCGACTCAGTCGGTTTGCCGTAATGTTGAATATTGGGTGAGGAGTCGCTATTTGACAGGTTCCGCGCTGTATGGGAGTGCATGATAGCGACTGGCCCTAGCGACCGCCTCCCACCATATTCATAAAAAAATCACGCTCAAAAAATTCTCGCGCTGTTAAATGCATGTTTAAACCCCAGAGTGCTGGCGGCGATGGGTTAAAAGTAGTTTTTAAACCCCCAAACAACCATATTTTTGGAAACCAAAAAAAACAAGTTTTTTAAATAATTTAGTAATATGAATACATTAATATCAGACCTAAAATATCAATTCTGTACATTTTTTTTTTCCCTTCAAAAAATTAACTAAAATGGCAGAAGTGGTCACAGAATTTTTCACATTTAAAAAAAAAAAAAAAAAAATTAATTAATAACAATTAATTATTAATATTTAAAGATTGTTCCATTGAAATGCATTGGAGCGCGCCAGGTAGCGAGTGGTCATACCTGTCGCTGTTCAAAAAGCAGGATTGGCTTGATAAATGTGTGATTGTGGTGGGGAGCCGGCGTTCTAGTGGCGGGGCCCGTCATTACCGGCCGCTCACCAGTCGCTACCTGTCGCTATTCCTTCATAAAAAAGGGCCCAAGCTAGAAGTTGTTGTATCTCCAACAGAATACTCATGTCCTGAGGCAGCAAAGGAGAGAAAACATATGGAGAACCTGGTAATAGGTTGGGGGAATTTTCCATGCACCACTATTCAGAAGTTCAGCCTCTTGACTGCTGAAGATGACTTGGCTGAAACCCAACTAATGTTTGGCTTCTACCTTTGGCTTGAGTGACTTGCATTAGGCTGTGAAGTTTGAGTAATGGTAAAGACCCTTGGCCTTGATATTGTTATGAGAACAGTTTTGCCCGATCTGAGCTGGCAAACTGGTCGGATTGAAAGATACATATAAAGAAGGCAATCGTGGACAACAAATGTGGACATGACATATGTGAACATGAACATGGTCAGCTAACCTTGAGATGTTGTTATGGAATGTTAGCATTTTCTTTTTTGATCTTTGACCTTCGCGGTATATTGGTCTTGATTCTAATCCAGCCTTTTGGCTGCCGAAGCTGACTTGGCTGAACCACAACTATTTTTTTGCTTATACTTTTGGTATAAGTAATGGTTAAGACCCATGGCCTTGACCTTTACTAGTGTAAAGTCCTACTCTGTCCTGTCACCGTCTTTACAATTGTGCTGACTGTCATTTGTCCAGGGGCCACCAAGTTAGAGGAAATCATATAATGTGGGGAACATGGTGACCAACCAGGATACCATCTGTGCACCAATATCCAAAAGGCACCATTATGCATGACAATGATCTCGGTTTTTGCTTTAGTCATTTGCCCATTTCAGAAATAAAAGCCAAGCTACAGGAACCCTCCAGTGACATAGCTAGTCACATGCGGCATTCCAAAGATTCTCCCCCTCTGGATTATAGAAGGCTCCCAGGATGGAAGGAGGGAGGACCCGTGTACCCCTGTTCAACAGATGCCCGCAGGCATCTACTTTAGATGCTGCCGCTGGTACTAAACAACTCAGCTGCTGGACCAGAGGAAGCCACTGGACTGCAGAAAGACCCCAACCTGGCAGAGGAAGAAGAGGATGCCATACGGAGGGGGACAGGACGAGGAAGACATGGATTGGTAAGTAAAGTTTAACTTAAAGTAATAAAATCAAAAGCAAAAGATGATAAATGTTAACTAATATGGACCCAGCTCTGCACTCTGGGGTATACCACTTGCAATCCGGGACAATTTTGAATATACAATTTTAGGTATGAGTAATGAGGAAGACCCGTGGCCTTGACCTTTTCTAGTGTAAAGTCCTACTCTGTCCTATCACCTGCATTACAGTTGTACTGGCTGTCATTTGTCCAGGGGCCACAAGTTAGAGGAAATCATATAATGTGGGGAACATGGTGACCAACCAGGATATCATCTGTGCACCACTATCCAAAAGGCACCATTATGCATGACAATGATCTCGGTTTTTGCATTAGTCATTTGCCCATTTCAGAAATAAAAGCCAAGCTACAGGAGCCCTCCAGTGACATAGCTAGTCACATGGGGGTTCCAAAGATTCTCCCCCCCCCCTTGGATTATAGAAGCCTCCCAGGATGGAAGGAGGGAGGACCCGTGTCCCCCTGTTCAACAGATGCCTGCAGACATCTACTTTAGATTGACTTTAGAGCCATTGGACCGGAGGAGGCCCCCCAACCTGGCAGAGGAAGAAAAGGATGCCATCTGGAGGGGGACAGGATGAGGAAGACATGGATTGGTAAGTAAATAAAAAGCAAAAGAAGAGAAATGTTAACTAATATGGACCCAGCACTGAACCCTGGGGTATGCCACTTGCAATCCGGGACAATATTGAATATACAATTTTTGGTGAAGACCCCTGGCCTTGACCTTTTCTAGTGTAAAGTCCTACTCTATCCTATCATCTGTATTTAAGTTGAGCTGGCCGTCATTTGTCCAGGGGCCACCAAGTTAGAGGAAATCATATAACATGGGGAACATGGTGACCAACCAGGATATCATCTGTGCACCACTATCCAAAAGGCACCATTATGCATGACAATGATGTTGGTTACCACATTAGCCATTTGGCTATTTCAGAAATAAAAGCCAAGCTACAGGAACCATGTCACTCCAGTGAACTAGCTAATCACATGGGGCATTACGAAGATTCTCCCCCTATGGATTATAGAAGGCTCCCAGGATGGAAAGAGGGATGACCTGTGTCTCCCTGTTAAACAAATGCCCGCAGGCATTACAGTTGTGCTGGCTGTCATTTGTCCAGGGGCCACCAAGGAAATCATATAACGTGGAGAACATGGTGACCAACCAGGATACCATCAGTGCACCACTATCCAAAAGGCACCATTAGGCATGACACTGATGTTGGTTACCGCATTAGTCATTTGGCCATTTCAGAAATAAAAGCCAAGCTACAGGAACTTGTGGCTGTTTGCAAAGCTTATAAAAAAATAACGAGACAGAAGGATGGCAGAAAGAAACTTGGAGCAGACCCTCGGCCGGCCAGCTTGCAGCTGTCTCTTTGCAGACATGCGGCTCTTTATCAGAGCAATCGTCACTAATGAGCTGTTCTCTAATAAACCGAATTAAAAACAAAATTTGTGCGCTGCAAGGTGAAGGCGCGATCATTAATGTAACAGACAGCGGGCCGATGTGGGCGCAGCTGTTCCTGGAGGATCCGGTCTTACCAATCACCTTGATTTTTAGAAAGTAATTACAGAGTACAACTCTCCGAAATGTCTTCTGGAGGATGAAGAACTTGACAGCTCAGGAGGGGCGGCGAAGCTGCCAGACCGGTGCGGTGACAGCCACTAATAACCAGGACCTAGGACAATAAAATCCGTTTAGTGCATCCAGGAGAAAAAGTGAAAGTGTGTCTGGAAAAAAATAAAGAGATGCCATCTTGACAGGGCCCCCATCTGCCGAGCCCTGGTGTGTAGGAGGACGCTGGATGATGTTGCAGTTGGCAGCGGCAGAACCATCTGCTCCACTGACAGGCTCTTGGCGGTGGCGTTCTCTCTGTCTTACAAAATCAAGCGAGTAGATAAGTTGTGTGTGTGTTTGTTTTTGGGAGCAACAGGTATTCTGAATGTGTGCAGGATTCAGGGCCGGCTCCAGGTTTGTAGGGGCCAGGGCCGGATTAAGTGTGGTGGAGGCCCCTGGGCACAAAATCTGGTGGAGGCCCCAGATGCAGTTTTTTCTTATTTCATTTGAAATAATAGTCCAGCCAAGTAACTGATTGGTGATTGGTTGGCACCCGGCCACTTACTGGAACGTCAGATCAAGTCCCTTGTGCGGGTGCATGCTACTTGGGAACTCCTGCTTTGCCATTCTGGATGGGGGGTAGTGTAGTCACCCGGCTGGTCCAGCAGAAAACAGTCACCTGCATTGAGCTGCCAGCGGCTGTGCTTGGTGTCTTATGTGCAGTGACAGCTCTGCACGCACCCATCACTGTAGCGTTGTTTGCAGCGTCTTTGTTGCCCATCAGACCAAAGACTGAAAAGCCTCCTGGACCAGGCCATAACTCAAAGGTTGGTGGAGGCCCCCTTTGCAGGGCAAGTGGTGGAGGCCCCGGCGCGAGCTGTCAATAAGGAGAGGGAAGGCGAGGAGGCGGATCTGCTCGTTCCCGCTCGCTCTGACGCGGCCGCTGAGCAGGGACGGAAGCAGACAGGCGCCGGAGCCCGCGCCACCTGCAGACGCCGCAGGACCGGCGGACAGGTGAGTTGTTCGTGACACAATATACATACAATGAATAGATGCATATAGATATGTAACCACGGGTAAGTGTGAGGTGACCTGCTTGTTCTTGGTTCTTGGCTCCTTCTAGCACGATTTCTTCCATGACCTCCAGAAGTGGACATCTAGAGTCTGCTCCCCTGGGATGGGCCTAGATCTCCTCCCCTTTGAGCATTCAAAACTAATATGTGTCATAACTGGTCATAGAGGGTCGGTTCTGGTGTCATTGGGTAGGGCAGGGGTCCGTTCACGCTTTGAGTCCAAACACTGCATTCCTACCTTTCCCCCAAAGAAAATTCTCCCCACCTCGAGGGTCCCAGGTGTCAAGCCCCATGGGACACCTGCCTTCTAGGTGAGTCCACAACTCCCAATCTCCACTATTAGCTTCAACTATAGCCCCCCGTTTGCCAGGACGTTTTATACGTCTCACTGGACACAGTTGCCCCCAGGACTAAATAGCACAAAGGTTGTGAACAAAGGGGTGAAGTCGGATGAACCAGAGGCAAGACTAGGCAACGTCGGGTAGGCCGGGGTCATACACAGATGGACAGTCCTCACGATCCGCAGCACCAAGGTAGAAACAAGAGACGGGTCGAAGGTCAAGCTAAGGGCCAATGGGTACGCAGCACAATGGATGAGATGGTCAGGGTCCAGGGAGCTGTCAGTCCAGGCAGCAGTCACAGAGTGGTCAGGCAAAACAAGGTCGGCAACGGAAACAATAGAGAAGACAGAGGCACTATCACACCCAGCAGCACACTATCACGGGCAATGACGGAATGGCAGGAATAAACTTTATAGGGCTGGAGCACTGGGGTCAGCAACTGGATAGGATGCCGATCAATGCCATAAACCCTTATGAAATGTTGGCACCGTCAGGTCTGCCCTGATGGCTTTGAAGCCTGTAGCTTGCGTGTGATACAGCAGAGGGCTCTAACTGCCAGCTGTGCAAGGGCCCGTTCTGCCCACATGAGGTGTGAAGGCTATCAGTGTGGGGTCTTTGAGGCTGAGGCACTTGTCAGGCTTGAGCAGCGCATAATAAATGAGATCTATTGTTCCTGACCCGCCATGAGGCTGGCAGCAGGGATGAAATGATATTTCTCACTTTCCTCACAGGGGGGCCATTTATTTATACAAAGCCTCGAAATTCCCAATGACAGAGTCGGGGCAACGCCCACAGCTCTTCAAAGACGTCCGCGCAGCAAATGCCAGCCGGGGAGCGGAGAGCATCAGATTGACTGACGGATATGCAAATGAGTCACTGGCATTAGCCAGGAAAATATCACTTCTCCCACCTCATTTTCCCCCGAGCTGATTTAAAGTGGGATCGGCGCGTTTTCATTACAGAGGCCCTGTAAATATCACATATTTGATCCTCCTCGTACAAATCTCTCCGGTGCCGACGTCATGTTTGGAGGGCTGTAAATGAGTTTAGAGCTCCGAGCTCGCTGTGTTTAATGTCTGCAGAATGAAGGATCAAACCTGTGCACCCCACTGACCTGACGGTAATTGGAAAAAAAATGGCGCCCTCTGCGGAATGCATTGGGGGCGGGGTCGCTAAATAGGAGAGATCCTTCCCTTCTGCTATGAAGCATCTCTTATTAAAGTGGCTGGAAACCCACACCACCCCAACAGCCCTGAAATCTATAAGATTCCAGAATCGGGATGCCCCGCTTTGTGAAGCCCCCCAAGTTGCCCAGAAGCTTACCTTCCTTTGCATTTCAACAGCGCATGTGCAAACAGTAGGTGCAACCATGCTATGGCTTTAGCAGGTCGCATACCCACGCCACGTACCCATGTCAATGGGCACGCTCCCTGTTAGAGGGTAGCAAGGGATTCAACCCCCGACCGATCGTGCTGATTGGACGAGAAGGGTGAGCGCCATAGGACCGGGGAAGGGTGAGTGAGATCAGGCGACCTGGGGGGGTTCACACAGCGGGGCATGGGTTTTGGTCCACTAAAGCCCTTAAAGTGGACCACTTTAATTTAATTAATTTAAATTTAATGCATAGACGGCCATTGTATGCTTGCGCACACATAGGAATTCGTCCTCCGCATTTAACCTATATGTGCAGTGAGTGTACATATGCCCGGAGCGGTGGGCTGCCCTGATTATGGCGCACGGGGAGCAGTTGGGGGGTTAGGTGCCTTGCTCAAGAGCACTTCAGTCATGTCCCGGGACCGGGATTCAAACCTGCCACCCTCCGGTTACAAGTCCTCTCCCTTACCTCTAGGCCACAACTGGCCCTTTAAGCCATGGCCCGATTTTAGCCACTAAGGGGGGCACTAGCTATCATTATCAGAAAGAAAAAATGTGAAGGCGGACCCATCACCAGGATTTTTACTATCCTGGTGATAGGTCAGTTTACCTGGGGCACCGTGATTTGTATATAAAAACTCACTTACCGCTAATCCCATGGCTCATGCTGGGCCGCCGGGCAATCAGCTGCTCATGCTCTGTTCGGTCCTTACTTCCTGGCTTTAGAAGGCATAGTAAAGATGCATGGAGCGCACGCCGCTGGCCTATAGGGTAGTGGGGATCCCTACGCATGCACCCTGGGATTGCCAGAAGGTACCTTTTTTATGGCAGATCCCGTGCTTTCACACAGTGGAGCATCCCAATTTGTGGTGCCCCTCTGTGTGGGCTCTCTCCAGATTGCCCGTAATAACTCACCTTTCCTCGGTCCTATGGCTCATGCAAAGGCTGTCATCCAATCAGAGCCGTTTGCCATGCATATATAATGTTCATCCAATGGCTCTGCACTCTGAGATTGGTAGTGCGAGCGTCCGCTTTCCCAGCAGTGGGTGTGCGCCCACCGGAATGGCTGGGGACGGGAGCGTGCGCACAGCCCACAGATGCTGGGGATGTGGGCGTCTGAAATATAACATCGGCTAGGGAGCCAGGAAGAAGGTGATTCTTGTGGTGTCTGGGGGGGGGGGCTCACATGGTGGGGAATCCTGATTTGGGATGCCCCAGGGGTAGGCCAGGGGCCTTTATTGGGTTCATTTAGATTGGGGTTTTGTTCCGCCTTAAAGAGGAACATTTGGCTCCCTGGAGACTCCAAGGAGAAAATCATTCCTTTTTAAAGTAGACCAAAACCCAGGATTTTGACTATCCTGTGTTTTGGTCTTTTCCCCCGGGGCACCCCGACCGAGCTGCGTGAAACCCCCCAGGTTGCCAATGCCAAGTCACCTCTTCCCGGTCCTGTGGCGCATGCGCGGCCGCTTGTCCAATGAGCCGCTGACATCACGTTGTCTAAGGCCAGCGGCTCAGAGAGCGCTGGCGACCGCATCCCCCGCTTACCTCTAACAGGGAGCGTGTCTGCGCCGTCCATTCACAAATATCTGGAGCAGGCACGCACTGCTAGAGGGATAGTGGGGATGCGGGTGCAGCTCGCACATGGGTCGCTGGACCGGGAAACAAGGTAAGTGTATGGGGCGACCTGGGGGGTTTCACACAGTGAGGCATCCCAATTTTGGATGCCCCGGGGGGAGGGAATCGATCAGATTCCCAGGCCGATCAGCGTGGGTTTTGGTCCACTTTGAAGCTGAACAAAACTTGTGAATGTAACTTTTTGTACCAAATTGGGATGCCCTGCTGTGTGAGACCCCCAGTTCACCAAGTAAAACTCCCCTCTTCTTGGTCCAATGGGGCATGTGCGGGCAGCATCCCCTGCACCCCCGTCGGTGTGCATGCTCACATCCCAGCCTTTCTGAATAGCTGGGGCATGAGAGGGCGCATGCAGGGGATGCGTTCACGCCCACTCCCCATTGTAAACAATCAGAGCCTTTTGCCGAAGGATGAGGCATAACTTCTAACTTTTCAGGGTGGGAAAGAGGACAATAGTTAAATGAAGCCACGCCCCCTCATTGAGGGATGGATCAAGCCACGCCCCTCATTGATGGATGAATCAAGCCACGCCCCCTCATTGAGGGATGGATAGGAGATAGGATGTAACAGTTACAACAATAGAAACACTTTGAATAGGCAAATGAATCATTTATTGCAGCAGATCTGCATGTTACACCTCAAAGAGGGACAATATGTAAATGAAGCCACGCCCCCTCGTTGATTGATGGATAGGAGATAGGATGTAACAGTTACAACAATAGAAACACTTTGAATAGGCAAATGAATCATTTATTGCTGCAGATCTGCATGTTACACCTCAAAGAGGGACAATATGTAAATGAAGCCACGCCCCCTCGTTGATTGATGGATAGGAGATAGGATGTAACAGTTACAACAATAGAAACACTTTGAATAGGCAAATGAATCATTTATTGCTGCAGATCTGCTTGTTACACCTCAAAGAGGGACAAATGAGAACAAGAGGGACAGGGGGACATGGACACAAAAGAGGGACAGTCCCTCCAAATCAGGGACACTTGGGAGGTATGGATTAGGTTTGGACGGGAGGTCACACTTGCACCGTTGGGCCGGGGAAAGGTGAGCCATCACCGGCTCCCTGGGTGGTTTCACACAGATTCGGGATCGGATCTTTTAGATTCCAGGACCGGTCGCTGGTGGATTTTGTTCCGCTTTAAAGAAATTAAATAATAATTTTCCTGTTTGCACAGAATGGAGAGTTTGAACATCAGGACTAAGGAGGAGTCATTTTGCCCCCCCAGGGGGTACCACTCATATAAGCGGGGGCGAGGGGAGGAATGCCTCCGGCGTGTTCTATTATTATCTGCGCTTCTTCAGAAACAATCTCTGTAACAAAAGGAGGCGCAGTGTGCAAACACAATTAAAGGAACGGCTCTTCTGGGAGCTTCCCCCCCACCGTCCCTCATTATCATGACGGGGATGCCGGGGAGCCGGGCGGTGTCCCTGGTGAGCGCCAAGGCTTCATTGTTACAATATTAGGAGGATAATTTCATCTTGGCAGAGTCTTTCTCTATGATTGTGGAAATAATCCCATGCTGAGAGAAGCCGGCTGACAAATTCCCAGAATGCACCGCTCCACAAACACTGGGAGCCCCCGAGAGGACAGCAAAGCCAGAGGCAGAGTGCGCTAAAGAAAGATGGCGGGAGGGAGAGATGGATAAAGAGGTAGGGGTCGTTAAAGTGGACCAAACCCCAGATAGTCTGTCTAGTGCACTCTCCAGGCGATTAAATGTATAACTTAATCTTGGCGTTGTCTATGAGACTCCAGGGCAGGCATACTCGCTCCACCCGGGGCACCCCGATAGGGTGGTTCCTCTTCTAAGCTAGTACAGTTTACACCTCCACTAGCCTGACTGACCACAAGCCTTGGCCAGCAGGAAACCCCATGAGGCTGTACTAGCTAGCATACTTCAAAGCATAAGTCCAGACATGCCGGGGCTAGTAGTTCATAGAGAACAAGGCTCAGCTGTGCACATTGGGTTTTGGTCCACTTTAAATGATAACTCTGATGGTAACATATCCACTTGTATTTGCCCTTCTGATCTTTGTATATATCTATTCATTGTATGTAGATAGTTTGTCTAGTGTGCTCTCAAGGCGATTTAATGTATAACTTAATCTTGGGCTGTCTATGAGACTCCAGGGCAGGCATACTTCTACTGCCCCCCCCCCCCCGGGGCCCCGATAGGGCAGTTCCTCTTGTAAGCTAGTGCAGCTTACATCTCAGTTAGCCTGACCAACCACAAGCCTTGGCCAGCAGGAAACCCCATGAGGCTGTACTAGCCTTAATACTTCAAAGCATAAGTCCAGACATGCCGGGGCCAGTAGCTCATAGAGAACTAGGACTCAGCTGTGCACATTAATCATAAACAGACCCAATTTCTTGGGTCCCAAAACCCAGGATAGTCAAAATCCTGGGTTTTGGTCCACTTTAAATGATAACTCTGATGGTAACATATCCACTTGTATTTGCCCTTCTGACCTTTGTATATATCTATTCATTGTATGTAGATAGTCTGTCTAGTGCGCTCTCTAGGCGATTTAATGTATAACTTAATCTTGGGCTGTCTGTGTGACTCCAGGGCAGGCATTCTCGCTCTCCCAGGGGCACCCTGATAGGGTGGTTCCTCTCATAAGCTAGTGCAGTTTACACCTCCACTAGCCTGACCGACCACAAGCCTTGGCCAACAGGAAACCCCATGAGGCTGTACTAGCTGTCATACTTCAAAGCATAAGTCCAGACATGCTGGGGCCAGTAGTTCATAGAGAACTAGGACTCAGCTGTGCACATTAATCATAAACTGACCCAATTTATTGGGTCCCAAAACCCAGCATAGTCAAAATGTTTTGGTCCACTTTTAATGATAACTCTGATGGTAACTTATCCACTTGTATGTGCCCCTCTGACCTTTGTATATATCTATTCATTGTATGTAGATAGTCTGTCTAGTGCGCTCTCAAGGCGATTTAATGTAAATCTTGGGCTGCTCTGTTATCTTGATCCATGAACTCTCACTTGTCCTTGTTTCTCAGTTATATTATACGCTAATCGGGACTGGCTCCTGGACCCGATATAATCCAATTACCGGACGGGGGGTTCATTTTGTAGGTTTTGTACCACTTTAGGTGTCTACATTGGGAAATTTAGAGTAAGTAGTCGGGACTGAGCTACAACTACCCCACATCCACACACTGAAACATAGTAACATAGAAACATAGAAGGTTGACGGCAGAAGGAGACCATATGCTCCATCTAGTCTCTGCCCTTACGTGTATACTGTATGTTCTCTTTATCTTATGTGTATACTGTATGTTCTCTGTATCTTATGTATATACTGTATGTTCTCTGTATCTTATGTATATACGGTATGTTCTCTGTATCTTATGTGTATACTGTATGTTCTCTGTATCTTATGTATATACTGTATGTTCTCTGTATCTTATGTATATACTGTATGTTCTCTGTATCTTATGTGTATACTGTATGTTCTCTGTATCTTATGTGTATACTGTATGTTCTCTGTATCTTATGTGTATACTGTATGTTCTCTGTATCTTATGTGTATACTGTATGTTCTCTGTATCTTATGTATATACTGTATGTTCTCTGTATCTTATGTGTATACTGTATGTTCTCTTTATCTTATGTATATACTGTATGTTCTCTGTATCTTATGTGTATACTGTATGTTCTCTGTATCTTATGTGCATACTGTATGTTCTCTGTATCTTATGTATATACTGTATGTTCTCTGTATCTTATGTATATACTGTATGTGCTCTGTATCTTATGTGTATACTGTATGTTCTCTTTATCTTAGGATAGATGGAGGCTTATCCCAGGCATGTTTAAATTCAGTGACTGTTGATTTTTCAACTACCTCTCCTGGAAGTTTGTTCCAAGCATCTACTACTCTTTCTGTAATATAATATTTTTTAACATTGCTCCTGATCTTCCCCCGACTAGCTTCAGGTTGGGCCCCTTGTTCTATCATTAAGTTTCTTTTTAAAAACACTTCCCTCCTGAACCTTATTCCCTCCTGTCACATATATAAAGGTCTCCATCATGTCCCCCCTCTCCCTTCTTTCCTCCAGACTGTACAAATTAAGTTCTTTAAGTCTCTCCTATAAGTTTTAAGTTTAAGTCCTTCCACCATTTTTGTTGGCGGCCTTTGGACACGTTCTATTTGAATAATGTCTTTTTGCAGGGGAGGTCTCCAGAACTGCACACAGTATTTTAGCTGTGGCCTCACCAGGGCTCTATACAGCGGCATCACAACCTCCCTCTTCCTACTGGTGATGCCTTGAGCTATGCAGCCGAGCACCCTGCTTGCTTTTCCCACTGCCTGGCTACACTGTCCACTCATCTTGCAGCTATCAGTAATCAGTATCCCTAAATCTCTCTCCTCCGAGGTCCTGGATAACACAGTGCTGCCCATACGGTGCTCAGAGCAGGGATTCCTTCTACCCAAGTGCATGATTTTACATTTGGAGACATTAAACTCTAGTTTCCACAGTTTTGACCATCTATCCAGTAAAGCTAAATCATTGTCCATGTTGCAGACACCTCCAGGAATATCCCCCCTATTACTAACCTTTGTATCATCAGCAAACAGACAAACTTTTCCTACCAAGCCTTCTCCTATGTCACTTACAAATATATTAAAAAGAATGGGGCCCAGGACAGAGCCTTGCGGCACACCACTTGTAACTCGCCTTTGTTCAGATTGCACACCATTTACAACAACGCTCTGATCCCTCAGCCAACTGGAAATCCACTGAACTATTCAGGGATTGAGTCCTACCTTCAATAACTTATCTATGATCTTTATGTGGTACAGTGTCAAAAGCTTTGCAAAAATCCATATAGGCGATATCCACAGCACCACCTTCATCTAACACTTTAGTGACATTGTCAAAGAAATCAATTAGATTGGTCTGACATGATCTGCCCTCAGTAAAGCCGTGCTGTTTTGGGTCCAATAGGTCATTAATTTTTAGATGGGAAATTATATGTTTTTTTAAGAGTGTTTCCATTAATTTGACCACTATAGATGTTAAACTAACTGGCCTGTAATTACTGGCTTCTTCTCTACTCCCCTTCTTATGGATTGGTACGACATTGACCATTCTCCAATCATCTGGAACCTCACCAGTAGAAAGGGAATCAGTCAGAGGGGCTGCAATCACAAATCTAAGTTCCCTTAGAACTCTGGGGTGGATTCCATCTGGACCCATCGCCTTACTTACCTTTAGATGTGCCAGCTCGGATAGGACATCAGCCTCCAGAAACTCCGGAGCTGTACCCTCCCAGCTGGATGCTGTGCTATGTCCATGTCTGCTACTATATGAAAATACGGAACAAAAGTAGCTATTCAGATGGTCAGCCACAGCCTTATCTCCGTCAATATAATTATTTTCCCTATTTCTCATTTTTGAGACTGCATTGTTTTTCTTCTTTCTGTCACCAATATATCGGAAAAAGGTTTCATCTCCCCTCTTCATAGATTTGCCATTTCTTCCACCTTTTGCCCTTTAGCAGCCCTTATAATCAGTGGATCACTGGATCACTCGTGGTCCTCACACGCTGCTGTCGGGGAAATTGCCCATCATGTCATTCAGAAACAGACGCAGACACATACGTTACCATGCTTCTCAAGGGCATCTGTCTTTTCCCTCCAGAGCCTTGAACCTCTATTTTATAGTCAAACAGAGGGTTGTCTACAATCCCATGGAAATGCAAATTGCTAATGAAGTTACATACATTAGCAAATGTATCTGAGATAGATGCATGACAACTGCTCTTGTCTCTTTGCAGAGGTCATACTATACAATTTCCTATACCAAGGGTTACTATTTTTATAAACAACTGTTCTGCCTGTGTGTAAGATGAGATAAGCTATAAATACATTTGGTTCTAAGGGTAGTCTTACAGTTTTTCTTTATCAATCTTTTATTGTGTATATTCTGAACATTATTCTATAAGCATAAAACTGTTCATACACAGAATTTACAGATTACAGACAACCTAAGTCACAATCGGAAGCTTATTCACTGCATACAAGAAAATCCATTCAAGAGTAACTAAAGAAGTTCAATTCAAATAAATTATGGAAAAATAACAACCCCTATGGGGGTGGGAAGGAGGTAAGGGGGGAGTAAAGGAAGGGTTCGAGGAAGGATCAGATACTATGAGGGGGGGGGGGGAGGAGGTAAGGGGGGAGTAAAGGAAGGGGTCGAGGAAGGATCAGATGCTCATTAGGTTTACATCAAAATCTGTAGGCAGAAAATTCCGAACCCAAGGATTCCACACCTCCCTGAATAGCTCCAAAGTCCCATTGTGAATGGCGGACATTTTTTCCATGGCCATAATGCAGTTAACATTGTTTTTAAAGGCATTGAAGCTCAAGGTGGGGGACCTCCAAGCCCCAGCTATCACCAGCTTTGCCCCTGATAGGATATAATACATCAACCGCTTTTTCAGTCTAGAACTGTGGGGGATTGGGGCATTGAGGAGAGCTACCCAAGGATCTCTGACCACAGATCTACCACATACCTTGCTGAGAACTCTAAAGATTCTTGACCAAAATCCCCTAACTACTGGGCAATCCCACCACACATGCCGGTGCGACCCCGGAGAGAGGCACCTCCGGAAGCAGTTCCCCTGGAACTCAGAGGAAAAGTGTTTCATTCTCTCTGGGACCATATACCATCTTGCCATTAGCTTTACGTTAGCCTCAATTAAAGTCACAGACGCCGAGCAACCAAAGGAAGCGTTCCACATTTTTCTTGATCCATCTCCCTACCCAGTTCATGGTGCCAATTTTTGGATGGGATGGGCATGTATCCGTACCTCCCTTGAGGCCAAGTTATGATATATCTCTGAGATACAGTTTTTAAGCTTTAACGTAGGACAAGATTCAGATTGAATTGAATTGAAACTGGATTTGGTCACATTTTTAAACTTAATCCTCTAATACTGCCATTAGCCCAGCGTGTGCCTTATATTCTGCAGTCTCCAAGTTGGCGTCTGTTCCCCTTCGTTATATTTAATAGGAAAATCTAGATACAGTTTGAAGAGTCAGCGTCGCACTCCCTATTGCAGGGCAGAGGCATATAAAACATTTTATAGTCCTTATTTCACAGCCCTTTGTTGCTTTCCCAATAATTTCGGCACATTGTAAACAATCTGTGTATTGAGCCGAAGACATCGAATTCTGTAAGAACCTGCTGTATTATTCATGGCGGCCACGAGGCGCTCGCTTTACATATCGCATCGATAGAAAAACAAATGCTGCCCGGGAAATGTGTAATTCCCAACGTCGGATCCGTTTTCACCCCGTCCTTGAGAAAGGATCTCTTTTCATGTCTTGCTCGGCTGTAAACACACTGCGCATTTTTAGCGGTTGGACGTTGCGCGTTCCCCTGCTTCCTGCTGGCGGTCAGAGCTTTGTTGTCCTATGTTCTTAAAGGGACAGTCCAGTCTAAATAGCTCTGGACAGTGGTACGTGAACTGTGGTTCATGGGAGCAGCCATGATGGGATTTCCTGTGGCTGACGCCCCATTATCTTCTATTGAGATGTATAAAACAAAGCACTCCCAGCTCCCTTTTTCTCTCAATAGAAGTCAATGGGGTTGAAGCCGCAGTAATCCCATCATGGCTGCTCCCGTGAACCACACACGCTATTTAGACTTGACTCAGGTGCCCTGGGGGGCAAGGCCCAAAACCCAGGATAGTCAAAAGTGATCCACTTTAAATTATAACTCTGATGGTAACTTATCCACTTGTATTTGCCCTTCTGACCGTTGTATATTTCTATTCATTGTATTTATTCAAAACCTAGGATTTTGCCAATCCTGGGTTTTGGTCTTTGCCCCCTGAGAGGGCTGCGCATGCGCCGTAGGACCGAGAAAGGGTAAGTGAGATCGTGGGACCTGGGGGGTTTCACAAAGCAGGACATCCCGATTTTGGATGCCCCGGGGGAGATCTAATAGATTCCAGGGCCGATCGCCGTGGGTTTTGTCCACTTTAAGGGCTGAGTTACCACAGACTTTAAAGTCGACCAAAACCCAGGATTTTGACTATCTTGGGTTTTGGTCCATGCTCCCTGGGCACCCCGATCATGAGACCCCCCAGGTCGCCCGATCTCACTTACCCTTCCTTGGACCGACGGCGCATGCGCGGCCCTCTCATTCAATCATCACGCTCGGATCTGCTCGAGCCCCTTCGTCCAGGAGCTTGTCTAACGCGAGCAGATCCGAGCGTGCTGGTGGTCGCATCCCTGCTACCCTTTAACAGGGAGCGTGCCCGCATTGGCCATTCACAAATGCCTGGCATGGGCATGCGCCCTGCAAAAGGGATAGCGGGGATGTGGACACTGCTCGTGCATGCGCCGTTGGACCAGGAAAGAAGCTGAGTTTTCTGGCAACCTGGGGGGGTTTCACACCGATCGGGGTTCACCAGGTGGAGGAGTATGCCCACCCTGGTGTCTCATGGACTCCAGGGTGGGTTTTGGTCCACTTTAAAGAATAGCAGTAACAGCATTTGACGATGACAAGGTTCCTACTGTAGGCTTTACAACCAATGGTACAGGTATTCTTTCTTTCTTAATTTGCCCTTGAAAGTGATTACTGGGCCCTTAACATATTTTCTGGCCAAATAAAGGAAAAAAAAACCCTAGTCTGCCAAGACCAGGAAACCTTTATATTACTTTTATATCACAGTTACTCCACCAAATCATTCTTAAAAATATAATATTTATTTAATCTCTTCATTAAAAATCATGTGACATCAGATTTACATATCAATCATACACGGTTGACTTGATATCCTCCCAATGCATTTCACCTCTGTGCTTTTCCAAGGAAAACACCAGCAATCTAAATGTCAATGTAAATATATTCATAATTATCATTTAGATCGCTGGTGTTTTCCTTGAAAAAGCACACAGGTGAAATGCATTGGGAGGATATTAAGTCAATCGTGTATGATTGATATGTGAATCTGATGAATTTCTATGAAAAATTCTTTTTGTCACATGATTTTTAATGAAGAGATTGAATAAATATTACAGTGCGTCTGACTCTCAGCGACTCACACTATATTCAACAAAAAAACACACAGTGTTGGCGCTCTGGATCTGGGCGCTGTAGCATAGAGCGCCAGACGCTGTGTGATTAAAGTCTGTTTTTGAACACATATACACCTGTAACAAAGCGAAAAAAAAACGCATGGAATGACATTGTTGTAACACTGTGACATTAATACTTTAATGCCAGACTTTAATGCCAATTCTACATAAAAAACAAAAAAAATCAAAAAAAGTTTCTAGGCCAGAAGAGGTTACACAATTATTTGAGAAAAAAAATAAAAACAAATAACCCTGTTTAAACAGAAGAAAATTAACGTCCATTGATATGTATGGGAGAGCGACAGGTAGCGACAGGTAATACCTGGCGCTCTGGAAGCTAGAGTCACCTGTAATGATGGCGCTGTTAGCGTCACTCACCAGAATCGCTTTCATAAATGTGGTTTTGCGTACAGCTTCCGGCCAGACGCTGTCTGCCGCTACGAGGCACTGCCTGGCGCTATCCCTTGATGAATAACCCCCTTAATCCATTGCATGATCGCATTCAACCCCAACATCCTGAACCGGCATTTTGCACCACTCCTGCTTGGCTCTTTACACTGGAAGGGGCCAAACTATAGTGTACAGTAGGAGAGCAGTGTTGGAGGGGGGACCCTATTCCCATCCATTTGTTTAAGGCCCACCAATGCAATTTTGGAGGAGGCCCTCAACAATGTTCTCCTACTATAAAGCCTGACACTAGCACTTAATGTTCTAGGAGAAGAGGAGGCCCTCAACAATGTTCATCTACTATAAAGCCTGGCACTAGCACTTAATGTTCTAGGAGAAGAAGAGACCCTCAATAATGTTCTCCTACTATAAAGCCTGGCACTACCACTTAATGTTCTAGGAGAAGAGGAGGCCCTCAACAATGTTCTCCTACTATAAGCAGAAGTCTGGTCATGGAGCTACTCCCCTGCCCTGCCACCCTTCCATGCCGCTGAGGCAGGGGGAGGGTTTAAAAGAAAAAACAGTGCGTCCTAAGTGCTGAGATCTTGGGAGAGAGCACAAAGCAGCAACCCCCGACTTTGGCACCCGGTCCATGACTTCCACTTTAAACCCAGACACTTTGACCGGTATTTTGCACAGCTCCTGCCTGGCTCTTTACACCGGAAGAGGAAAGTGCTAGTGCCAGGCTTCAGAAAAGAGAACATTGTTGGTAACCCCCTTTTCCGCTGTAATACTGTTTTTGTGCATTTTTTTAGGGTTAACAATGCGATTAGGCTATTGAATAATAGCATTAATCATTAAGCTCCAGCCATCTCCTGCTCGGCTCTTTACACTGGAAGGGGAAATTGCTAGTGCCAAACTATAGTGTACAGTAGGAAAACATTGTTGGGGGACCCTATTCCCATCCATTTGTTTAAGGCTCACAATGCAATTAAGCTATTGCATTAAAGCAGATGTCTAATCATGGGGTTACCCCCCCGGCCCTGCCACCCTCTCTTGGCACTGAAGCAGGACGGTGAGGGGAGGATTAGGGTTTTAAAGAAAAAAAAATCGCTCTGCGCCTTAAGTGTCACCTTCTTGGGAGAAAGCACAGCATCCCCGCAGCATCCCCAGCAGCATCGTCCATGACTTCCACTTTAAACCCTTGACTGGTATTTTGCACAGCTCCGGTCTGGCTCTTTACACTGGAAAGGGGCAGTGCTCTACCTTGATTAGGGAGTCACAATCCAAGTAGAAAATCCAATCGGCTCGGCAGGAGCGCTTCACTCCAACATCAGGCACGACACAAAGTATTGCCAGCGTTTCCTCATTAAAATCCAAAAACCTTTATTCCAATTCAATGGTAAAAAGCATGGTGCAGACACAAATCCCCCCAGTAAAATACACGTATGTCTACGCGTTTCGAACCCTGCAGGTTCTTACTCATGACCAAAGGACCACCTGGAAAGAGGCAGGCTTCAGAAAGGAGAAGATTGTTGGTGGCCCCTCTTCCACTGCAATACTGTTTTTATGCATTTTTAGGGCTAACAATGTGATTAGGCTATTGCAAAAGAGCATTAAGCCCCAACACCCTTACCTTCTCCTGCTTGGGGCAAGTAGTAGTGCCAGGCTTCAATGTAGAAGAACACTGATGAGTGACCACTCTTCTCCAACACTGTTTCTAAACTCGTTTTTAGGACTTACAATGCCATTATGCTATTGCATGATTGTATTAAACCCCCGACACCCCCCGAACAGTATTCTGCACTGCTCCTGCTTGGTTAATGCACTGGACAAAGCAAATGCTAGTGCCAGGCTTTATAGTAGGAGAACATTGTTGATGGCCTCCTCTTTTCCTAGAACATTAATTGCTAGTGCCAGGCTTTATAGTAGGAGAACATTGTTGATGGCCTCCTCTTTTCCTAGAACATTAATTGCTAGTGCCAGGCTTTATAGTAGGAGAACATTGTTGAGGGTTTCCTCTTCTCCTAGATCATTAAGTGCTAGTGGCAGGCTTTATAGTAGGAGAACATTGTTGAGGGTTTCCTCTTCTCTTAGAACATTAAGTGCTAGTGCCAGGTTTTATAGTAGGAGAACATTGTTGAGGACCTCCTCTTCTCATAGAACATTAAGTGGTAGTGCCAGACTTTATAATAGGAGAACATTGTTGAGGGCCTCCTCTTCTCCTAGAACATTAAGTGCTAGTGCCAGGCTTTATAGTAGGAGAACATTGTTGAGGGCCTCCTCTTCTCATAGAACATTAAGTGGTAGTGCCAGACTTTATAATAGGAGAACATTGTTGAGGGCCTCCTCTTCTCCTAGAACATTAAGTGCTAGTGCCAGGCTTTATAGTAGGAGAACATTGTTGAGGGCCCCCTCTTCTCCTAGAACATTAAGTGCTAGTGCCAGGCTTTATAGTAGATGAACATTGTTGAGGGCCTCCTCTTCTCCTAGAACATTAAGTGGTAGTGCCAGACTTTATAATAGGAGAACATTGTTGAGGGCCTCCTCTTCTCCTAGAACATTAAGTGCTAGTGCCAGGCTTTATAGTAGATGAACATTGTTGAGGGCCTCCTCTTCTCCTAGAACATTAAGTGCTAGTGCCAGGCTTTATAGTAGGAGAACATTGTTGAGGGCCTCCTCTTCTCTTAGAACATTAAGTACTAGTGCCAGGCTTTATACTGGGAGAACATTGTTGAAGGCCTCCTCTTCTCCTAGATCATTAAGTGCTAGTGCCAGGCTTTATAGTAGGAGAACATTGTTGAGGGCCTCCTCTTCTCTTAGAACATTAAGTACTAGTGCCAGGCTTTATACTGGGAGAACATTGTTGAAGGCCTCCTCTTCTCCTAGATCATTAAGTGCTAGTGCCAGGCTTTATACTGGGAGAACATTGTTGAGGGCCTCCTCTTCTCCTAGAACATTAAGTGCTAGTGCCATGCTTTATAGTAGGAGAACATTGTTGAGGACCTCCTCTTCTCATAGAACATTAAGTGCTAGTGCCAGGCTTTATAGTAGGAGAACATTGTTGAGGGCCTCCTCTTCTCCTAGAACATTAAGTGCTAGTGCCAGGCTTTATGGTAGATGAACATTGTCGAGGGCCTCCTCTTCTCCTAGAACATTAAGTGCTAGTGCCAGGCTTTATAGTAGGAGAACATTGTTGAGGGCCTCATCTTCTCTTAGAACATTAAGTACTAGTGCCAGGCTTTATACTGGGAGAACATTGTTGAAGGCCTCCTCTTCTCCTAGATCATTAAGTGCTAGTGCCAGGCTTTATACTGGGAGAACATTGTTGAAGGCTTCCTCTTCTCCTAGATCATTAAGTGCTAGTGCCAGGCTTTATACTGGGAAAACATTGTTGAGGGCCTCCTCTTCTCCTAGAACATTAAGTGCTAGTGCCATGCTTTATACTGGGAGAACAATGTTGAGGGCCTCCTCTTCTCTTAGAACAATGTTTTAAACACAATTTTAGGGCTTACAATGAGATTATGTTATTGCATTAAACCCCAACACCCGACTGGAATTTTGCAATGCTCCGGTTTGGCTCTTGGAATTGGCAAATGCTGGTGCCAGGTTTTAAGCCCAGAGGAGCATTATTAGGGGCCCCCGCCAAACGTTGTTTATGGGGGTTGGTTTTAGTGCAATCATGCAACAACTTGGTCGCATGGTGAGCCTTTGTGTTCAAATAGTGATGGAGGGTAAAGTGGGCCCCCCCCCACAATGTTTCCCCATACTGAAATCTGGCTTCCTGAACATCAATTTTAACATCAGCTTGATGTCTTATGACTCTTTTCACACTCCAATGTGATGGGGAAGAGGTGCTGAAAATTCCTGTATAAATAAGCACTCTCATGAATTAGAGTTATTGAGTTATTTCTGTGCTGGAAGATGAAAGATTCATTAAATCTAAACCCCAAAACATTGCCACAGTACATGTGACAATCCGCTACCCACACTGCATTTATCATGCTCGCTCTTCATTTGCATTTCTTTGCTTAAACATTGAAAATAAAGACGACAATCTAGTTGGTAAGATTTAAAGGGATTGTACAGTCTCAATAACTCTTGTGGTTCATGAGAGCAGCCATGATAGGATCACCTGCACAGCCACACATAGAGGCTGATTCATTACTAATGCCAGGTATTGCCAGATGAGCGTCTGTATAGTGGCGCTTAGAGCGACTGCTAACACTTTAGTGCCAGACCTGTAATGACAATTCTGCATAAAAACATAAAAAGTCAAAAAAGTTTCTAAAAGTGTTTGTTTGCAGCCAGGAGAGGTCACACAATGATTGGAGCAAAAAAAATTGTTTAAACACAAGCAAATGAACGGCCATTGAAATGTATGGGAGAGCGACACTGAGCGAAAGGTAATACCTGGCGCTCTGGAAGCTAGAGCACCGGCGCTATACACGGAGCTGCCTGTAATAATACATGTGACGGTACATGGCGCTGTTAGAGGCGCTCACCAGATTCACTTTCATAAATGTGGTTTCCCGTACAGCGCCCGGCGTTCACCAGACACTGCCTGACGCTACGAGGCGCTACCTGGCGCTATCCCTGCTTAAATAATGTATTGAGAGGATAAGGGAGGGGGAGTGCTTTGTCTCATACATGAAAACGGGGCAGCTGCTACAGGTAATTCCATTATGGCCGTTCCCACGAACCACAAGAGTTATTTAGACTTGACTGTCCCTTTAAAAGGGATGAGAGCCTGTCCTCTGTGTACTAATGTAATCCTGGCGCACTTTTCCCTTCTGCAAAGGCTTGTGCAAATGCTCACCTGCCCTCTGATGAAGCAGCATACCATAGGTTGTGACACGCGTTAGGATGATTCCTGTCTTTCGCTAAACACTATTGTAGGGCTGTTTTGGGGGAACACTCCTAGCTAAACGCTATCACGGGCAAGGAAACTGGCTCATTTGGCCAAGGGATTGGCTCATAGGCCGGCTAAGGCAACTTGTGGTCTGATTGGTTTATAGAATTACAGGGCAATTCGCCCACAGTAACTTTAACTCAGCCTCCAGAAGCCGCACTGTGTGCAGCGCCACCAGAAGTCAGCGGTGCTCGCGCGTACAGGCGGCAATCAGGATAGTCAGGCTAGCAAGGGTTGCCAGTGGATAAACAATACAGGAAATCTCAGGATCAATCACACCTAGCTAAAGGGATTGGCTAGGGGGAACACTCGGCTCATAGGCCGGCTAAGGCAACTTGTGGTCTGATTGGTTTATAGACTTACAGGGCATTTCGCCCACAGTAACACCAGGCCCTTTAAATCAGCCTCCAGCAGCCGTGCTGTGTGCAGCGCCACCAGAGGGCATAAGTCAGCTGTGCTGTTGTGCGCAAACATGAGCACAGGAGCCGGGAGCGCGTCTGGGAAAGGAGGAGAAGGCCGAAGCGATGTCGCAGAGGCTGCCAGTCGGAATAAATCCCGAGGGAATTCGGAGGGAGAAAACAGGCAAAATCAAGGGTCACGCCAAGGGTCAAACCAGGAGATCAGGGAGCTTTGAGGCACCAAGGGGTAGACGGATTCGTAGTCGCAATTCAGGCCGGTACAGATGGCAGTCAGTATAGTCGGGCTAGCAAGGGTCGGCAATGGATAAACAATACAGGAAATCTCAGGATCAATCACACCTAGCTAAACGCTATTACGGGCAAGGAAACAGTGTGGGGGAACAACGTTTATATGACGGGAACTAACGGGATTGGCTGGAAAGAACGCTTGGCTCATAGGCCAGCTGAGGCAACTTGTGGCAAGTTTATAGACTTACAGGGCATTTCGCCCACAGGGCTCATTGGCCCTTTAAATGAGCCTCCAGCAGCCGCACTGTGTGCAGCGCCACCGGAGGGCATAAGTCAGCTGTGCTCGCACATGCAAGCACGAGCACAGGAGCCAGGAGTGCGTCGGGGAGAGGAGGAGGCGAATTGCTCGGAGCCGCTCAGACTGGCGCTCGCTGTCGGAGCGGCTGTCGGGCGGAAGGAAGCCTAGGCGCATGATTCATGGCTACGTGCGCATGCCGGACACAGGTGGGAATGGTACCAAATGGCATGTGCATGGGAGAAGGAAGGAAGGAATCCCAGCCCGCCGCCCGAGCCCACGCCGCCTGGAGACACCGTGGGACCAGGCTCCAGGTAGGTTTACCGCCAGCGAGAACACGTTCTTACATCTGGAGGCCGTCATGTGTTCGTCTTTGTTGCTTGGAATTTAGCTTTCTAACAGATTGTTTGTCTTCTGTCTATGGTTCTAAATCTTTCCACCTGATTTAGTATTATCTGTCTGTCCATAGTACTAATTCATTGTCTGCTGTCTGTCTGGCCCATTGCCCTTGGTCCATGGTACTGCAACATTGTCCACTCTCTAATCAGGGTACTGATTCATTAGGGTGGATTCATGGTTGGTGCACAAAAACGCTCAGACAAAGCGCAAACGATTCCACATGTGCCTAGGCGCATGATTCATGGCTACGTGCGCATGCCGGACGCAGGTGTGAATGGTACCAAATGGTATGTGCCCAGGAAAAGCAAGGAAGGAAGCCATGCCCGCGGCCCAAGCCCACGCCGCCTGGAGACACCGTGGGACCAGGCTCCAGGTAGGTTTACCAGGACAGCAAGCCAGCGATAACACACCGTTACATCCGGAGGCCGTCATGTGTTCATCTTTGTTGCTCGGAATTTAGCTCTCTAACAAATTGTTTGTCTTCTGTCCATGGTTCTAAATCTTTCCACCTGATTTATTATTATCTGTCTGTCCATAGTACTAATTCAT
Organism: Gastrophryne carolinensis; assembly: GCA_027917425.1. NCBI lineage: Eukaryota > Metazoa > Chordata > Amphibia > Anura > Microhylidae > Gastrophryne > Gastrophryne carolinensis. The sequence continues at coordinate 640,733,968 of CM051234.1, forward strand.
TGTTTTCTGTCTGTCTATGGCCCATTGCCCTTGGTCCATGGTACTGGAGCATTGTCCAATCTCTAATCAGGGTAATGATTCATTAGGGTGGATTCATGGTTGGTGCACAAAAACGCTCAGACAAAGCTCAAACGATTCCACATGTGCCTAGGCGCATGATTAATGGCTACGTGCGCATGCCGGACGCATGTGGGAATGATACCAAATGGCATGTGAATGGAGAAGGAAGGAGGCCCGGCCTGATGCCTGAGCCCACGCCGCCTGGAGACACCATGGGACCAGGCTCCAGGTAAGTTTACCGGGACAGCAAGCCAGCGATAACACACCGGTACATCCGGAGGCCGTCATGTGTTCATCTTTGTTGCTCGGAATTTAGCTCTCTAACATATTGTTTGTCTTCTGTCCACGGTTCTAAATCTTTCCACCTGATTTATTATTATCTGTCTGTCCATAGTACTAATTCATTGTTTTCTGTCTGTCTATGGCCCATTGCCCTTGGTCCATGGTACTGGAGCATTGTCCACTCTCTAATCAGGGTACTGATTCATTAGGGTGGATTCATGGTTGGTGCACAAAAACGCTCAGACAAATCTCAAACGATTCCGCATTGATTCATGGCTACGTGCGCATGCCGGACGCAGGTGTGAATGGTACCAAATGGCATGTGCATGGGAGAAGGAAGGAAGCCCGGGCCCTCTGCCTGAGCCCACGCCACCTGAAGACAACGTGGGACCGGGCCCCAGGTAAGTTGACTGCGACAGCAAACCAGCGAGAACACGTCATTACATCCGGAGGCCATCACGTGTTCATCTTTGTTGCTCAGAATGAACTCTCTCAATTGCAAAATTAATTGTGGCTGTTTGACAAAAGAACTAATTTGTTTAATTCAATATAAATATTTATCGCATGCTCGAGATCACAGATTCGTCATTTGGCGCAAGCTTCTCACAAAGGATGACTTCTCCCCCCCAGGCCGGGCGGCTCAATCTGCTTGTGCTGTGTTAAGGTCACTAATTGCTCCAGCGAGCTGACTGACCTTCCTTCTCTAATAAAAATCAATTGCAGGAGGAATCGCTCACCAGCGACCAGCTCCATTGCGAGCAATTCAGCCATCAAATATTTCTACATGAGCGAGTGCAAGCTCCCTGCTAGAAGGGAGGGTGCGCATCTCTGCACTTGCTTCTATTCTGTATTATAACTGATTATATTTTGCTCCGCTGCTTCTCTGCAAGACCGGAGGGGGCTCTTTCATGTTGTTCTTTCACCTTCACTGCTGACAATGGCAATGACCTGAAGCAAGCATGTTGCTAGGAACTCAAAAACTTTTGATGTCACCATTTTTTCCAGAAATAATCGTGGATGAGTTCCCATACTGGCACGTTCTGCCCTTGGTGTGGTTGGGTTTTTTCTGCCCATGATAATGGTTCATTGTGCCTATTGTACAGATTGTTTGTCTTCTGTCTATGGTTCTAAATCTTTCCACCTGATGTATTATTATCTGTCTGTCCATAGTACTAATTCATTGTCTGCTGTCTGTGTATGGCCCATTGCCCTTGGTCCATGGTACTGGAGCATTGTCCACTCTCTGACCAGGATTTATTAGGGTGGATTCATGGTCGGTGCATAAAAACAGACAATGCACATGCTCAGACAAAGCGCAAAATATTCCGCATTCATGGCTGCCATGTGCATGCCGGACGCAGGTGGGAATGGCACCAAATTGCATGCACACAAGGAAAGTGCAAATTGCCTCTTCTTGCACCAATTTGCACCTTCCGCAAGGAAAATCTGTTGTTTTCAAGTGCAAATGGACCTTCCCCATGTGCATTTGGCCAGTGCTTAATTGATCCCAATGGTCCCCCATGTTTCTCCCCTTTCCTTTATGTTTCTCAATAGCGATTTGAACCTGTGTTCTCCATTTTTTGGGGGGGTGGTTTTATGGGGGATATTCTGATTCCAGTTGACATTTTTAGGGCCACTGTTTTGTCCCAGATGTTCTCTTTAACCCTCCCCGTTTACATATTAATGCTTCATAATTAATAATTTAACTATCATTTTTTATTTGTGTTTGCTAAACTTTGGGACACAATATTCACATTTTTTGTTGTTTTTAGACAACTTTTTATCACAAAAAACAAAAAAAAAGTTTCAATTCCTAAAAAGAACTTGCGGATGACACTTTCATTGTTCAAAAACATGCTGGACGCTGCTGGCATGTGTTTTCAGGATGAAAAAAGCCTATTACTTCTTGGAATTGGCAGTTTCCTCCACCTATTTGCTGAAGAAAATTCACTCTTCAGATTGCCACGTTTGGGCAGGCTTTTCTGCCATCGATACATAACATTAAAATCAAGCATTGGAGACAGTTTAGTGCACCAAAATGGTGCGAAAGGAAAGTCTCAGGGCAAATTGGCACAAAAATAAATGCGCATCCCATTATGATGACAATGATTCAGACAGAAGCCCGAATGTGTGTAAAGTCGATCACGCATGACCATGAATCCGCCCTATTGTGCATGGCCTATCCATGATAATGATCCATGGTCTGCTGAGTGTCCATGGTACTGAATTATTGGCCTTGATTCAATAAGAGTTGAAAAAAGTTCTCATGGTAGTAAAACATTCAATTCATGAGAAAAAAGCCTGAAAATGTCACTGTTATTGAATCACCAGCTGGGAAAACAATGAAAGTCAATGGCACTTTTTTACTCCTAAGCAAAGTTGAGAACTGTTTACTCCTTTCTACACTGTAGTAAAAGCTGCCATTGACTTTCATTGTCTTTTTATCTAGTGATTCAGTAACAGTGACATTCTCAGGCTTTTTTCTCATGAATTGAATCTTTTACTACCATGATAATTTTTTTCTACCTTTATTGAATCAAGGCCATTGTCTGTTGTCTCTCTATGTTATTGATCCATTGTCCACTTTCTGTCCAAGGTACTGATCCATGGGCTGCTGTCTATCCATTGTACACACTCATTGTCCTTTCTCTGTCCATGGTACTGAATCATTGTCTGCTGTCTGTTCACTCTCTGTCCATGGTGCTGAATCATTGTTTATAGCAGATTTCCCTTTGTCCATAGTGCTGATTCACTGTCGTTCCTCTGTCCGCTGTACTAATACATTGTCTTCTGTCTCTCCATGAAAAAAGTTTTTATTTCCCTCTGTCCGTCTATGGCTGATTGCCCTGTATCCATGGTACAGGTTCACTGTCCATTCTCTGTCCATGATTCATAGTCCGTTCTTTTTCTATGGTTCTGATTCATTGTTTGTTCTTTTTCTATGGTACTGATCCATGGTCTGCTGTCTGTCCATGGCACTGATTCATTGTCCCCTCTGGGTCCATGGTGCTGATTCACTGTCCATGTAACTGATTTATTGTGCACTCTCTGTCCATGGTGCTGATCCATGGTCAGCTGTCTGTAAATGGTACTTATACATTATCCTCTGCCCATAGAACTGATTACATTTTCCAGGGTAGATTGCCCTGTGTCCATGGTACTGGTGCATTGTTCACTGTTTCTCCATTGTACGCTTCATTGTCCATAGCAGATTTCCGTATGCCCATATCACTAGCGCATTGTTTGCTGTCTGTCCAAGGTCCTGATTCATTGTATGACCCCTGCTCATGATCTTTATTTATAGTGTATCTCCTTGCCAAAAAGCATTCCCTGCATTTATCCTGTACTTACTTGGCGGAATATCTATCTATCTATCTATCTCATATCTATCTATCTCATATCTATCTATCTCATATCTATCTATCTATCTATCTATCTATCTATCTATCTAATATCTATCTATCTCATATCTATCTATCTATCTCATATCTATCTATCTATCTATCTCATATCTATCTATCTATCTCATATCTATCTATCTCATATCTATCTATCTATCTCATATCTATCTATCTATCTATCTATCTATCTATCTATCTATCTAGCTATCTCACATCTATCTATCCCATATCTATCTATCTATCTATCTATCTATCTATCTATCTATCTATCTATCTCATATCTCTCTCTCTCTCATATCTATCTATCTATCTATCTATCTATCTATCTATCTATCTATCTATCTATCTATCTATCTATCTCATATCTATCTATCTATCTCATATCTATCTATCTATCTATCTATCTATCTATCTATCTATCTCATATCTATCTATCTATCTATCTATCTATCTATCTATCTCATATCTATCTATCTATCTCATATCTATCTATCTATCTATCTATCTAATATCTATCTATCTATCTATCTATCTATCTATCTCTCTATCTAGCTATCTCACATCTATCTATCCCATATCTATCTATCCCATATCTATCTATCCCATATCTATCTATCTATCTATCTATCTATCTATCTATCTATCTATCTATCTCATATCTATATATCATCTATCCCATATCTATCTATCTATCATCTATCATCTATCTATCTATCTATCTATCTATCTATCTATCTATCTATCTATCTATCTCATATCTCTCTCTCTCTCATATCTATCTATCTATCTATCTATCTATCTATCTATCTATCTATCTATCTATCTCATATCTCTCTCTCTCTCATATCTATCTATCTATCTATCTATCTATCTATCTATCTATCTATCTATCTATCTATCTATCTCATATCTATCTATCTATCTCATATCTATCTATCTATCTCATATCTATCTATCTATCTATCTCATATCTATCTATCTATCTATCTATCTATCTATCTATCTATCTCATATCTATCTATCTATCTCATATCTATCTATCTATCTCATATCTATCTATCTATCTATCTATCTAATATCTATCTATCTATCTATCTATCTATCTATCTATCTCTCTATCTATCTATCCCATATCTATCTATCCCATATCTATCTATCCCATATCTATCTATCTATCTATCTATCTATCTATCTATCTATCTATCTATCTATCTATCTATCTATCTCATATCTATATATCATCTATCCCATATCTATCTATCTATCATCTATCATCTATCTATCTATCTATCTATCTATCTATCTATCTATCTATCTATCTATCTCATATCTATCTATCTATCTATCTTGTACCCAGTTCTTCAGTAGACCTTGTATTGTGCAGTAGCGGGATCCTACATGTTCTTATCACGCTTGACCCCTTCCTCTAATGGTGGTCTTGTGTCTGAGCCTCCTCCAGCTCGAGGTGCTTGAGAAACTCTCTTCCTAAGACTGGGCACTTGACATGCCGGTATAATAGGCCTCTCCAGGCAGCCGGCTAATGCAATCCATTGTAGCCTGACACACGGGCTGCTGTGCCACATTGTCACACGGATGCTTGAAGTCACTCCATTATTGATTTATTCCCGCTGCGCCCGGTCGCTCTGGGGGCTGCTGATGGTTTCTTATGCTGAACACAGGTCTGGAAAGCCGTTCATTTCTTAAAGTGTCCTCGTAATGCTGCATATCAGAGACATCCATCTTCCCCTCATATGCACTTAGACTCTCCATCAGGCTCCATTTCTCATTGAGCTAAACGGCTGACCCTCGCCTGTCCATCTCCATTATCTCCTGGCGAGGGCGAGCGCAGAAGTAAAGGGAGCGTATCCTACTGAAGGCCAGAATCCTGCTCGCTTCTGTTCCTGAGATTTGGCAGCCGAGCTTCCCGTCACTCCGCTGAATTATTGGCAGATTTGGCTCTTTTTCTTGCTAATCGGCTAAGCCTAACTTATATCCTGACACTTGTAGTGCTGCTTCCTTTCTCAGTGTATGAAATTTAAAACAGGGGCACAGCACCACGGAGGCCCCAGCACCTAATCACGTGATGAAATGAGCGTTTCATTTGAGTTAGATTTGGACGAACCCCAATTTCCTGGAGGAATTTGGCAAATCATCCCAAATGGATTTTTAGGAAGTTCGCTCATTCGTATTACCAATCCAAAATCACTATAAACAGATCCAGACCTGAAAACCGAACTACAAGCCATTATCCACCTCTCTATGGACCCATCAGCATCATCGAGCCTTTTAGAGGCTTTCAATGAACAGCCTTAGATATTGAGAATAAATGATAACATACAGGTGAGAGTGTTAGTACCACTCCCAATAAGACAGTCTGGGGAGGGGGGGCATCCAGAATGCTGGATAGTGAGTGCCGCCATTGTTCCGGCCACTGGAACAGCCTGCCCATGTGCGCCTCGGCGGCAGATTTTTTTACTATCCTGGGTTTTGGTCCTTTATCCCCGGGGCACCCTGATCGGGGATGCCCTGCTGCACGAAACCCCCCAGGTTGCCAAAGTCAACTCACGTCTTCCAGGTCCTTTGGCACGTGCGCGGTCGCTCGTCCAATCAGCCTGCTTGGATCCGCTGATGTTGTGTCATCTAAGCCTTCGTCTAAGGCCAGCGGCTCTGAGTGCGCTGACGGCCACATCCCCCGCTTCCCTCTAACAGGGAGTGTGCCCACGCCGGCCATTCACAAATGCCTGGTGCGGGCATGTGCCCTGCTAGGTGGGATAGTGGGGATGCGGCTGCGGCTCGCACACTCGCTGGAAACAAGGTAAGTGTATGGGGCGACCTGGGGGGTTTCACACAGCGGGGCATCCTGATTTTGGATGCCCCGGGGAGGAATCGATCGGCCCAGGAATCTTATAGACTCCCGGCCCGATCGTGGTGGGTTTTGGTCCACTTTAAAAGAGGGCAACAGTTCAGCTTACCCACTCCTGAGGGCCATCAGCGATGCAGAAGCTGCACCCCTGCTCGCTTCTAGCTGTGTGTGTACCCATGCCAGACCTTTCTTAATGGGTGGCGTCGGCACGCCCACAACTAGACGCAGAGTGGGGATGCAGTTAGCGCCACACTCCCTCCCATGCAGACTGTATTTAACCAGTTGCACCCTCTCTTTCCTCCGCACTCTGCATATAACCCTGTGCATCCCCCACTCACACTGCAAAACTAAACCTCTTGTGCCCCTCCTGGCAAATGAGGTGCAAGCACAAAAAAAGTGCCTAGGGCAGTCTGGACACCAAATATGGCCCCACAAGGGGGGGTATATTAAAGTTGTGTTTGCAACGAAACGCGTCAGGCGGGATATGGCATTATCATAAAGAAGACATTCATTAAGTTTCTATTATTGTGGATCATCGTTGGCTTATATTCATAACTGGTTTTGAGAGAAGCAATTCCTCTGTGCAGTTTGTTATCTTGGATTTTGAAAAACGCTGTTGTCTGAAGATTGGTTTGTAAGTGCAATACTTTTTAACTATTAAAACATTTAAGCTTGTTACACAGAGTTGCACTAGGTCCTTGTTTATGCTTCCTTCCCTCTTCCTATGTCGGTCTATTTACTGAGGGACTAGTGATCTTTGCTGCTCATTACTTAAAAAGCCCTTGCTTCAAGAAAAGGAAGTTTGAAGAAGTAAGAAGTAAGAAAGAGTCTGGAAAGCATAGAGGATTGAAAAATTCCTTTGAGGCTTTTTTATTGGCTGTGTCTGGTAAACATCCCTTTTGGACGGTGGAGGATATTAGAGCACAATCAATATCAATGTTGAGTGTATGCACCGTGGGATCCCTATTTTGATATAGCTAAAAAGACTTGTTTTTAAATGTTATATATTGCTCTGTGTCTTTTCTATATTTGTGGTATATTAAAAATATATATATATATATATATATATATATATATATATATATATATATCTATCAGGGATATCGATCGGAGGTGCCCCACTGTGTGAATCCCCCCAGATCGCTGAGCGCAACTCACCTCTTCCCGGTCCTACTGCACATGCGTGCTGTCCAATCAGCGTGCTCGAAGCTGATGTCACGCCGCCTAAGCCAGTGTCTATGGCCAGCGGCTCCAAGCGCTCTGGAGGCTGCATCCCCCACTTTCCTCTGACAGGGAGCGTGCCCGCGCCAGCCATTCACAAATGCCTGGCGCGGGCACACGCCCTGCTAGAGGGATAGTGGGGATGTGCCTGCGGCTCGCACATTTGCTGTTGGACCAGGATGCAAGGTAAGTGTACGGGGCAACCTTGGGGTTTCACACAGCACGGCATCCCGATTTTGGATGCCCCGGGGGGAGGGAATCGATTGGCCCGGGAATCTTATACATCCCTGGGCCGATCGTGCTGGGTTTTGGTCCACGTTAAAGAGGAACATCAGAGGAAGTTAAAACCTTCCCGGACTGCCACGCCCCATCTGGTTTTACTCACCTCGCCAGGAGATCCATCTTCTGATTCCCTCGGATTCTCGAAATCCTGCGAGACTTCACTGAGCGGGACTTTGACTATGTCACACAGATGGCTAAGCCAGCAGGGGAGGGGTGGCTAAAGGATCAGGCCCTGAAGCAGGCAGATGCCGCTGCAGCGGCAAAAGATAGGGGCCGATGGGGGATTGGCCCCTTTTTATTTTAGGTCTGATGTTCCTCTTTATGTAAAATGAGCTTGCTACACGATTACATATTGATTATATTAGATATTGTGACGCCGTGCGACATAAGACTTGAAACCCTTTGGCCTTTGCTTCTTCTCATGTCAACCTTTGGCCTTTGCTTCTTCTCACGCTAACCTTTGCCTCCATCTTGGTTCTGCAGGAAGATGGGCGTGTTGATGTCCAAGAGGCAGACGGTAGAGCAGGTACAGAAGGTCAGCATCGCTGTCTCCGCCTTTAAAGATGGACTTAAAGACCGACCGCAAAGCAAGAGGAAATCTGAGGGCTGCATCCGAAAGGGGAGCAAGGGGGATATTCTGGACAAGGTCCTGGAAGAGGAGAAGGACGAGGAGGGCTCCAATAGCGGCTCCCCCTGCCAGTCCCAGCCACGGCTGGAGAACCCTATCAACAGGGCCGCCTGGGAGAGGCTAAGAGACGGTAAAGGTGTAGAACCTGAAGAATTTGACAAGACCAAACGTTTCACCCCACCGGCCTTCATCAGACCAACCAGGGCTTTGAACGATGACGATCCCCCCGAGATCAGCCTGGACCAAAGGGAAGAGGTGAGCACTGTTATATTTCACATACTATCAGTAATGTCTGGTATACTAACTGTCACCTTCATTCAGAAATGCCACTGCCTGTCTACACTGAGCATATGCAGAAACTCTATGTATTCTGACTCACCCGATGGCAGTAATGGGAATCCTGGAGACAGCTCCACCTTGTCTGTGTGTGTCTGTGACGGATGTGTTCTAACTCCATAAGACTTGGCAGATAGCTTAATCGGCTGGTCATGAGTCATGTAGGATAATTTTCAGAAGCTTTATTTCAGAACAGAATCTTGCAATAAACGTCTTACAGAAGGAATGTTGAAATGCACGTTTAATACAGCAGGAAACCTGTGATGTAACCCATAACAGCAGCAGGTAAAAAGACTGTAGACTGCAGGAGGGAGCAGCAGCTGTGCACTTCTTGGATGCAAAACTAAAAAATGTCTGACGGGAGAGCTACTTGCATCACAGCTAGACTAAGGGAGCCAGGAAAGGACAAAAGCAGTTAAAAGCACATTGCTCAGCCTATGTAAATGAACACTATATCAAGCAGTTACCCCTGGTAAAATGAAACACACGTTGTGGGACATGACACTATACGTGTCACTGGTATTGGAGGGGGGTCTCCCATATAGTGTAGCCAGAGGAAATCATTCTTGGGGCCACCAGAGGAAATCATTCTTAGGGCCACCAGAGGAAATCATTCTTGGGGTCACCAGAGGAAATCATTCTTGGGGTCACCAGCGGAAATCATTCTTTGTGGCCACCAGAGGAAATCATTCTTGGGGTCACCAGAGGAAATCACTCTTGGGGCCACCAGAGGAAATCACTCTTGGGGCCACCAGAGGAAATCATTCTTGGGCCCACCACAGGAAATCATTCTTGGGGCCACCACAGGAAATCATTCTTAGGGCCACCAGAGGAAATCATTCTTAGGGCCACCAGAGGAAATCATTCTTAGGGCCACCAGAGGAAATCATTCTTGGGGCCACCAGAGGAAATCATTCTTGGGGCCACCAGAGGAAATCATTCTTGGGGCCACCAGAGGAAATCATTCTTGGGGTCACCAGAGGAAATCATTCTTGGGGCCACCAGAGGAAATCATTCTTGGGGCCACCAGAGGAAATCATTCTTTAGGGCCACCAGAGGAAATCATTCTTTGGGGCCACCAGAGGAAATCATTCTTGTGGCCACCAGAGGAAATCATTCTTGGGGCCACCAGAGGAAATCATTCTTGGGGCCACTAGAGAAATCATTCTTGGACCCACCAGAGGAAATCATTCTTGGACCCACCAGAGGAAATCATTCTTGGGGCCACTAGAGAAATCATTCTTGGACCCACCAGAGGAAATCATTCTTAGAGAAATCATTCTTGGACCAACCAGAGGAAATCATTCTTGCGGCCACCAGAGGAAATCATTCTTGGGGACCACAAGGGTTTTATTCCATTCCCCTGGGGCATCCAGAATTGCCCCAAAAATGCCCCACTGTGTGAAACTACCCAGAATGCCACTACTCAGTTCCCTCTTCCCTGTTGCTACAGCGCATGGGCAGGCTCTGATCCAATGAGAGCCGTCTGCCATGAGTGTCATTCGGCAAAAGGCTCTCATTGACTTCAATGGGGAGTGGGCGCTGCTGCATCCCCCCAGCTCCCACCCCACTAACTCAGATAGGCTGACGGCTCTCACTGGACGAAAGCTGGGGCACGTGCAGCAGGGGCAAGGGAAAGGTATGTGAATAGTGGCTGTCTGGGGGGATTCACACAATTCGGGATGCCCCAGAGGGAAAAGCCAATGGCAGGCCCTGGAATCTTTTAGATTGCAGGGTGGCCCCTGGTGGGTTTTGTAACGTAATAAAACGTGGTCGACAGAGGGAATGTAAAAAAGAAGAAAATTTCAAAAGAAGACATGAGATGAATTAGGTGTGTTCCAGGAAAGGGAGGAAGTTAGAGCCCGATTTGCATCTAAAACTTTCATTAGAGCAGTGAGGAAACTTTTAAGTAAAGTAACTTTTTCAGTCACTGGATCATTTTTACTGCCAATAAAGCGAACCTTCACCCAGAATAAGAACATATTTTATATGTTTCCCACTCCCTGTACATACACATTGCTCACATTAATCCAGACCCTCACTCTGAATAAGAGCCTATCTTATATGTTTCCCCCCCGTACATACAGATTGCCCACATTAATCCGGACCTTCACCCTGAATAAGAGCCTATCTTATATGTCTCCCACACTCTGTACATACACATTGCTCACATTAAAAATCATCCTACCTGCATCTACTGCATGATTATGAGCCTTTAAACATCCAAGATGGCGGCCAGTGAAGCATCAGGCAGCCTGCAAACAGGAAGTGTCTTCTGACTGTGTCGCTCTGCATTCTGGGATTGCTGAGCCTTACCTGACCCCAGCTCTGCTCTGTCTGAGCAAAGCACAGCTATAACCCCACCCCCTGTACTCTATACCCCTCTCCTTTCCTCAGTATGTGATGCTTCTGAGGCAAGATGGCGGCGCCCGTTTCCTAGAGTCCTGAACAGAGTTGCAGCCCGGTGGGAGAAAGAATAATAAGTAAGTGACTAAAAACTGCTGGGAAATAGTTTTTTTTAGGTGTTTGGGCTTTTCATTAAATGATGCCGAAGGTCCAGTTTAAGTGAAAGTTTTAGGTGTACCATCCATACACTTTGCCCATTGGTGGAGGCCCCCTTTGCAGGGTAAGTGGTGAAGGCCCCGGGGGGCGCGTGCCCCTTGCACCCCCCTCATAATCCGGTCCCGCAGAAACATGTCTGAATGAAGGCCAAACCAATCAGACACATAAGAAAAGAAGCGTCCGTACACTTTTGCCCATCTCGCGGCTTACAGATGAATGGGTCGGTTGGCACCCGCTCATGGGGAGGGCTGTTCAGTATTAGTTCCGTTCATTTAACAATGACTTTCCGAGCCATTACCAACTTCCGGTTCCCTGGAGTCGGGTTATTTAATAAGCGCGTGTGCCAGACGCTAATTACGGATGTGCTGTAACGTAATTGGCCAACAGAAGTCCTGCCGAATATTACTAATCAATCATTATAGGCAGAACAGGTGCTAATTTAGATCCCCCTCTATAATGATATGCGCACCAGGCTTTATCCAAACACATCGACTTCACCCAATACATCACAATTACACCACATCTATGGCATAAGGAGATCAAACAGCAAATAGATAAATATATAGATATAAGTTATATTTGGAATCACCCTGAAGACATTCTATCGACAGAAGAAAAAATAAAGAAATCATCCATCAAATATCGGAGGCATAGATGGCCCAAAGGGCATACGCACCAACTTTTCAGGGTGGGAAAGAGGGACATTTGTTAAATTAGGCCACGCCCCCTCATTGATTGATGGATAGGAGATGTAACAGGTAAAGTAATATACAACTGAATCATTTATTGGTGCAGATCTGCATGTTACACCTCAAAGAGGGACAAATAAGAACAATGAGGGACAGGGGGACATGGACTCAAAAGAAGGACAGTCCCTCCAAATTAGGGACACTTGGGACGTATACGAAAAGGGTGTTATATGCATATTTGGGATTAAGGGCGGACTGGCCATAAGGAGAACACTTTCCGATGGAACCTTCTGCTTTGGGGCCGACTCAGCTTGCACCTCACCTAGATCCTATGCCTACACCTCTCTTAAACCGGACCTTCACCCTAAATAAGAGTCTAACCTCTATGCTCCCCCCCCTGTACATACAGATTGCCCACATTAATCCCGACCTTCACCCTGAATCAGAGTCTATCTTATGTTTCCCGCACCCTGTACATACAGATTGCTCACATTAATCCCGACCTTCACCCTGAATAAGAGCCTATCTTATATGTTTCCCCCCCACTGTACATACAGATTGCTCACATTAATTCCGACCTTCACCTTGAATAAGAGCCTATCTTATATGTTTCCCACACCCTGTACATACAGATTGCTCACATTAATCCGGACCTTCACCCTGAATAAGAGCCTATCTTATATGTTTCCCTCACCCTGTACATACAGATTGCCCACATTAATCCCGACCTTCACCTTGAATAAGAGCCTATCTTATATGTTTCCCACCCACTGTACATACAGATTGCTCACATTAATCCCGACCTTCACCTTGAATAAGAGCCTATCTTATATGTTTCCCACACCCTGTACATACAGATTGCCCACATTAATCCCGACCTTCACCTTGAATAAGAGCCTATCTTATATGTTTCCCACACTCTGTACATACAGATTGCCCACATTAATCCCGACCTTTACCCTGAATAAGAGCCTATCTTATATGTTTCCCACACCCTGTACATACAGATTGCTCACATTAATCCCGACCTTCACCCTGAATCAGAGTCTATCTTATGTTTCCCCCACCCTGTACATACAGATTGCTCACATTAATCCCGACCTTCACCCTGAATAAGAGCCTATCTTTTATGTTTCCCCCCCTGTACATACAGATTGCCCACATTAAAAATCATCCTACCTGCATCTACTGCATGTTATGAGCCTTTAAACACCCAAGATGGTGGCTCATGGAGGTGCAGGCTGCCTGCAGACAGGAAGTATCTTCTGACTGTGCTGCTCTGCATTCTGGGATTGCTGACCTTTTCCTACCCCAGCTCTGCTCTGTTTGTGCAAAGCACAGCTATAACCCCCCCCCCCTGCACTTCTCACCCCTCTCCTCAGTGTGTGATTCTACTGAGCCAAGATGGCAGCGCCCATATCCTAGAGTGCTGAACAGAGGTGCAGGCCAGTGAGGGAAGGAATAATAAGTAAGTGACTAAAAACTTTAACTATATTAATTTTAGATGCTGGGGAATAGTTTTATTAGAGTTTGGGGCTTTTCCTTAAATGATGCTGAAGGTCCGCTTTAAGTCCTCGCCTCCCAAGTCTCCCCCACCCTACCTGACCCCATTGTACACCCAACCAAGAATCTCCGTATTGATCCGTTGCAATGCTATTGCCTTAGCATCATGGCTGTGGGGGCCCCATTATCTACCCTTACAATACTAAAGCCTCAGCGCCAAAAACCATCTTTGGTGGCCCTGGAATCTATAAGACTCCAGGGTGGCCTGATTCCCTCTCCAAGTCTCTTTGGGATGCCCCCCCCTGAGTCAGTTAAACCTACCTGATCCCTGATATAACAGCTCATGCGCAGGATACACCTTTAGACATGCTTCCGCAACAGGCATCTGTGAGTGGACGCATGGAAAGCTCGACTCCATTTCAGCCCTTAGCTGATTCTTAGCCGAAACTGACGAATGGAGCTGAGCGCGCTTGGATGTGCACCCGCGTTTGCACCATAGAACAAGGGAGGTTTCTATAGGCGACCTAGGGGGTTTCACGCAGGGGAGCCACCCCAATTAGGATGCACCGGGTGCAAGGAAAAAACCCGGGATAGTCAAAATCCCATGTTTTGTTCCACTTTAAGAGGGCCACATCCACCCCTGCCCATAATCTGCCCCTGTGAAGCCCACTAATTGACCAGACGGGAGGCACATGGGGCTAAGCAGCTCATGGGCCGATCATGGGCAGGCTGGGGGCCAGTGCGTAGGGTTAATTTTGAGCCCCTGTCTGGGGTAAAATATTGTCGGGAGGGAAGCCCATGTCAAAAAGAAACCTGGAAATATACCAGAGGGGCATTGTGAGTTAGACTTTTGCAACTCCAGGCAACACATAGGTTTATAGTTTGCATAAAAAAAAACATTAACAAAGGGGTAAAGGGCTGCTGTAGTATTTCTTATGGATGGTGAAATAGCTGATCAGTCGTTGGCAAACCAACTGGGTAAAAGGTGGTTAAAGTGGACCAACACCCAGGATTTTGACTATCCTGGGTTTTGGTCCACTTCGGTGGGGCACCCCGATCGGGGGGTGCCCGCTGTGTGAAACCCCCCAGAAAGCCCCGAAAACTCACCTATCCCCGCTCCCACGTGACCGCTGCAGCCAATCCCCGCCGGCGGACAAGCGAGAGGCAGCACCGGACAAGCAGAGCGCGTCCGCCGCCGCCTCCCGTGCATCCCTCTTACAGGGAGCGCACCCGCGCCGGCCATTCACAAACGGCAGGCGCGGGAGCGCGCCCTGCTAGAGGGACGCGCGGGAGGCGGTGGCGGCGGACGTGCATGCACCGCTGGAACGTGGAAAAGGTAGGATTGTTGGCTTCCTGGGGGGTTTCACCCCGCGGGACATCCCGATTTCGGATGCCCCGCGGGGAGAGAACTGATTGGCCCGGGAATCTTATAGATTCCCGGGCCGATCCCCCCTGGGTGTTGGTCCACTTTAAGAAACTGCTCCTCACATCTGCAACATAACTGGTTTATGCGGCAATGACTCTGGAAACAGTTCTTAGTTGAAATAATAAGCGGTTTATTGAAGACAAAGTCCAACAGAAAAATGTTCTACATTCAGAATGATGCAGGGTACAATGCAGTACATTCAGCGGTTTCCTCACCAGCTTTAGCTATGTCCAGTGTCTGATAGGTACAGCGTATTGTAAATCCTTACTATCACAGGTCCACTTTCAGGGCATATAAACCCTGGCTGCTAATCCACAGGCTCCAAAAACATAACACATAAAGTCCTTCGGATGCAGGTCAGACCTGTAGGTTTTGGGAGCAGCAAGGCCCGGGCTCCTTATCCCAGTCTCTCCATCTCCACACTGGAGACATCAGCAGCTTCTTTTATTAGGCTTCCTTCCTTCAATTAATATCATCACCTGGAAAGACCTGGGAGTATGGGAAAAACCCGTAGAGGACTGGGGATGTGGACTGGATCTCTGTTATCCCTGGCTGAAAAAACCAAGGGAAATATATACACCATCCAGCACTTTTCCATACACTTTACCACAGTGGATACTGAATTGCTGGTCTGAAGGGGGATAAGCACAGGCTGCACACCAAAAATTCACAATATGTAAATGGGAAAACAAGGGGAAAAAGAGGCAGGGGTGCAGAATGTGAATGTAAATAGGTCCCCACCAGCCTTTAGGGTGTGCATATGGAGTGCCCACACAGGGTGCGATCATCCTAAGGGGCGCCAATTGGGACTTGCTGCTTTCTATTGAGTCTTGGATGAAGCAAAACCTTCTTTCATTCTTTTCTACATTACCTCATCCTTTATCTTCCACACTTTCTCCTCCTTTTTCACTTTTCCGCATTCTCTCCATCTTTTTCTCTTTTCCGTATTCCCTCTACCTACTTTTCCACATTGATCCTTGTTTTATCTACATTCCTTCCTTCTTTGTCTCTTTTTCAAAAAGCTGGTCTGCAAGCGGCTCAAAAGCTGGTTCATACCTGGGTGGCACTATTGCTTGTATGTGGGTGGCTAAATAGCTGGTATATGGATGGCCCAATTGAGGACCTATAAGCTGGGTTATAGGTGGCCAAATACATGGCCTATAGACAGGGGCGGACTGGCCATAGGGAGACCAGGGGCAGTGGGCTGCACTGCTTTGGGGCCAGTTGGGCTGCTGTTTTTAACACCCACATTCAATTCCTGCCCCCTTTAGTCTCCCTCTCAGCCCCACTGTACCCACAAGCCAAGGAACCCCAGCCCCCAATTCTATAGCCCCGACATCATGGTTGACGTGCCACAGCAGGGATGTCTCGGGCCAGGGGCTAATAAAATCCAGGGCTTATTTTTGGCCTCGGTCCACCACTGCCCATGGGTGGCTAGATTTCCAGTCTATAGATGACCCTATGTCTGAGCAACTGGCTTGTCTATAGGGGGATATAATAGCTGGTCTATAGCCGGCAAATTAGCTGGCCTACATAAAGCCCTGTAGACGGCCACATAGCTGGTCTATGGCTGATTAAATTGCTGGTCTATAGATGACCCTATGGTAGGGGTCCCGGTCCTTTCTTACCATGAGAGCAACAATTGAGAGATGGCCGGGAGCCATGTTCGACATAAATAGATCATTGAAGCCTTATAACAAGAAACAATTGGAAACGGTTCCAAATAATGACGCAGTAAAGTATTCTAAAGTGTTACATTTAACAACTTAGGGCCTTATTCATGAAGGTATAGCGCCAGGTAGTGCCTTGTA
The DNA here is from genome assembly GCA_027917425.1 of Gastrophryne carolinensis. Taxonomy (NCBI): domain Eukaryota; kingdom Metazoa; phylum Chordata; class Amphibia; order Anura; family Microhylidae; genus Gastrophryne; species Gastrophryne carolinensis. The sequence goes on from CM051234.1 coordinate 640,751,032, forward strand.
AGCGGCAGGCAGCGGCAGGTAGTGGCAGGTAAACTCCGAACACGTCACCCAATTACACATTTATGAAGCCGAATCTGGTGAGCGAATGGAACAACGCCATGTAGCGTCCGATTCATCATTATCCCAGGCTCAGCATACAGCGCCGTCGTTCAGCCTTGCAGGGCGCCACGTCTTACCTCTCGCTACCTGGCGCCCTCCCATACATTTCTATGGACGATCCTTAAATCCCTTTCCTGATCCCAATTTTCACACTGAGCTGGTGCTACCATTCGCTCCCATACAGCGTAGTACTGCGACTCACATATCATATTCATCATTGCTGGCCAGCGACTGAGGCGCTCTGAAACAACGAACCATGGCCGACTACTAGCGGTCGCTCTGAAATCCGCACTACAGGAGCTCATCTGTTGCTACCTGGCGTTAGTAATGAATCAGCCTGTATGTGTCCCCTGCCCTATAACGATACTTGCCCCTGGAAAAGTGATTCCTCGTACCATCAAAGAGGCTAATGGCAGAATCAAAACTCAAACCCTTCTCGGAGGCTGGTGAACCCAATGTGGCCATGGAAGCTGCCAAGACATTTCTACACGTACAATAACCCCATGCATGGTGCTGACAGTGGCCAGCTCTTACGCCATGTAACCCCGAGCCTTAACAGTGTGCTAGACCTCTGCTAGTGTTGGTAGACAACTGCCAAGCCACACAATAGAGGTCTGCGAACCACACATGGCTCTCCAGCTACAGGTTGGGGACCACTGCCCTATAGGATGCTCAAATGTCCCAATACATGACCAAAAAGCTGGTCCACAGGTGGCTAAAAAGCTGGTCTATGGATGGCCATATAGCTGGTATATGGGTAGCTAAATGGCTGGGCAATAGAAGACTCTATGGCTGGTCTATGGGTGGATAGGGCAAGCAACAGAAATTATAATATCATATGAATAGCTACAGAAGTGGACAGTAGGAGACCATAAATATTTCAATCCCATTATACATAATGCATCATCCAATAATTAAATTCCACCATGAACAAACATATTTGAATTTCGATACGAAGTGAGAGCTTCCGTAAACCTTCAATTCACTGAGAAAATGTGAAAGAATAGAGTGCAGTAAGCAGTCCATACATTAGTGAAATGCTTAATCCATAGCTCAGCACTTAGCGGCTGGAGACGGGCCCGATCGATGCGGCAACCATTTGTATCGCAGGCTCGGTTCTCCATCCCAACAGTTCAAAGTGGCGAACAAAATAAACAAGATTCACTTATTCAGAAAATGTTCTGGTAGCTTAAAGTGGACCAACACCCAGGATTTTCACTATCCTGGGTTTTGGTCCACTTCCGCGGGGCACCCCGATTGAAGCGCGAGATGCGGCCGCGGCCCGCGCATGCGCCGTTGGAACGGGGATAAGGTAAGGTTTCTGGGCATCCTGGGGGAGGATGCCCCGCGGGGAGGGATCTGATCGGCCGGGGAATCTTATAGATTCCCGGGCCGATCCCCCCTGGGTGTTGGTCCACTTTAACTCCTTCATCCATCCTTGGGCTGCCTGGGTACGTCCTTCCATGGCCAGTTATTTCAGGAGTAATGTTAAGGGCTGGGGTTTGGAATATAGGAGGGGTGTCTAACTATCTGCTGAATAAATACAGTGCTAGACAGATAGACTACAGAGCCAAATCTGTGTGACTAGTTCTTCTAATGAAGGTCATTTCAAGTAAAGATGTGGAGGCTGATTTAAGACTAGTGCCACGTATTGCCATTTGTCGTCTATGGCGATTTAATTCCCTCCAGCACTGATTGGCCCTGCCCCAATGATGTCATCGGGGCTGTATGGTAGGGGGGGCCTAATCACTTTTCTCACGCCTCCTAATGGCTCCGTTCTGGTATTGTTTTCAGTCTGGGTTGTGTGATCCATCCTGTTTCAGCCCAGACTCACATGTTCACCCCGCGCCCCCCTTCCTTTGAAATAGGGGGTGGAATCTATAAGATTCCAGGGCAACTAGATTCTCCCATCCCCAGGTCACCCAAGAACTCACCTTTCTTCCTTGTCCAACGGAGCATGTGCGAGCAGCGGCCACATCCTTGTTATCCCTTTGACAGGACGCGTGCCCGCGCCAGGCATTTGGCGCTGTTAGAGGGTAGTAGGGGATGCGTCTGCCAACATGCTTCGATCCGCTTGCATTAGACAAGCTCTAAGAAGAAAGAGCGGGAATGGATCCAATCAAGCTAATGGGACGAGAAGCCCCACATGCGCCATAGGACTGGGTAAAGGTGAGTTCGTTCGGGCAACCTGGGGGGTTTCACACAGTGGGACATCCCCGATCGGGGTGCCCCAGGGACAAGAACCAAAATCCAGGATAGGCAAAATAATGGGTTTTGGTCCACTCTAAGTTTGTGTCAGTAACATTTTAAAATGTTCGAAAGTTTAAGGGGTATGAATTCTCTTCTTTTTAATATAGTTATATTTATGATTTAGGTAATGGATTAAACAGCGAATGCGGCCAAGGCATTTTTTTTATGTAACCCCCCCGCATTGCTTTAGCTCCACACGGAAAACTCAATATTTACAGATGATACTATGCTGTGTAAAGTAAATAACACAAAAGAGGACAGCAGGCAGCTACAAACTGATTTAGATAAATTGGATATTTGGGTAGAAAAATGGCAAATTAAGTTTAATACTGATAAATGTAAGGTTATGCACATGGGTAGGAGAAATTGGTGCCATAATAAAAAACAAGGTAAGTGTACGGGGCGACTTGGGGGGCTTCACGCGGTGGGGCATCCCAATTTTGGATGCCCCGGGGAGCGGAATCGATCGGCCCGGGGATCTTATAGATCGGCATGGAATTTTGGTCCACTATAAAATTTGTCCCCTTTGTCTCCAGCAGCGATTTCTTACTGTAATGATGAAAGGCCGACCAGCGCGGGAAAAATACAGCGCCAGAGATTTCAAGGAGGAGAAAATTCCTCCTAAATATGCAGCAGAGCGCCGGAATAACGGTGGCACAAAGTGGCGTTCACTGCCACTGGAATAATCGGCCGGCGGGTCCAACAGGCGCTGACATAGACCGACCAATACCTAAGTGCAACTATCAAAGCTAATTAGTAGCGTCCTGCACAGTGACTGCCAGCGCCAATGTAGTGCACAGCACAGCGCCAGATAAGACAGGAATGGCGGCGCTCAGAAGCTGGCGCTATAGCCACAAAAATGATGTTAAATGGCGTACATCCTAAATAAGGCCCATAGTATGGAAAAGAGACGCCGAGGGGTGATATAATAACTATGTATAAATATATTCGGGGTCAATACAAAGATCTGTCCCACAATCTATATATACACCGGAGGGTAACCATAACCCGAGGGCATCCACTAAGGTTAGAGGAAAGGTGCTTATTGCACCAGCACAGGGGGAGATTCTTTACTGTAAGAGCAGTGACACTATGGATCTCTCAGAGGAGGTAGTCGTGAGGAATGCACTAAAGTGGCCTGGATACCTTCTTTGCATGGAATAACATTAACAGCTACGGAAACTAGAGCAGTTATAAGTGGTCTGAACTGGATGGACTAAAGTCTTTCTTTAGCCTTACATACTATGTTACTATGTAAGTCATGAGTGTATAATCTGCATGCTAAACTACTATGTTACTATGTAAATCAGGAGTGTATAATCTGCATGCTAAACTACTATGTTACTATGTAAATCAGGAGTGTATAATCTGCATGCTAAACTACTATGTTACTATGTAAATCAGGAGTGTATAATCTGCATGCTAAACTACTATGTTACTATGTAAATCAGGAGTGTATAATCTGCATGCTAAACTACTATGTTACTATGAGGCCGATTCATTAATAGCGGCAGGTAGCGACAGTTGAGCGACTGTAGAGGCATTTTCAGAGCGCCCGCTAGTAGTCGCTGTGCTTGGCCGTTGTTCGGTAGTTTGATATGGTATGATAGCGACTCGGTCGGTGTGGCGCAATGTTGAATATTGGGTGAGGAGTCGCTATTTGACCGGTTCCGCGCTGTATGGGAGCGCATGATAGCGACTGGCCCTAGTGACCGGCTCCCACCATATTCATTTAAAAAATCACGCTCAAAAAATTCTCGCGCTGTGAAATGCTTGTTTAAACCCCAGAGCGCTGGCGGCGATGGGTTAAAAGTAGTTTTTTAACCCCCAAACCACCATATTTTTGGAAACCAAAAAAAACAAGTTTCTAAAAACATTTAGTAATATGAATACATTAATATCAGACCTTTAATATCAATTCTGTACAATTTTTATTTTTTTTACCTTAAAAAAAATCTAAAATGGCAGAAGTGGTCACAGAATTTTTCACATTTAAAAAAAAAAAAAAAAGAAATTAATAACAATTAATTATTAATATTTAAAGATTGTTCCATTGAAATGCATTGGAGAGCGTCAGGTAGCGAGAGGTCATACCTGTCGCTGTTCAAGGTCGGACGCTGGCGCTGTGGGCTGAGGCTGGAATAATGATGAATGAGTGGCTATATGGCGCTATCTCAGTCGCTAAGCAGGATCGGCTTGATAAATTTGTGATTGTGGTGGGGAGCCGGCGTTCTCGTGGCGGGGCCCATCATTACCGGCCGCTCACCAGTCGCTACCTGTCGCAATCCCTTGTTAAATAAGGGCCTATGTTAAAGGCACTGTATATCGTGAGAGATGCTGCAGGCAAAGAGCGTCTGCAGCCTGCCAGTATGATCAGAGAGGAGGACGGAGTTTCATAGCTGCAGAGAGAGGCAGGCAATCAGGACATCTGGGGAGGGAGAGTGGGGTGTTTCTGTTCTAGGTCCACTGAAAGTTGGTTGATGGACCATATCAGCAGGCAAAAAACGCACAACCCCGGCACCACCCTAAGAAAAAAATCGACACTATCTACAATATAGGATTGGTGTGCCAATATGGGATGCCCCTGAACAAAAGACCAATTTGAAGAGCAAAAAAGTGTATGTGACCCCAGCAACCACAAGGGGAAATCCCAAGCCACCACCACCAACCTAAAAGATCACAAATCAACTATTTACATAATAATCATAAATGTATTTAGATTAAAATGAACTCACAAATATCTAAAAACATTAATCACTGCAGGGGACTCAAAAGCCAAAAAGTGTCATTTTACATCCAATGATAGAGTCCAGAGAAATATATACAAAATGTGCTACTAGCAAACTTATATACAACTAATCCACTTTGTGCACAAAAAGTGCAAATGCATATCTAAAGTGCTATTACAGAAAAGTGCCAGTGCTAAGCAAATGCAGAAAGAGAAAACTTAAAAGTGCTCGGATTGATTCAACATGTAAATATATCACCATGTGTATTGGCCAGTTAAACCCCCCGCTGATTTCTGGTGCCCCTTTGCCCACGCGTTCCGTGGGGTAGACCCACTTTTTCAAGAGAAAGATCTATCTGTATACTCACTCCTTAAATACCATATCAGCAGGAGCGGGGGGATAAGACCTGAATGAGGAAGTGATTTCCTCACTAAGAAAACAGATAGGGTAGGAAACTCATTGCCATATAAATATTTTGTTTAACTTTTGACTTGCTAATCGCTTTAACAATTTAGGCTAAACTAGAGTGCAAGCTCTACTACCTCTTGTTTTAAAAGTAGAACTTAATGTGTTGTCTATTAATGCATACCTAAACTAATGATAAACAGGTTCATACATACAGTACCACAGCTATTTATAGGTGAGGAATGAGCTGGCTGGGAAAGCCCTTCAAACCTTCAAGCTCCCTGTCACTCACATCCCTCTGATATCACTGGCAGGCTGATTCATTACTAACGCCAGGTAGCGACAGATGAGCGTCTGTAGCGAGGATTTCAGAGCGACCGCTAGCAGTCGCAGTGCTCGGCCATGGTTAGTGGTTACAGAACGTCTCAGTCGCTGGCTGGCATTGATGAATATATTGTGTGAGTCGCAGAACTACGCTGTATGGGAGCAAACGGTAGCGTCAGCTCAGTGCGACTGACTCACACCGCATTCATCAAAAAAAAGCCTCACACAGCACCGGCGCTCAAAATTGGGTCATTGTAGCCCATAGCGCCAGCCGCTGTGTGATTAAAGTCTGTTTTTGAACATGTATTCACTAGTAACAAAGCGAAAACATATAGATGACATTGTTATTACATTGTAACATGAACACTTTAATAGCAGACATGTAACGACAATTCTGCATAAAAATATTATTAATCAAAAAAGTTTTCAAAAAAGTAATTTTCTTGCCCAGGAAACATGTCAGAAAGATTTGAGTTTTTTTTTTAAAAACGAAAAAAAAATACATTGGGATCAGGAAAGAGATTTAAGGATCCTCCATAGAAATGTATGGGAGAGCGCCAGGTAGCGCCAGGTAAGACGTGGCACTCCGCAAGGCTGAATGCCGGTGCTGTACGCTGAGCCTGGGATAATGATGAATCAGGTGCTACATGGCGTTGTTCCAGTCGCTCACCAGATTCGGCTTCATAAATGTGTAATTGCTGCCGTGTCCGGCGTTCACCAGACGCTACCTGCTGCTTACAAGGCGCTACCTGGCGCTATCCCTTCATGAATAAGGCCCTGTGACAAATAGCCCAGAGCAGGGCGGAGGGTCCGTGTCCTCCGTCCCACTGTAGACACCGGAGGCTGACCTTTCATTTTTTTGGATGTTGCAGGGAAAAATCGTTTAGTTACCTCGAACCAGCAAGAATTCGGGATTCAGGACAAATCATTTTTTCACTCTTTATTTCAAATCTTTGCCCCGGGTGGCAGAAAGCCTATCTGCTCCTCCGGACTAAGCAAGTGTGCGGCTGTGCCCCTGGTTTAAAGGCAATGCCCACGGCCACCCCAGCCCTGTCACTTATAAATAACAGCATGGGAACTGGGGGGACAGGGCTCGCAGGCCAGACCTGATGACACTGCAGGACAGATCTGGTCCCTGGGTCAGAGTTTCAGACCTGTGGTATAGATCAATGCTTGCTCATCCCTTTTTTATGGCTTTTTACTGTTACTACCTATTCAGACCCTACACCTAATTTTCTTTTTCCCCCACAGATAACCAATGATGAGATGTGTGAGATCTGCGAGGTGTGGACTGCAGAGAGCCTCTACCCATGTCGGATCTGCTCTCGGGTTTTCCACGATGGCTGCCTATATCGGATGGGCTACCTGAGTAACGACAATGCCCAGGAGGTGACCGAAATGGCCCACACAGAGACGGGATGGAGCTGCTATTACTGTGTAAGTAAATGATAGACTCTAATTCTAGGTGAGCCATCAACACAGAGGCCATAGGGAGAACTGGGACAATGCCTGGTGGGCCGCACTGCTTGGGGGCCAGTTGGGCTTCTGCTTTCACCATCAACATTCAATCCCTGCCCCTTAGTCTCCCTCTCAGTCCCATGTACCCAGCCCCACTGTACCCACAAGCCAAGGAACCCCCCAGATTGGTCATAGGGAGACCTGGGACAATGCCTGGTGGGCCGCACTTCTTTCGGGACAGTCGGGCTGCTGCTTTTACTGCCAACATTCAACCCCTGTCCCTTTAGTCTCCCTCTCAGCCTCCTGTACCCAGCCCCACTGTACCCACAAGCCAAGGAAACCCCCCAGATTGGCCATAGGGAGACCTGGGACAATGCCCGGTGGGCCACACTGCTTTGTCAGTAGGGCCACACCCTACTTATCAAAAAAGGACACGCACAGCGTCGGCGCTCTAAATCTGGTCGCTATGGCATAGAGCGCCAGACGCTGTGTAATTAAAGTCTGTTTTTGAACACATATCCACCAGTAACAAAGCGAAAACAAATTGAATGACATTGTTAGAACACTGTGATATTAACACTTTAGTGCCAGACCTGTAATGACAATTCTGCATAAAAATATAAAAAGTCAAAAAATGTTTCTAAAAGTGTTTATTTGCAGCCAGGAGACGTCACACAATGATTGGAGCAAAAAAAAAAAAAAGGCCAAATAAGCTGTTTAAAGTGGACCAACACCCAGGGGTGATCAGCCCGGGAATCTATAAGAGATCTATCCGAGATCGGGATGTCCCGCGGGGTGAAACCCCCCCAAAAGCCCCAAAAAACCTTACCTTATCGGCGACGGATCAGCCGCCGCCGCCTCCAGCGCGCCCCTCTAGCAGTGCGCGCGCCCACGCCGGCCGTCTGTGAATGGCCGGCGCGGGCGCGCGCCCTGTAAGAGGAACACGCGGGAGGCGGCAGGTACGTTTTTTGGGGGGGGTTTCACACAGCGGGGCATCTTGATCACGGATGCCCCGCTGAAGTGGACCAACACCCAGGAAAGTGAAAATCCTGGGTGTTGGTCCACTTTAAACACAAGCAAATGAACGGCCATTGGAATGTATGGGAGACATTGAGCGTTAAGTAATACCTGGAGCTCTAGAGTTCCGATGCTATACGCTGAGCCGCCTGTAATAATACATGTGACGCTACATGGCGCTGTTAGAGGCGCTCACCAGATTCGCTTTCATAAATGTGGTTTTGCACACAGCGCCTGGCGTTCACCAGACGCTGCCTGCCGCTACGAGGCGCTACCTGCCGCTATCCCTTCTTAAATTACCCCCTTAATCCATGGCAACCTGCAATTACCTTTATTCTTAGCCGCCTTTAGGTTTTTGATTGGGTGGCCTGAAAAGTACTTGGAAATACTTCTGAACTCTAAAGCCAAGACTAAGAACAAAAAAAAATGAAAAAGAAAATGAGAGCGTCTCCAGGGACAGAGCAGGATATATTCAAGAGCAGGATAAAAGAGAATACGCATAAGAATCACATTGATCACCTCGAAGGCTGCCGGCAGGATTTAAACCTTCTAATAAGAATTCAGCACTCTACACATCTATTTTTATATCCACCCCCCAAAGCCTCTGATGGGGATGGGAGAGAGCGATTGTACAGGGGGTACGTGCGCCGGGTTCATCCGTGAATATAGACAGAGGAGGGGATAAAAAAGCACATAAAGATAAAAACCGACCGCGTCAAAGAGCAACAGTGACCGGGTCCCTCAATAGCCCTCATCAATGTCTTCCTGCAGGAAATTAATCCCATATTTTCCAATGCTGAACAGTAAAAAGAAGTTAAAAGAACAAAAATATCAATAACGCTTTCAGCCAAGGAAGATTTCCTTCTTTATACTCGGTCTAGTCCATTGAGCACAAGATGGAAACGGGGAGGCCGATTCATCAATAGCGCCAGGTAGCGACAGATGAGCGACTGTAGCGTGATTTTTTCAGCGCCAGCCAGTATTCGCTGTGCTTGGCCGGCATTAGCTTGATGACAGTGACTCAGTCGGTGTGCGATAATGTTGAATACGGGCTGGGGGGGTCGCTGTTTCACAGGTCCAGCGTTGTATGTGAGCGCCTGACAACGAATGGCCAGAGCGAACGGCTAGCTTCATATTCATCAAAAAATCAAGCTCCGAATGTGCTGTCGCTGTCCATTCCTTGTTTAAACCCCAGAGCGCTGGCGGCGATCTGTATTAACTAGTTTTTAACCCCTAAACAACCATATTTTTGGAATGTAACATTATACATGTTTTTAGAATCATTTTGTAATATGAATACATTAATCTCAGACCTGTTAGATCAATTCTGCACATAATTTTTTTTTTTGACTTAAAAATAAATCCTAACATTGCAGAAGTGTTTTCCGATTTTTTGACATTAAAAAAATAAGAAAAAAAATTATTACCAATTAATTATGAATAATTAAAGATTGCTCCATTGAAATGCATTGGACATCGCCAGGGAGCGACAGCTCATACCTGGCGCTGTGAGGGAATTTGCAGCGGCGCTGTTCGGTCCAGGCGGCTTCATGATGAATCCCGCGCTAGCCGTCGCTCTCGCCGGCGCTAGCCTCATTTTGCTTGATAAATGCGTCATTGTGACCACCGCCGGGCGTACTTGAGTCGGTAGTCGCCGTTAGCTGCCGCTACCTGGCGCTCGTCAGACACTACCTGCCGCTATCGCTTGATGAATAAGGGCCAAAGTATTATTTTTTGGTAAAAGCGTTTAAAGGGGACCAAAACCCAGGATTTTGACTATCCTGGGGTTTGGTCCTTTCCCCTGGAACACCCCGATCGGGGGAGAGGCCCCTCTGTGTGAAACCCCCCAGATCGCCCGAAGAAACTCACCTCTTCCTGGTCCTACGGTGCATTCGCGGCCCCTCGTCCAATCAGTGCGCTCTGAGCCCCTGACGTATATATTAATGATATAGGTTATGAGTTAAATCTCAATATTTGCAGATGATACTAAGCTGTGTAAAGTAATTGACACAAAAGAGGACAGCAGGCAGCTACAAACTGATTTAGATAAATTGGAAGCATGGGCAGTTAAATGGCAAATCAAGTTTAACACGGATAAATATATTATGCACATGGGAAGGAGAAATTGGTGCCATAATTACACACTAAATAAGGAAACACTGGGTAAAACAACGATGAAAAAGGACCTAGGGGGCCAGAGTTTGACACGTGTGAATTAGATCAATGAGTGCTCATCTCTTTTTTTATGGTTTTTCTACTGTTACTATCTATCCAGGGCCTACACCTAATTTTCTTTTGGTTTTGGTCCTTTCCCCTGGGACACCCCGATCGGGGAGGGGGGGGATGCGCTGTGTGAAACCCCCCAGTTGGCCCGAAGAAACTCACCTCTTCCCGGTCCTACGGCGCATGCGCGGCCCCTCGTCCAATCGGTGCTCTCGGAGCCGCTGACGTCATGCCATGTAAGCCAACATGTAAGGCCATCGGCTCTGAGCGCTCTGGCAGCCACATCCCCCGCTTCCCTCTAACAGGGAGTGTGCCCGCTCCGGCCATTCACAAATGCCTGGCACAGGCACGCGTGCATGTGTCCTTGGACCGGGAAGCAAGGTAAGGGAATGGGGCGACCTGGGGGGTTTCACACAGAGAGGCATCCTGATTTTGGATGCCCTGGGGGGAGGGAATCAATCGGCTGATCAAGCTGGGTTTTGGTCCACTTTAAGATGATAAAACTGGACGTATAACAAGAGAGAGAAAGAGCGAGTTTTGTTTCTGCTCCACATGAATATACTTTTATTAAACCGGACCAATACCCATTTACAAAACATGGCATGCACCCCCATTGCCGGGGTTCCCCCCCTTGATTTAGCTTCGTAAAGCCCACAAACCTTACCTGACAACTCGCTCCCTTGGGGAAATGCAGCCCTACGATTGGCTGGCGGCTGTCACATGGACAGCTCACAGCAAAGCAGAAGCTTGAGCAAGAGAGATTTGACAGCTGAGAGTCAGTCGCGGGGCTGCATTTCTCAGAGGGAGCAAATTGTCGGGTAAGGTTTGTGGGCTTTACAGGGCTCGATCGAGGTGGGGGGACCCCGGGTCCCCGGCAATGGGGGTGTTCCCCCGCAGCGGACCAACACCCATGTTTTGAAAAAAGGGTGTTGGTCCGGTTTAATCTAGATCAATTATATTCATGTAAACAAGGAAAAATATGAAGCATTAAAAGGAAAAGAAACATTACAAAATGGAAACTGAATATTGTTCTTTTTGTTTTTAAATAATGGGTTCGAAATAATTAAACTGTAAATATAACAAGAGAGAAAAAGAGAAAAAGGAAAAAACAAAGAATCTTATTTAAAAGAAGCACCCCTAACAGACATTGCACTGCAACACGGGGATAGCAACACCGGGAGATCAAGCTAGGCACCGAAATCAAAAGACATTCAAAGGTTAGCGCTAGTGTTGGGTTTCGAATACGGGCCAAATCTACCTTTGAGAAATCCTCTCCATGTCCCTCCCCTTTAGACACATGGGGGCGGATTCACAAAGGTTCCATCTTTATGGTATAAAAGGTTCCTTCATATAATAATTGAATATAGTGCACACCCAAAAATAGTTATCGGCAGTTTATTTAATGTGAAAAAAAACAAAAAGCAAAAATCAATACATAGATCAATACGTATATACAATCCATCATTGCAATAAATGCGGCACTGTCCCAAATCCAGCCACATACGAACCTATAGAAAAAACCATAATGCTTCACTCTAAAGATATATATATATATATATATATATATATATATATATATATATATATAGACAACACTCCTGAAAAGTCCAATCAAATATATGTCAAAAGATATAAACACCAGTAATACAACAGCATGGCTAATAACTCAATGGACAGTAGAAACAATCTCTGCATAAAACAGCTACACAGTCTCAAATGTAAACATTCACACAACGCAGCGGACCAAGATCCATATTTTGAAAAATGGGAGTTGATCTGGTTTAATCTAGCCAAATTATTATATTTATGAAAACAAGGAAAAAGACAAAGCACAAAAAAGAAAAAAAACATTACAAAATGGAAACTGAATATTGTTTTTTTTTTAATTTTTAAATTAATAGGCTTAAATTAATAAAACTGTAAATATAACAAGAGAGAAAAAGAGAGAAAGGAAAAAAACAAAAAATTGTGCTTCACACAAAGTCCTAAGTTGTCATTAATTTAAGTTTATACTAATGGCGAGCGCCAGATTGTTGCTCCATCGTCTCGGGTTACACTTTGCACTGTCCTAAACTTCAACCCATTTTTAAAAAGACCCTGTAGTTATTAGTAAAAGTATTAGAGCATAGGAGATGCAGAGAAACATTGAAGAGAAACAGTGGGTGTGGCAACAGCAATGTGATGTAAGCACACTGTGTGCTTTACATATTCATAATAGGTGGTCTCGCATTTGCCCGAGACTGCGCTATATCATAGTAAAGAAAAAAACATAAGAATGTTTGGTTCGGGACCAGAACCTGACCCGAATTCGACCCTGGACACCTAACCACTATAGAAGCCAATGGGAACCCAAACTTTGGAGTAAAATGGCATTGTGAGAGCTAGGAGGCTCATTGGTAGGATGTTCCACCAATGTGTTATATCTGCGAGTCTCACCTCTAGGACCCGCACCTATATACTCAGAACAAAGCCCCCATAGTGAACACCCCACACCCCAGCAGCCTAAAGGGATCCCTACACCCAGGGCGGCTCCAGGTTTACGTGGGCCGTTGGGCGGCATGGTCTCAGTGGGCCCTTTTGTGGTGAAGAGTCACATCACTGAGGGACGTCCCAAATCTGGATGCCCCCTAAGGATCAAAAGAAAAGAAAAAGAAACCTTCTTTAAAAGAATAAACGTACCATTACTCCCCCCCCCCCCACCAGCATTCACTCCTGTTCTCCTTGTTGCCGCCTGCTGTCTGCTGTTTGATCGCACGAATCCTGCCGGCGAGCCTGTCACGTGGTGTTGAGGCCCCTTTATTCTCTCCCCGGAGGGGACAGCACAGGCAGCAGCGGAACCGTATTGCTGCATACTCTTGTTCGCGCCCAGCGGGGAAAAGGAGTTGCACACCTCGGTCATCGCTGGCGCGTCTCGAGAAGATGTAGGCACCAGCTGTGGTGGTGCCTTCCCATACCGCCGCCGGTCAAGCGCCATCCGACACCCTAAAGGCCGGTCCTGTCACTGGGCCCCTGCTGACGCCGGCCCTGCCTATACCCACCACCCCAAACAAAAACTCAGACTAGGGGCCCAACCATCACATATAGATTGTATAACCATTAATATAGCCTATATTGTGTTTGTCCCTCCCCCATAACTTATGTGTCGGTTGGGCCCATATTTTGAATTGGGCACCAAGGAGACCCAGCCTGGAAGAAGGGGGCAGAGACTCTCATTTATCATCAATGCCAGCAGCAATAGTTTGGCAGCCAATAGGTCTCAGTCATGGTGGCTGTTAGGGTCCCCTGGCCAGGTGCCCCGTCTTACAAATGGGCCACACACTGGAGTCTTGGCTCTCCTGTCCTAATTTCAAGGAGAGGAAGCGTCCTCAATTTAATAATTGTTGGTAAATGGCCTGTTAACAGATGGCAAGCTTAGAGGACCACTCCTGAGTTATCTGTAGAAAAAAAGATAACTCCCTTTACTGCAGCGAGCAAAAAATCAGTTTATTAAGGTTAAAGAGTAAGGGGCGTGTGCGGGAAGGGAGGAGGGTCGGTGGTGAGATCATAGTGGGGTTGGTAGAGAGGGCAGGGGTTAGGGGGCAAGTGGCAGAGCCAGAGCAGGTCTTCCTTAGTTGCCTCTAGGACTAGAGGACAATTGGTGGCTATAGGGAAGGTAATAAGGACTGGAGGGTGATTGGTGGTTATAGGGAAGGCAATAAGGACTGGAGGACGATTGGTGGTTATAGGGAAGGCAATAAGGACTGGAGGGTGATTGGTGGCTATAGGGAAGGCAATAAGGACAGGAGGGTGATTGGTGGTTATAGGGAAGGCAATAAGGACTGGAGGGTGATTGGTGGCTATAGGGAAGGCAATAAGGACTGGAGGGTTATTGGTGGCTATAGGGAAGGCAATAAGGACTGGAGGGTGATTGGTGGCTATAGGGAAGGCAATAACGACAGAAGAATGATTTGTGGCTATAGGGAAGGCAATAAGGACTTGAGGATGATTGGTGGCTATAAGGAAGGCAATAGGGACTGGAGGATGATTGGTGGCTATAGGGAAGGCAATAAGGACTGGAGGGTGATTGGTGGCTATAGGGAAGGCAATAACGACAGAAGAATGATTGGTGGTTATAGGGAAGGTAATAAGGACAAGAGGATCATTGGTGGTTATAGGGAAGGCAATAAGGACAGGAGGGTGATTGGTGGTTATAGGGAAGGCAATAAGGACTGGAGGGTTATTGGTGGCTATAGGGAAGGCAATAAGGACTGGAGGGTGATTGGTGGCTATATGGAAGGCAATACGGACTGGAGGATGATTGGTGGCTATAGGCAAAAGGGACTGGAGGACAGTTGGTGGCTATAGGGAAGACAATAAGGACTGGAGGGTGATTAGTGGCTATAGGGAAGGCAATACGGACTGGAGGGTGATTAGTGGCTATAGGGAAGACAATAAGGACTGGAGGTTGATTGGTGGCTATAGGGAAGGCAATACGGACTGGAGGGTGATTAGTGGCTATAGGGAAGACAATAAGGACTGGAGGGTGATTGGTGGCTATAGGGAAGGCAATAAGGACTGAAGGATGATTGGTGGCTATAGGGAAGGCAATAAGGACTGGAGGGTGATTGGTGGCTATATGGAAGGCATCAAGGACTGGAGGGTGATTAGGGAAGGCAATAAGGACTGGAGGGTGATTGGTGGTCCTCTAAGCTTGCCATTTGTTAACAGGCCATTTAGTTGCCTCTTCGGGGTGAACGTGGTGTGCCAGTTTTCCTCGACAGGAGGGGAAGAAAGGTTAGGAGAAGTACATGAAAAAAAGGGAAAACAGCAGGCTTAGTCCCTCGGCTGGTCATGGGCTGGCAAGGACCAGTAAAATCCCAGGCTGTATGGAAGGACAGGGAGGACAGGGCAGGACATTGGCGGAAGAAAGGATTCTGGCAATTACAGTGCTCCGCATTACAAACTGCTTCATAGGTAAGGCAGTATTCAGAGCATTTCCCTTAGTGTAGAGTCTTGTTAATGAACGATTAATGGAGGATCATAAACAGAGGAATGGCCGAGTAGACAGCACCCCTGAAAAAGCCGCAGTGGCGCGGCGGAACGCATAGAGCCATTTTTTCATCCACCCCCTGGTGAAGTTACTCTGACATCCAAAAGGACAGTATCTCTTTTTTATATCTTAATTTGGCTATTTGTTTCCATTAGGTGAGATTTTCTCAATTGTTGTGGCTAGAGATGAGCGAACTTTTGAAAAGTTCGATTCGGCCGATTCGCCGAATTTCACAAAGAAATTCGGGTTCGGCCGAATCGAACTTTTATGAAGTTCCCCATCAAAAATGCTGGCATGGTGGGAGCGGGCCGGCCGGCTCCGCTGACAGCGGGCCGGCCGGCAGGCCGGTAAAGCCGGCCGGCCCGCTCCCACCATGCCGGCATTTAAAAAAAAAAAAAAAAAAAGCACCATGCCGGCATGGTGGTTCTCTGATGACGCGCCCTCAGATGACAGCTGAGAGCGGCACCGGCCTCCACGCTCCGGACCTGCAGGTAAGTGTTTGCTTTTTTTTTAAATGCCGGCATGGTGGGAGCGGGCCGGCCCGCTCCCACCATGCCGGCAAAAATGCTTTTTTTTTTTTTTTTAGTTTTTTAAATGCCGGCATGGTGGGAGCGGGCCGGCCGGCCCGCTGACAGCGGAACCGGCCGGCCCGCTCCCACCATGCCGGCATTTTTTTTTTTTTAATTTCAGGAAAAATTCGATCGGCACGAACCACAAAATATTCGGGTTCGTGCCGAATCGAATATTTCCTGAAATTCGGAGCGAATTCCGGTTCGTCCGAACCGGTTCGCTCATCTCTAGTTGTGGCTATCATAGTGTTCCTATTTAAAGTGTACTTGCCCTTTATTGGATCTAAAAAATATTTAATAACGATTTTTTTTGCATTGTTGCACTTTAATGCTTGTATTGCACAGATACATTACTTGACTTATAGTCTGGATTTATATATTTTTCTGGTCAATACAGGCCTCGTATGGATTGTATATATGATTAATTACTAGATGTGTTAGAAAGGCCCTTATTTAAGAAGGGATAGCGTCAGGTAGTAGCTGGTTAATGAGAGGTAGCGACAGGTAGCGACTGGTGAACGCCGGACACGGCACGCAATTACACATTTATCAAGCAAAATCTGTTTAGCGACTGGGATAGCGCCATGTAGCGTCTGATTCATTATTTTCACAGCCTCAGCGAACAGTGCCGGCGTTCAGCCTTGCACAGCGCCAGGTATGACCTCTCGCTAACTGTCGCTCTCCCATACATTTCAATGGACGATCCTTTTCGTCTCTTTAAATGTTTTTTTTTTTTTTTCCAAAAATCACAAATAATTCTGTGACCTCTTCTGGCATTGAAAAAGTTTTTTCTCAATTTTTTCATTTTTTATATATTTCTTCAGAAATGACAGGTCTGCCATTAAAGTGTTCATGTTACAATGTTGCTACAATGTAATTCCATATGTTTTCGCTTTGTTACTAGCGGATAGATGCTGGAAAACAGACTTTAAACACACCGCCTCCTGCGCTCTGGGCTTCAAACAAATATTTTTCAGTGCCAGAGATTTGTGAGGCTGTTTTTTTGCTGAATATGCTGTGAGTCGGTCGCACTGACCAGTCGCTAACATGCGCTCCCATACAGCGCTGTACTGGTCAAATAGCGACTCCTCACAATGTACTATTCAACATTACTGAACAGTCGCTATAAAGTAGTGACCCACGGCTGAGCACAGTGACTACTAGCGGGTGCTCTGAAAATGCCTGCTACAGACGCTCATCTGTCGCTACCTGGCGTTAGTGATGAATCAGCCTGCCCGTTTGATCACTGCAATTTGTATTGCTGCACTTTAATGCTTGTATTACACACTACTTTGCCTGATGTATAGCTTGTATATATGAGTTACTCTTTGGAGCTGCTTTGTTGCCTGTTTTTGAACTTATCCTTGTGGACATTTATTTGTATGTGGTGCTTTGATTTATAGCACCGCAGGGATTGGTGGAACGGCTGTTTTTTAATTGTGTTGTCGTGTTGTTTGTGTTTTTTAGTTTCATGCAACCCTAATAAATGAACTGATTTTTGATTATTGGAGCAGTGCTCCATTTGTAGACCCTTGTCAATTTGTTTAGGTTTGTATGTTCCGGAGGATCAGGGGTGTGTATTGGTATTCACAAGGGATCGGTGTAAACCCAAAGCATTCACATGCCCCCCCCGCCCCACCCACAGAGTGCCACAATGGTGAATCTTCCTTTAATTCCAAGCCCTTCTTTCTCTATGCTGAAAGGAGACTGGGTGCGCTCCAGCGGAATGTTCCATTGCTGTGTCGATTCATTATTAATGGCCCATTATCATGTCTAGATCGCCAGCTCTCCGCTATAAGAGCAAGAGTTGACAAGCGATGGAATAATCAATGCAGAGAGTTGGTGTGCAGACACGCAGCCGGGCAGCGGGCCAGATTTATTATATGCATCCCACACTCAGCTAGGCTGCACCCTATAAGAGATGGATGAGGGGGAGCGGCGCTATTGTCAGAGGCAAATCATATTCAAAAGACAATAATAATGATAATAATAGTGCAATAGTGGGCCAACGCACACATGGAATTCTTCCTCCGAGTTTACCCATCTGTGCACATGAACAACACATCTCTGTGAATACACCAGTGAATAAAAACTATGGGCTTTATTCATCAAAGAATAGCACCAGGTAGTGCCTTGTAAGCGACAGGTAGCGCCAGGAGAACACCGGCCGCGGCACGCAATACCACTTTTATGAAAGTGAATCTGGTGAGCGCCTCTTACAGCGACACGTAGCGAACGATTCAGCATCACGGCTCAGCGGATCCCGGCGGCTCTCTGGCTCCCAGAGTATTACCTGTCGCTACCTGTCGCTCTTCTATACATTTCAATGGACGTTACTTTTCTTCTGTTTAAACAGGGTTTTCTTTTAATAATTTTTGTTTATTTTGTATCAAATCATTGTTTGACCTCTCCTGACCTATTTAAATACATTTTTTATTTTTATATTTTTATGCAGAATTGTCATTACAGGTCTGGTATTAAAGTGGACCAACACCCAGGATTTTCACTATCCTGGGTGTTGGTCCACTTCCGCGGGGCACCCCGATCGGGGGTGCCCCGCTGTGTGAAACCCCCCAGAAAGCCCCAAAAACTCACCTGACCCCGCTCCCACGTGACTCGCTCCACCAATCACCGCCGACGGACAAGCGAGATCCGTCGACGGCCATTCACAAACGGCCATTCACTCCCACATCGGTGGGAGATTAAAACCTCCCCCAAACCTCATCTATCTGTTGCCCCCCCCCCCCCTCCGGTTTTACCTTTGGACAGTATTTATTCACCTCGCCAGGGGATCCATCTTCTGGGTCCCTCGGATTCCTGGCTACTTTCCAACGGACGGCACCATCTTGCATCCCAATAGGTTCTGCGCGTGGCCCCCGATCTCGCGCCTGCACAGTGCCCATGACTGGGAGCAATGTAGCCGCTCTGAAATCCCGCGAGATTACGCTGTAATTTACAGACGGCTAAGCCAGCGGTGGGGGTGAGGATCGGGCCCCGAAGCAGCCGGATTTTGCTGCAGCAGACAGTGGCGACATCCTAAAGGTAAGTAGGAGCCAAGGGGGGGGGGGTGTGGCCCCGGGGTTGGCCCCTTTTTATTTCTAGTCCGATGTTCCTCTTTAAGATTGATCATACCTATGCCGACCCATGTTCGGAAGCACCCTGGTGCCGTGGCTCAGAAGCTCATGGGCTGGATAGGGCCAGTAAACTCCCAGGTTGATTTAAGGTTCTACTTTGCCCTTGCTGGTCATTTATATTTAGTTTTTTTGTTGTGTTCTTTATTTTCACTTGTATCTATTTGGTCAGCAAAGTTTAACACTTGTGGTGCCATTATACATCTTAGAACGGGTTTGTAAGCACTGCTTCAGGTCAGGGCCGGATTATGAGAGGGGCGCAAAGGGGGCCCCCACCAAACTTTGGGTTATGGTCTGGTCCAGGAGGCCTTTCAGTCTTTGGTCTGACGGGTCGACTCAATGCAGGGAACTGTTTTCTGCTGGACCAGCCGGGCGACTACACTACCCCCCACCCAGAATGGCAAAGCAGGAGTTCCCGAGCAGCACTCACCCGCACAAGGGGGGCACAAGGGACTCCATCTGACCTTCCAGTAAGTAGGCGGGTGCCAGACAACCACCAATCAGTTACAGCTGGACTATTATTTTAAAGGAAAAGAAATACTGTATCTGGGGGCCTTCACCCAGGGGCTTCCACCGCACTTAATCCGGCCCTGCTTCAGGTACTAGGCTATGGGGTTTATTCATGAAGGGATAGCGGCAGGTAGCGCCTCGTAGCGGCAGGCAGCGTCTGGTTAATACCACATTTATGAAGGCGATTCTGGTAAGCGCCTCTAACAGCGCCATGTAGAGTCACATGCATTATTACAGGCGGCTCAGCTTATAGCGCCGGCGCTCTAGCTTCTAGAGCGCCAGGTATTAACTGACACTACCTGCCGCTCTCCCATACATTTCAATGGACGTTCCTTCTAATCTCTTTATTATATTTGTTTTTTTTTGTTTTGTTTTGTTTTTCTCTGAAGCTATTGTGTGACCTCTCCTGGCCTGGAAAAAAGTATTTTTGAATTTTTTAATTTTTTATGCAGAATTGTCATTACAGGTCTGGCACTAAAGTGTTAATGTCACAGTGTTATACAATATAATTCCCTGTGTTTTCGCTTTGTTACTGGTGGATATGTGTCCAAAAACAGACTTTAATCACGCAGCGTGTGGTGCTCTATGCTATAGCGACCAGATCCAGAGCACCGACGCTGTGTGTAGTTTTGTAGAATATGGTGTGAGTCGCCGAGTGTCGGTCACACTGAGCTGGCGCTACCTTTCGCTCCCTGCAGCGCTGTAGTGGTGTTAGAACGCCCAACATACATCACATTCATCAATGCCGGCCAGATTACTACTGCGACTGAGGCGATCTGTTTCAGCGCCCGATAGCCGATCACAGCGTCTACTAGCGGTCACTCTTAGCGCCTCTATACAGACGCTCATCTGCCGATACCTGGCGCTAGTAATGAATCAGCCTCCACGTGTCCACTTCAGATGGAGTATACTGGATCTTGGAGCACCACATTGGTAGTAAAATAAATCAAATATCCTTGTAACGGGGTTTATTTAGTTCTTATTGTAAATCACATTGTGCCCCTTCCCATGAACAGTGTTGCTCCTGTGCGGTAGCAGGGATAGCGGGGATGCGGTCGCGGCTTGTGCATGCACCGCTGGACCGGGAAACAAGGTAAGGCCCTGGGGGTTTGACACAGTGGGGCATCCCAATTTTGGGCCAGTAAAATCCCAGGTTGATATTCGTTTCTAGTTTGCCTCTGCTGGTCATTTATATTTAGCTTTACTGTTGTGTTCTTTATTTTCACTTGCATCTATTTCGTCAGCAAAGTTTAACACTTGTGGTGCCGTAACACCTCTTGGAAAGGGTTTACAAGCACTGCATCAGGTACCAGGCTATGTGTTCACTTCAGATGGAGGACACTGGATCTTGGTGCACCACATTAATAGTAAAATAAATTAAAAAAGAGGTAGGACGGCACCAACCGATGCCTAATAAGTGTGGTGCCTTGCTCTGGTGGGGGCTAATTATAACCAAATAAATACACAAGTGGGGGTGCCCCAAACCCCGAACCAAAGCCCTAGCCAGAGACTTATAATGGCACTAATTAAAGTTCATATCACGTTTATTGAAACATCATGGTTACATAACAATAATCATTAAAATGCCCATTTAAAAACACACAAACAAACGTCATTTACACAATCTGCCATGGGGGGGGGGGGGGGGGTGCTGTTATTCGATGGGGCCAGTAAATATTCTATAAATAAAATATATCAATATAAATTGATATATTTCGATGATTAATTTATATTGATATCTTTTATTTATAGCATATTTACTGGCCCCATTGAATAATAGCACCCCCCCATGGCAGATTGTGTAAATGTTGTTTTTTGTGTGTTTTTAAATGGACATTTTAATGATTATTCTTATGTAACCATGATTTTTCAAAAAACTTGATATGAACTTTAATTAGTGAGTGCCATTATAAATCTATGGCTAGGGCTTTGGTTTGGGGTTTGGGGCACCCCCACTTGTGTACTTATTTAGTAAAAAAAATCACATATCCTTGTAATAGGATTTACGTATTTCATGTTGTAAACCCATCACGTTGTGCCCCTTCCCATGAACAGTGTTGCTCCTGTGCGGTTTGTTCGGTGTGCTGTAGGCCCGAGCTGCCCGCGCTTTTCTCACTATGATGCATGATTTATGTTTTTGCACTGCAGTTGATCGTCTGGAGTCTGAACTGAGACTTGTAATTTTTGTGGAGATTAGAGGGTTGGATTGAAGTGTTAACATTCGCCTCACGCTGCGCTCGCTCTTTCCCAGCACAGCATTTATTATTGCTGCGCAGATTGTGGGCGAGGGCACTGCCCCAGCATGGCTCCATCTGGTCCTTCTCAGCTTGGCAGCTCCTCGCTATTACAGTCATTACCGAAATAATTAGCCTGTCTGCTCAAATTATGCGTGCTTGGTGGAAATAATTACTTTAAAGTGT
This sequence comes from Gastrophryne carolinensis, assembly GCA_027917425.1. Taxonomy (NCBI): domain Eukaryota; kingdom Metazoa; phylum Chordata; class Amphibia; order Anura; family Microhylidae; genus Gastrophryne; species Gastrophryne carolinensis. The sequence continues at coordinate 640,773,196 of CM051234.1, forward strand.
ACCTGTGGCCATACAAGAGGTAGAAACTAACAGCAGTGGCTTAATGATGTTGTGGGCATTGGCAGGTGCAACTGAGGTAGGAGAAGGTGAGTGGTGCAGACATACAACCTGTGGGTCTGCTATTAGGACACATTACCTGTAGGGCTGCCAGTTACAGTAGATGCACAACGTTTAGGCCTATTTGGAAACATGCCATGGAGAGTTGCCAGTTGGACACACAACCTGTTGGGTTGGCCATCTTGTGCACAGCCTGAAGGACTGCCAGTTGGATGCAAAACCTGTATGGCTTCCAGTAGAACACACAACCTGACACTCTGCATCTGTATCTTCGATTGAAGTAAATATTAAGCTAATGATGAGATGGTACTTGGTTCCAGAAAGACTGAAGCATTTTGCCACAGACTCACAGGGTGACTGCTCCCGGGGTTGCCTCTCTCCGGGGTCCTATAGACATATGTGGTGGGATTGCCCTGTAGCCAGGGGGTTTTGGGTAAAAGTTTTTAGAGCAGTGAGTAAAGTGTGCGGAAGACACATAGCTCGAGATCCATGGGTAGCTCTACTTAATGCTCCAATCCCCCATATTACAAAGAAAAAGCAACAACTGGTTTATCATATTTTGACTGGAGCGAAATTGGTGATAGCCAAGGCCTGGAAAGAGCCTGCTCTAAGCTACAGAGCATTCAAAAACAGGGTCAACAACATCATGGCCATGGAAAAATTATCGGCAATCCATAACTGTTCTATGGAGCTTTTTCAAGAAGTGTGGAATCCCTGGGTGCAACATTTTTGGCCCTCAGACTTCGAAAATAGTCTTTTGACGATATAGTTCTATTGACCTTCAAGATAAGAGGATTATTTCTCTTTTTTTGTATCCACCAGAAATGTAAATCCCCATCTTTTTCACCCCTACCCTTCCTTTTTATTAGTCTCCCACCCTTCCCTTTCCCCATCTTCCCCCCCCCCCCTTTTATTTTTTTTTCTTCCCTTTTTCCCTTTCTTTTTTTTTTTTTTTTTTCTTGTTTTTATTTTTACATTATATATTTTTTGTATCTATTACTACTTTCTTATCCACAATATATAGTGGTGAAATTAAGTGATAATTTCTTGTAGAAAAGTTGATAAGAGCAATGTTTATGCTGAAACAGAAGAATTTACTGTCTATATTATATTGCACATTGTTATCATATATGTATGTGTTGTTTTGTACATGCTTAATAAAATTATTGGAAAAGAACACACAACCTGTAGGGCTGTCAGCTGGAAATACAGCCTGTAAAGATTCCACTTGGATTCACAATCCATAGGGCTGGTTGTTTAGCACACAGCCTGTAGGACTGCCAGTTGGACACACAACCTGTAGAGCTGCCAGTTGGACACACAACCTGTAGAGCTGCCAGTTGGACACACAATCTATAGGGCTGCCAGTTACACACATTATCTGTAGGGCTGCCAGTTACACACATTATCTGTAGGGCTGCCAGTTGGACACACAATCTGTTGGGCTGCTTGTCTGACACATAACCTTAGGGCTGCCAGTTGTACACACAATGCTTAGGGCCATCATTTGAACATACAACCTGTATGGCTGTGAACTGTCATGACCTGTAGGGCTGCCAGGTGGGCAAAAAACCTATTGGTCTTCCAGTTGCACACCCAACCTCTTGGCCACCCAATCCTATTAGACACACAATCTGTAAGCCTGCCAATTGGAAACAGAATCTATTGGACTGCCAGTTGGACATAAGACCTTTAGAGAGGAAAGTTGTACATACATTCTCTACAGCTGCTGCTTAGACACACAATCTGTAGCGCTGCCTGTTGGACACACAACCTGTAGGGCTGCCAGTTGGACACACAATCTGTAGGGCTGCCAGTTGGACACACAATCTGTAGGGCTGCCAGTTGCACACACAATCTTTAGGGCTGCCAGTTGGATACACAACCTGTAGGGCTGTCAGATGGAAATACAACCTGTAGAGATTCCAGTTGGACTCACAAGCCATAGGGCTGGTAGATTAGCACAACGCCCATAGGACTGCCAGTTGGACACACATCCTGTTGGGCTGCTTGTCTGACACACAATCTGTAGAGCTGCCAGTTGGACATACAACCTGTAGGACACACAATCTGTAGGGCTGCCAGTTGGACACACAATCTGTATGGCTGCCAGTTGGACACACAATCTGTAGGGCTGCCAGTTGGACACACAACCTGTAGGGCTGCCAGTTGGACATACAACCTGTAGGGCTGCCTGTTGGACATACAACCTGTAGGGCTTCCAGTTGGACACTCAACCTATTGGCCTACCAGCTGAACACACAATCTTTAGGGGTGCCAATTAGACAAAACATCTATTAGCCTGCTAGTTGGACATACAACCTTTAAAAAGGAAAGTTGTACATACATTCTCTACAGCTGCCACTTGTACACACAACATGTGGAGTGCCAGTTGGACACACAACCTGTTGGGTTGTAGTAGAACACAACCTGCAGGGCTGTCAGCTGGAAATACAACATGTAGAGATTCCAGTTGCACTCTAATCTAAACTGCCTGTAGGGCTGGTAGATTAGCACAAAACCTGTAGGGCTGCCAGTTGGACGCACAACCTGTAGGGCTACCAGTTGGACACACAACCTGTAGGGCTGCCAGTTGGACACACAACCTGTAGGGCTGCCAGTTGGAAACACAATCTGTAGGGCTGCCAGTTAGACACACAATCTGTAGGGCTGCCAGTTGGACACACAATCTGTAGGGCTGCCAGTTGGACGCACAATCTGTAGGGCTTCCAGTTGCACGCACAACCTGTAGGGCTGCCAGTTGGACGCACAACCTGTAGGGCTGCCAGTTGGACACACAACCTGTAGGGCTGCTAGTTGGACACACAATCTGTAGGGCTGCCAGTTGGATTCACAACCTGTAGGGCTGCCAGTTGGATACACAACCTGTAGGGCTGTCAGCTGGAAATACAACCTGTAGAGATTCCAGTTGGACTCACAAACCATAGGGCTGGTAGATTAGCACAAAGCCCATAGGACTGCCAGTTGGACACACATCCTGTTGGGCTGCTTGTCTGACACACAATCTGTAGAGCTGCCAGTTGGACACACATCCTGTAGGACACACAATCTGTAGGGCTGCCAGTTGGACACACAACCTGTAGGGCTGTCAGTTGGACATACAACCTGTAGGGCTGCCAGTTGGACACACAATCTGCAGGGCTGCCAGTTGGAAGCACAACCTGTAGGGCTGCTAGTTGGACACACAATCTGTAGGGCTGCCAGTTGGACACACAACCTGTAGGGCTGCCAGTTGGACACACAACCTGTAGGGCTGCTAGTTGGACACACAACCTGTGGAGTGACAGTTGGACACACAATCTGTAGGGCTGCCAATTGGACACAAAATCTATTGGCCTGCCAGTTGGACATACAACCTTTAGAGAGAAAAGTTGTACAAACATTCTCTACAGCTGCCACTTGGACACACAGACTGTTGGGTTGGTCATCTTTGCACAGCCTGTAAGTGCCAGTTGGATGCACAACCTGTATGGCTTCCAGTAGAACACACAACCTGTAGGGCTGTCATCTGGAAATACAACCTGTAGAGCTTCCAATTGAACTCACAATCCATAGGGCTGGTACTTTAGCACACAGCCTGTAGGACTGACATTTGGACACACAATCCGTAGGGCCATAATTTGAACATACAACCTGTACAGCCGCAAACTGTCATGGCCTGTAGGCCTGCCAGGTGGGCAAAAAACCTGTAGGGCTGCCAGTTGCACACCCAACCTATTGGCCTGCCAAATGCATGTACAACCTATTGGCCTAGCAGCTGAACACACAATCTTTAGGGCTGCCAATTAGACACTCAATCTGTAATGCTGCCAGTTTGACACACAATCTAATTAGCTTGCTAGTTGGACATACACCCTTTAGAAAGGAAAGTTGTACATACATTCTCTACAGCTGCCACTTGGACACACAACCTGTGGAGTGCCATTTGGACACACAACCTGTGGAGTGCCATTTGGACACACAACCTGTTGGGTTGCCCATCTTGTGCATAGCCTGTAGGACTGCCAGTTGGATGCACAACCTGTATGGCTTCCAGTAGAACACACAACCTGCAGGGCTGTTAGCTGGAAATACAACCTGTAGAGCTTCCAGTTGTACACACAATCCTTAGGGCCATCATTTGAGCATACAACCTGTACGGCAGGAAAATGTGATGACCTGTAGAGCTGCCAGTTGGGCAAAAAACCTGTAGGACTGCCAGCCGCACACCCAACCTATTGGCCACTTAATCCTATTAGACACACAATCTATAGGACTGCCATTTAGACACACAATCTTAAAGGCTGCCAATTGGACACAAAATCTATTGGTCTGCCAGTTGGACATACAGCATTTAGAGAGGAAAGTTGTACATACATTCTCTACAGTTGCCAGTTTGCCAGTTGGACACACAACCTGTATGGCTTCCAGTAGAACACACAACCTGTGCGGCTGTCAGCTGGAAATACAACCTGTAGAGCTTCCTATTAAACTCACAATCCATAGGGCTGGTACATTAGCACACAACCTGTAGGACTGACAGTTGTACACACAATCCTCAGGGCCATAATTTGAACATACAAACTCTACGGCTGCAAACTGTCATGACCTGTAGGGCTGCCAGGTGGGAAAACACCTGTAGGGCTGCCAGTTGCACACCCAACCTATTGGGCTACCAGCTGAACACACAATATTAGGGCTGCCAGTTAGACACACAATCTTTAAGGCTACCAGTTGGACACAAAATCTATTGGACTGCCAGTTGGACATACAACCTTTAGAGAAGAAAGTTGTACATACACGTTGTACAGCTGCCACTTGGACACACACACTTTGGTGCAGCCAGTAATGTACACAACTTAAAAGGGATGTTAAGAGAGGAACATCAGAAAAGGTCTGATGTTCCTCTTTAACTGTTACAACCTATCATCTGTCCATCAATCAATAAAGGGGGCATGACCTAATTTAACAAATGTGCCTCTTTCCCACCCTGAAAAGTTGGTAGGTACAGGGTCATTGTACATAGTTGTGGTTGCTGTGCTGTGTTTTCCCTTTGTCACAATACATCGCCATTTAGTTTTAGCAGTTTCGCTCTCAGTGTCTATCATTTGCTGGTGGCACCTTGCAGATCCGTGACATTAATCCTCCAAAAAACAGAAAGTCACTTTCCCCTTAAGGGACAAAAATAATCAAAAATGCTCCATTATCTTCCCAAATGACTGTTGTGCACATTATGTTCCATTAACCAAACCCATCTCTTCTCTCCACCCTGATGGCACAGAGATGTCCCGATGACAGGAGGGAAGGCGGCGGTAACACATTCCCGCATGTTGGGCTCATTGAAATGCATCTTCTCTAAGCTGGATTTTTCCCTTTGATGTCTTGTTGCGGTGGGCGAGCTGCTTGTTTGCCTCCCTGGCAGTTACGCACCGCCTGCCCCTCATTTATAATTCTTCCCAAGGCCTGCGGAGAGAAGCCGCATCTGCTTTAATCTCTCGTGACGCCCATGGAGATGTGTCAGACGCAGTGCTCGCTGGTATCCCTGTCGCTCACATTCAGGACAGCTATGTATTTATCTAGTCTAGAGGGTTCCTAGAGCTCTCCTGTGCCGAGGACACATGAGGGTTAAATCGCCAACCCATAGGAGGGGCAGACTCTTATGTTAAAGGGTTAACTATTTTCCCAGAAAGCTTAGCTCATGTTCATGTTAAAGCGAATCTTTAATCTAAGGAGAAGGGCCGCCATCTGTACGACCAGCGGTCTGACCCGGGTGGGCTTTGTTCCACTTTATATATTCTTCTTAATCTGGGATCTCATTGGGCATGGGCAGCTTGGTCATGGCATCCGTGCTCTACACCCAGGGCATCCAATACCAATGCCCACCTCTCCCAACCATCCAAATCCAGTGCCCATATCTTCCAACCTTCTACAACCAATGTCCACTCCTCTGAAACTATCCACTACCAATACCCACCTCTCCCAATCCTCTAATACCAATGCCCACCTCTCCCAACCATCCACTACCAATGCCCATATATCCCAATCTTCTACTACCAATGTCCACTCCTCTGAAACTATCCACTTCAAATACCCACCTCTCCCAATCCTCAAATACCAATACCCACCTCTCCCAATCCTCAAATACCAATGCCTACTCTCTTCCAACCATCCAAATCCAATGCCCACCTCTCTCAACCATTCAATACCAATGGCCATATCTCCCAACCTTCTACTACCAATATCCACACCTCCGAAACTATCCACTATCAATGCCAACTGATCCAAAATCTCCACTACCAGTTCCTATCTCTTCTAACCCTCCATTACCAATGTCCAATTCTCCCAACCATCCACTACCAATGCCTAACTCTCCCAACCCTCCACTACCAATGCCCACCTGTCCCAGCCCTCCTCTACCAATGTTCACCTCTCCCAATCCTCAAATACCAATGTACACCTCTCCCAACCCACCAATACCAATGCCCACTTCTCCCAATCCTCCACTACTAATGTCCCCCTCTCCCAACCCTTCAATAACAAAGTCCTACTCTCCACTACTAATTCCTCCTTCCAACCCACCAATATCAATACCCAACTCTCCCAACCCTCCACTACCAATGCCCCCCTGTCTTAACCCTTCATCAGCAATGTCTACCTCTACAATTCGTCTTCTGTCTCATTGGGCATGGGCAGCTTGGCCATGGCATCCCTGCTCTACACCCAGGGCAGCAAAGCTTTTTAGGAATAGTAATCTTATTCACTTGGGTAAGTATTGCTTGTTACACCTCAAAGAGGGACTAATGAGAGCAATGAGGGACAGGGGGACTCAAAACAGTATGGTGTGGTGTGCCGAGTGCCAGATGCACTGAGCTGGCGCTACCTATCGCTTCCTGCAGCGTTATACTGTTGTTACAGCTCCAAACATACATCATATTCATCAGTGCTGGCCAGGTTACTGCAAAGACCGGTACACTAGGGTACAGTGCCCGATTCCCGCTTACAGCGTCTACTAGCGACGCTATACAGACGCTCATCTGGCAATACCTGGCACTAGTAGTGAATCAGCCTCCACGTAAGTTTGGTGAAAAAAATTAACAAAATGAAATAGCAATTAGTTTCTCAAAATTCATGACATCCTAAACTATTATTAGTATTGTATTATGCTGCAGATGCTTCCTCTATTGGCGGCTATATTCTGTTTATTATGCCTTCCGGTGGATGATACCGGAACGTTACTACTGTATGAATAATTGTATATTGACGTATTTTCTATCTGCTAATAGATAATGAATAAAAATAATAAAGTATATGAATAAGTGATTAAGGTTCTCTTTAGTCATTAGCCCCCAGAAATCGCTCTTTAACACTCTTTCGTAATGCCTGACCCTCATTTAGATGCGGGCGGTCCCCAGCGTCACCTATAGAGAAACCCATCAGACGGCAGAATTTCTGTCCTCTTTCATTTCGGGGCTGAGGTGAATAATTCATATCTGCGTCTCTGGGAATGTGAGTTTGCCCAACGCCTTTCGTTAAAAATCCATGAGCTGTACAGAACAGGCCGAGCCTGCCTTGTAAATCCCCCGTCTAACACCGACCCGGGGCTGCGACAGCTGGTCATAAATTATTACGTTTATGGTAGAATCCAGGAGGATTGCGCTGTAATAGATTGTAAATGAAGAAGAACACGTTTCCTAGAAGTAACGGAAGGGATTTGTTGTGAAGAAATCTAAAAACAAAGTCAGGCGATAATGAGGAGGTCTATTCATAGCGACTGCCGCGGGTTACATGAGACGGCTAGGAAACATTAACAGTAAATCCATCTAAACACATAGTGTACCATGGTGACCAACCACACATTCCCAGTTCACCCCTTCCTCTACTAATAGCACTATTCATTCCGCACAGCTCTCCAAACTCGGACCATCTATCTGCTCTATTTTACCAAATTCCCACTTGTCCCAACAATCCATTCCCAATACCCACCTCTTCCAAACCTTCACTTCCAATACCCACCTCTCCCAATCCTCCAATGTCCACCTCTCCCAATCCTCCAATACCAATGCCCATATCTCCCAACCTTCTACTACCAATGTCCACTCCTCTCAAACTATCCACTACCAATTCTCACCTCTCCCAATCCTCAAATACCAATGCTCACCTCTCCCAATCCTCCAATGTCCACCTCTCCCAATCCTCCAATACCAATGCCCATATCTCCCAACCTTCTACTACCAATGTCCACTCCTCTCAAACTATCCACTACCAATTCTCACCTCTCCCAATCCTCAAATACCAATGCTCACCTCTCCCAATCCTTCAATATCAATGCCCACCTCTCCCAACCATCCAAATCCAATGCCCACCTCTCCCAATCCTCAAATACCAATGGCCATATCTCCCAACCTTCTACTACCAATGTCCACTCCTCTGAAACTATCCACTACCAATACCAACCTCTCCCAATCCTCAAATACCAATGTCCACCTCTCCCAATCCTTCAATATCAATGCCCACCTCTCCCAACCATCCAAAACCAATGCCCACCTCTCCCAATCCTCCAATACCAATGGCCATATCTCCCAACCTTCTACTACCAATGTCTACTCCTCTGAAACTATCCACTACCAATACCCACCTCTCCCAATCCTCAAATACCAATGCCCACTCCTCACAATCCTTCAATACCAATACTCACCTCTCTCAATCCTCCAATACCAATGCCCATATCTCCCAAACTTTTGCTACCAATGTCCAATGAAACTATCCACTACCGCTACCAATACCCACATCTCCCAATCCTCAAATACCAATACCCACCTCTCCCAATCCTCCAATACCAATGTCCACCTCTCCCAACCATCCAATAACAATGGCCACCTGTCCCCACCTTCTACTACCAATGCCCACTTCTCTGAACTTTCCACTACCAATGCCAACCTCTCCAAACTCTCCACTACCAGTTTCTTTTCCATCTAACCCTCTACTTCCAATGTCAAACTCTCCCAACCCTCCACTACCAATGCCCACCTGTCCCAGCCCTCCTCTACCAATGTTCACCTCTCCCAATCCTCCTCTACCAATGTTCACCTCTCCCTATCCTCCAATATCAATGCCCACCTCTCCCAATTCTCCAATAGCAATGCCCACCTCTCCCAATCCTCCAATACCAATGGCCACCTCTCCCAACCATCCAATACCAATGCCCATATCTTCCAACTTTTTACTACCATTGTCCACCCCCCCTGAAACTATCCACTATCAATGTCCACCTCTACCAATCCTCCAGTAACAATGCCCATATCTTCCAACCTTTTACTACCAATGCCCATGCCTTCAAAACTATCCACTAGCAATACTCACCTCTCCTAATCCTCCAATACCAATACCCACCTCTCTCAACCATCCAAATCCAATGCCCACCTCTCTCAACCATCCCAAATCAACGTCCACTTCTCCCAACCTTCTACTATCAATGTCCACTCCTCTGAAACTCCCCACTACCAGTTTCTTTTTCTTCTAACCCTCCACTACCAATGTCAAACCCTTCAACCCTCCACTACCAATGCCCACCTGTTCCAGCCCTCCTCTACCAATGTTCACCTCTCCCAATCCTCCAATACCAATGCCCACCTCTCCCAACCATCCAAATCCAATGCCCACCTCTCCCAACCATCCAAATCCAATGCCCACCTCTCCCAACCATCCAATACCAATGCCCATATCTTCCATCCCTCTGCTACCAATGCCCACTCCTCTGAAACTATCCACCACTAATGTCCACCTCTCCCAACCATCCATTACCCATATCTTCCAACCTTTTACTACCAATGTCCACTCCTCCAAAACTATCCACTACCAATACTCACCTCTCCTAATCCTCCAATACGAATGCCCACCTCTCCCAACCCTCCTCTACCAATGTCCACCTCTCCAAATCCTCAAATACCAATGCACTCCCCTCTCAACCTTCTCCCCTACCAATGCACACCTCTCCCAGCCATCCAATACCAATGCCCATCTCTGACAACTTTCTACTACCAATGCCTAGTCCTCTCAACTCTCCACTACAAATGCCCACCATTGCGCTTGGTGCAATCTGGGGGCTTTCACACAGCAGGGCACCCCCGACTGGGTTGCCCTGGGGAAAGGACCAAAACCCAAGATATTCAAAATGCTGGGTTTTGGTCCACTTTAAGAGACCTTAGGTCAAACCATTCAGTAGAAACTTCTATAAACTAGTGCCACTTACTACTAAATCTGTTTCAGCTTCCCGTTCTGTAACACATAGTTCTTTAGCAACAGTCTCCATCTACTGGCCACTGCGAGTAACTACACCTCATCTGAATATCCCCCAGCTAGTGAATTTATAAAACCTGCAGAGAGACTAGGAGAGAATGTATTAACCCCTTACACTAACATTAATATGACTTTACTCCCTCCCTAGTGAGCTTATATATAAAAATAATACATATATAAATATAATAAATATATCCCCTGGAGAGAAAAAATTCAATCAGATGCTATGCATATAAGCCGATCCTGCATGGGCGATAATGGGGTTAAAGCGGACCAAAACCCACATTTTTAACTAGCATCCCCTGAGTTGCTCCTTCCATGAATAATAACTTTTGCCAATTTTTACTGCTTTTGTTTCATTCTAATACCAGATAATGCCACAAGATTTATCTGTAAAGCTCCACCTCCTCCATTCATCACAACTGTTGTGTGTGGCAATGATGTCATCACTACTCCTATGCAATGACATGCAATGACAGTGTCCCAGGATTATTCAAAAAGTGACAATATCCATTGCTAGTTCTACAGCCTAATAAGGGAATACTGTCAGGGCTTACGGCCAAAGTGGGTTTTGATCCGCTTTAATTATTTAGTGCTGTCGCTTTGATTAGGATCTGATCTGTGTAATGTACGTGGGATGGTGAAAACCAATAATGGTCCACCCGAGGCACTTGTGTGAAGTATGTGGGGAATGAGGGCCGGCGGCCATTTATCATTGCACGCCGAGCGCGGTGACCCCTGCCCACTTAATATAAGGACACTAGACGGGCGACTGTGATTAATAACAGTAATTACGCCCAGCCGTTCTTATTGTTCACAGCTTTATTAGAGAACCCTGTGCATCGATGTCATCATCACCTAGCTTCCTTCTATGGTGCTAAACGAAGTACAGGATGCAGGCGATACGCACGTCACCCTACGCCTATGCATTTTTCAGCTTTGTTGCATTTCCTTTATATTCAGCTGCGTTCTATCACTTCTTTTCCTGTCTGTGTTATGCACCATGTAAGGTGGCCTTCTCTTACTGCATTCATGTTCCAGTAAAGCCAGTTCCTGTTACACGAGTTATAACAATAGAGGGCGCTATTAGCAATGCTTATCTGTAGTCTCCCTATGTATTATTCTGCTTTGTTGTGTTACCTGTATATTCAGCTGCACTCTATCAATTCTTTTTCCTGTCTGTGTTATGCACCATGTAAGGTGACCCTCTCTCACTGCATTCATGTTCCAGTAAAGCCAGTTCATGTGTCCTGTACATTCAACTGGCTTTACTGGAACATGAATGCAGTAAGATCACCTTACATGGTGCATAACACAGACAGGAAAAAAGAAGTGATAGAGCGCAGCTATATATATACAGGAAGCACAACAAAGCAGAAAAATGCATAGAGAGACTACAGGTAAGCATTGGTAACAGCGCCCTCTACTCGTGTAACATGAACTGGCTTTACTGGAACATGAATGCAGTGAGAGCCGCGCCCTCCATTGTCATTACTGTAAACTGCAGTCAATCTGGCAAAAGTCTGGAGTGTGAGTGTCAGACAAAGAGGAGTCAAATTCAGATAGACATTAGTGGAGTAACAGGAACTGGCTTTACTGGAACATGAATGCAGTAAGAGAAGGTCACCTTACATGGTGCATAACACAGACAGGAAAAAAAAAGTTATATAGTGCAGCTATATATACAGGAAACACAACAAAGCAGAAAAATGCATATAGAAACTACAGATAAGCATTGGTACCAGCGCCCTCTATTGTCATAACTCCTGCAACAGGAACTGGCTTTACTGGAACATAAATGCAGTAAGAGAAGGTCGCCTTACATGATGCATAATGCAGACAGGAAAAGGAAGTGATAGAGCGCAGCTCTAAGATAGGCTCTTATTCAGGGTGAAGGTCTGGATTAATGTGAGCAATCTGTATGTACAGGGTGTGGGAAACATATAAGATAGGCTCTTATTCAGGGTGAAGGTCCGGATTAATGTGGGCAATCTGTATGTACAGGGTGTGGGAAGCATATAAGATAGGCTCTTATTCAGGGTGAAGGTCTGGATTAATGTGAGCAATCTGTATGTACAGGGTGGGGGAAACATATAAGATAGGCTCTTATTCAGGGTGAAGGTCTGGATTAATGTGAGCAAACTGTATTTACAGGGTGTGGGAAACATATAAGATAGGCTCTTATTCAGGGTGAGGGTCCGGATTAATGTGGGCAATCTGTATGTACAGGGTGTGGGAAACATATAAGATAGGCTCTTATTCAGGGTGAAGGTCCGGATTAATGTGGGCAATCTGTATGTACAGGGTGGTGGAAACATATAAGATAGGCTCTTATTCAGGGTGAAGGTCCGGATTAATGTGAGCAATCTGTATATACAGGGTGTGGGAAACATATAAGATAGGCTCTTATTCAGGGTGAAGGTCCGGATTAATGTGAGCAATCTGTATGTACAGAGTGTGGGAAACATATAAGATAGGCTCTTATTCAGGGTGAGGGTCCGGATTAATGTGGGCAATCTGTATGTACAGGGTGTGGGAAATATATAAGATAGGCTCTTATTCAGGGTGAAGGTGCGGATTAATGTGGGCAATCTGTATGTACAGGGTGGTGGAAACATATAAGATAGGCTCTTATTCAGGGTGAAGGTCCAGATTAATGTGAGCAATCTGTATGTACAGGGTGGTGGAAACATATAAGATAGGCTCTTATTCAGAGTGAAGGTCCAGATTAATGTGGGCAATCTGTATGTACAGGGTGGTGGAAACATATAAGATAGGCTCTTATTCAGGGTGAAGGTCCGGATTAATGTGAGCAATCTGTATGTACAGGGTGGTGGAAACATATAAGATAGGCTCTTATTCAGAGTGAAGGTCCAGATTAATGTGGGCAATCTGTATGTACAGGGTGGTGGAAACATATAAGATAGGCTCTTATTCAGGGTGAAGGTCCAGATTAATATGGGCAATCTGTATGTACAGGGTGTGGGAAACATATAAGATAGGCTCTTATTCAGGGTGAAGGTCCGGATTAATGTGAGCAATCTGTATGTACAGGGTGTGGGAAACATATAAGATAGGCTCTTATTCAGGGTGAAGGTCCGGATTAATGTTAGCAATCTGTATGTACGGGGGGGGGGGAACATATAAGATAGGCTCTCATTCAGGGTGAAGGTCCGCTTTAACTTCAGCGATCTGAGGGGTTTCACGCAGTATAGTCAATATCTTGAGTTTTGTTCCGCTTTAATCTGATAATAGCGTTTATTTTGTAAAGACAGATTTTTGTTATTACAGTTCTGCGTCTTTTGAGCTCGGCGCACCGGAGATCCTCTCGCAGGTACTTCGCAATTTAACTGGAAGCGGTTGCCATGGCGACTGAAATGTGCCCTTTATACATCACAATGAAGATCCCGTAATAGCAGATCACAGAGGATGACTGATAACTGAAATCAATAGATCCCGATTAGCAGGGATATCATCAGCGACATCTATGGGCCTTATTCATGAAGGGATAGCGCCAGGTAGCGACAGGTGAACGCCGGACACGGCAGCAATTACACATTTATCAAGCCGATTCTGGTGAGCGACTGGGATAACGCCATGTAGCGTCCGATTCATCATTATCCCAGGCTCAGCGTACAGCGCCTGCGTTCAGCCTTGCAGAGCGCCACGTCTTACCTGTCGCTACCTGGCGCTCTCCCATACATTTCTATGGACGCTCTTTTATTTCTCTTTAAACAGGGAGTTTATATTATTATTATTATTTTTATTTTATTCTCAAATAATGTCATGACCTCTCCTGGCCTTAAAAAAGCAATTTTTTCCAACTTTTTTCATGTTTTATATATTTATGCAGAAATGACATTACAGGTCTGACATTAATGTGTTCATGTTACAATGTTATTACAATGTCATTCCATATGTTTTCGCTTTGTTACTGGTGGATACATGTTAAAAAACAGCTTTTAATCACACGGCCTCTGGCGCTCTGGGCTACAGCGAAGCGCCGGCGCTGAGTGAGGATGTTTTTTTGATGAATATGTTGTGAGACGGTCGCACTGACCAGTCGCTACCATTCGCTCCCATACAGCGCTGTGCTGCTCATATAGCGACTCCCCACAATGTATTCATCATTGCTGCACAGCGACTGAGGCGCTCTGAACTAGCGACCCACGGCCGAGCGCAGTGACTACTAGAGGGCGCTCTGAAAATGCCTGCTACAGACGCTCATCTGTCGCTACCTGGCGTTAGTAATGAATCAGCCTGCCCGTTCTTAGTTCTCCTGTCCCTCTTTTGTATGAGCCGATGTTCTTTCAGAACATCTACCAAAGAGAGTTTTGTGTTGCACGTTCGGCCCCTGGTTTATTGCATTTCCTTTATTGAAATGACATTATAAAGGAGAAGGGAATCCTTTATATGTTTATTGTATTTCAAGGAGCTTCAGTCCTGAAAATCTGGGATATTTATTCTCCCTCATCTGAAAGTTTTCTATCTTCCCGGCTTTAAAAGATGAGGACACACGACAACTATGAAATAGAAGGGATTTCTTCCCCCTACAGTTCTAGTCCCAAAGAATCAGGACGTATTTATAACTATTAACTTTTCTGGATGGGAAATTAAGCCACGTCCCTCACCGAGGTTATAAATGAAGCCACACCCCCTCATTGAGGGAATAAATGAAGCCACACCCCCTCATTAAGGGAATACATGAAGCCACACCCCCTCATTGAGGGAATAAATGAAGCCACACCCCCTCATTGAGGGAATAAATGAAGCCACACCCCCTCATTGAGGGAATAAATGAAGCCACACCCCCTCATTGAGGAAATAAATGAAGCCACACACCCGCATTAAAGGAATAAATGAAGCCACACCCCCTCATTGAGGGAATAAATGAAGCCAAGCCCCCTCATTGAGGGAATAAATGAAGCCACACACCTCATTGAGGGAATAAATGAAGCCACACCCCCTCATTGAGGGAATAAATGAAGCCACACACCCTCATTGAGGGAATAAATGAAGCCACACCCCCTCATTAAGGGAATACATGAAGCCACACCCCCTCATTGAGGGAATAAATGAAGCCACACCCCCTCATTGAGGGAATAAATGAAGCCACACCCCCTCATTGAGGGAATAAATGAAGCCACACCCCCTCATTGAGGAAATAAATGAAGCCACACACCCGCATTAAAGGAATAAATGAAGCCACACCCCCTCATTGAGGGAATAAATGAAGCCAAGCCCCCTCATTGAGGGAATAAATGAAGCCACACACCTCATTGAGGGAATAAATGAAGCCACACACCCTCATTGAGGGAATAAATGAAGCCACACACCCTCATTGAGGGAATAAATGAAGCCACACCCCCTCATTGAGGGAATAAATGAAGCCACACCAATCATTGAGGGAATAAATGAAGCCACACCCCCTCATTGAGGGAATAAATGAAGCCACACCCCTCGTTGAGGGAATAAATGAAGCCACACCCCTCATTGAGGGAATAAATGAAGCCACACCCCCTCATTGAGGGAATAAATGAAGCCACACCCCCTCATTAAGGGAATAAATGAAGCCACACCCCCTCATTGAGAATAAATGAAGCCAAGCCCCCTTATTGAGTGATGGATAGGAGATAGGATGTAACAGTTAAAACAATAGAAACACTTTAAATAGGCAAATGATTCATTTATTGATGAAGATCTGCTACACCTCAAAGAGGGACAATATGTAAATGAAGCCACGCACCCTCATTGAGGTAATAAATGAAGCCACGCCCCCTCATTAAGTAATGGATAGGAGATAGGATGTAACAGTTAAAACAATAGAAACACTTTGAATAGGCAAATGAATCATTTATTGCTGCAGAGGGACAATATGTAAATGAAGCCACGCCCCTCATTGGGGGATGGATGAAGCCACGTCCTTTCATTGAGAGATGGATAGGAGATAGTTTATAACAGTTACAACAATATAAACAATAGGCAAATTAATCATTTATTGCTGCAGATCTGCATGTTACACCTCAAAGAGGGATAAATGAGAACAAGAGGGACAGGGGGACATGGGCTCGAAAGAGGGACAGTCCCTCCAAATCACATATCTTCCAACTTTTCAGGGTGGGAAGGAGCGACAATTGTTAAATTAAGCCACGCCCCCTCATTGATTGATGGATAGGAGATAGGGTGTAACAGTTACAATAGAAACACTATAAATAGGTAAATGAATCATTTATTGATGCAGATCTGCATGTTACACCTCAAAGAGGGACAAATAAGAACAACAAGGGACAGGGGGACATGGGCTCGAAAGAGGGACAGTCCCTGCAAATCAGGGACAATTGGCAGGTATGCGCATGGAAGTGTTGAGCTGAAAGTTTTCTACCTTCCCAGACAGGGAGCCTTATTTAAGAAGAGTCATCACCACACAGCGTACAATTTAAAGTGGACCAAAACCCAGGATTTTGAAAGTTAGGACATTTGACAGGGTTTTCTGATTTTCTTTAGTGTTGAACTAAAAATTGGGGCATATGACAGTTTTGGGCTAAAAGTTTAAATTTCTAGTTTTAAAAAGTCGAGACTTTTCTACCTTCCTGGACCAAGAAAGTTGAAACTTATGACCGCGTTGAGCAAGTGTTTTCTATCATCCTGGCCCCAAGAAATTTTGGAATTTAGGAAAGCTTTATATCTTGCCAGCCTTTGAAAGTTGGGACATAATGTAAAACAGTGCTGAACTAAAAGCCTTCTACCAGTGGCGGACTGGGACCAAAAATCAGCCCTGGATTTTACCAGATCCTGGTCGGCCCGTCACATCCCCGCTGAGACCTCCCTAACCATGATGCTGGGGATAGAGCATTGGGCTGTGGTTCCTTGGCTTGTGGGTACAGTGGGGCTATAGCATTGGGCTGGGGTTCCTTGGCTTGTGGGTACAGTGGGGCTATAACATTAGGGGCTGGGGTTCCTTGGCTTGTGGGTACAGTGGGGCTATAGCATTGGGCTGGGGTTCCTTGGCTTGTGGGTACAGTGGGGCTATAACATTAGGGGCTGGGGTTCCTTGGCTTGTGGGTACAGTGGGGCTATACCATTAGGGGCTGGGGTTCCTTGCCTTGTGGGTACAGTGGGGCTATAACATTAGGGGCTGGGGTTCCTTGGCTTGTGGGTACAGTGGGGCTATAACATTAGGGGCTGGGGTTCCTTGCCTTGTGGGTACAGTGGGGCTATACCATTAGGGGCTGGGGTTCCTTGGCTTGTGGGTACAGTGGGGCTATAACATTAGGGGCTGGGGTTGCTTGGCTTGTGGGTACAGTTGGGCTATAACATTAGGGGCTGGGGTTCTTTGGCTTGTGAGTACAGTGGGGCTATAACATTAGGGGCTGGGGTTCCTTGGCTTGTGGGTACAGTGGGGCTATAACATTAGGGGTTGGGGTTCATTGGCTTGTGGGTACAGTGGGGCTATAACATTAGGGGCTGGGGATCCTTGGCTTGTGGGTACAGTGGGGCTATAACATTAGGGGCTGGGGTTCCTTGGCTTGTGGGTACAGTGGGGCTATAACATTAGGGGCTGGGGTTCCTTGGCTTGTGGGTACAGTGGGGCTATAACATTAGGGGCTGGGGTTCCTTGGCTTGTGGGTACAGTGGGGCTATAACATTAGGGGCTGGGGTTCCTTGGCTTGTGGGTACAGTGGGGCTATAACATTAGGGGCTGGGGTTCCTTGGCTTGTGGGTACAGTGGGGCTATAACATTAGGGGTTGGGGTTCATTGGCTTGTGGGTACAGTGGGGCTATAACATTAGGGGCTGGGGATCCTTGGCTTGTGGGTACAGTGGGGCTATAACATTAGGGGCTGGGGTTCCTTGGCTTGTGGGTACAGTGGGGCTATAACATTAGGGGCTGGGGTTCCTTGGCTTGTGGGTACAGTGGGGCTATAACATTAGGGGCTGGGGTTCCTTGGCTTGTGGGTACAGTGGGGCTATAACATTAGGGGCTGGGGTTCCTTGGCTTGTGGGTACAGTGGGGCTGGGTAAAGGGGGCTGAGAGGGGTACTAAGGGGGCAGTGATTAAATGTGGGTGTAAAAAGCAGCAGCCCATCCGACATTGTCCCAAGTCTCCCTATGGCCAGTTTGCCTCTGCCTTCTACCTTCCCACACATAGAAAAGTTGGGATTTATGAGAGTGTTGAACTGAAAGTTTTCTAACCTTTTATTGTTGAACTAAATATTAGGACATTACAGTGTTACTAAACGTTGTGCAATTTCATACCTCCCAAGTGTCCCTGATTTGGAGCGACTGTCCCTCACTTGAGTCCATGTCCCCCTGTCCCTCGCTGTTCCCATTTGTCCCTCTTTGAGGTGTAACATGCAGATCTGCAGCAATAAATGATTCATTTGCCTATTCAAAGTGTTTCTATTGTTGTCACTGTTACATCCTATCTCCCCTCAATGAGGAGGCGTGGCTTAATTTAACAATTGCACCTCTTTCCCACCCTGAAAAGTTGGAAGGTATGCAATTTGTTACATAGCTAATATGACACTGAATAGCAAAAAAAAAAAAAAAATCAAAAGAAAAATTGTTTAGTAAAAAAATGAGTCACGGTCATGAATCAACCCATATTAGGTTTGTAAACTTTAACAACTTTTTACAATTTCTTTATATATAGAATATATATATAAAATATAGTTATAAAAAGAGAAAAATAACTTGCAGCTGACGCTTTCATTCACAAAAAACATGCCAGCGTGTGTTTTAGAAACAACGTAAGCATGTTAGTAACTGAAGTTGGCATTTTCCTCCTGCTCTTTGTTGGAGGAAAATTCTGCATGAAATAAAACACATTCGCACACACTTTTCAGCTCTCAAAACACTCCATGAAATATACATATACATATACATTTGCGCATCAAATCTTACTCCATGTGCAGATTTACGCACAAAAAAGGCGCACAAAAAAAGGCGCACAATTGAGAGGAAGGGGGGAAATGCTCCATGAAATAAACATATTGGCAAACACTTTTCAGCTCTCATAAAGTGAATGGCAGTTTTCTCTCCTAAGAAAAAAGTGAGAATTCTCACCTGTCTCTGAATTGACCCCATAGTGTGCATAAAACGTCAGTATTTCCAGGTGCTGTGTGCGGCTCTCCAGCGATGGCGTGTGATTTCGATGTGATATGTGTTGCAGGATAACCTGAACCTGCTGCTGACCGAGGAGGAGATGTACAGCCTGAATGAGACCTTCAGCCAGTGCAAAGTCATCCCGGGTGAGTGAGGCTAATTATAGTGGACCAAAACTCTTAAGAACGATGTGGTCCTTTTTGAGGGTTTTCCTTAAAGACATGATGATTAGGGATTGTGAAGGAAAAATCCAGTTTAATTGTGTAAAAATGCCTGAGACCCCTGATACAAGTTCGGAGTCCCCCCATTTATTTCCTCCAGTAGCATTAAGGCTTTCCGGCCATAAACACGCATCGGACCTAATCTCTCCAGGAAGGTGAATTAGCATCTGTGAGTTGAGCCAAGCGCAGATCACAAACTCCCTGCTGATTCTTTCACACCTCTGGGCTGAGAAGGCCCCACTGAGTCTGAAGCAGAGGTGACCCCTGGAGAGAACTCCCTCTCATCAAACACCAGTGCCTCAGACATCCGGCACCAACACAAATTGGACCATAGCTGTGTGTCCCAGCACCAAGCCAGAGACCGAACCAGAAAACTGCACGCAGACATACGTTTCTCGGTGCAGTGCCGGCACTGGGACCCAAAGAAATGGAGATCTTAGGTTCTGGCCCATATTAGGACTTCATCTTTGGGCTAATCAGATGCCTGAAATCCAACCCAATTGTTTGGTGCCATATCCAGACCCATATGACCCCCTTGCCCAAAGTTATAACTTCTAACAGTTTTTAGGTATTAGAAAAGGTTCCCCAAGGGAGAGAGGGAGCAGCCCACCCCACAGAAGGGAGGAAGGCAAGAGGGGTGACCCCGGGCCAGCCCTTGTCACTCTCTGGGGGAGGTCACGTCACATATGTGCTGGAAGTGTCCGGGATTGCCATAAGCAATGGAACACACTTCCATTTTAAAGTGGACCAACACCTAGGGGGGATCGGCCCGGGAATCTAAAGGTTTCCCAGGCCGATCAGATCCCTCCCCACAGGGCATCCGAAATTGGGATGCCCCGCGGGGTGAAACCCCCCAGGACGCCCAGAAACCTTACCTTATCCCCGTTCCAACGGCACATGCACGGGCCGCGGCCGCATCGGGGTGCCCCGCGGAAGTGGACCAAAACCCAGGATAGTGAAAATCCTGGGTGTTGGTCCACTTAAAGGTAATGATGACTGTTGTTGTATCTCTGCTTGTAACTCACTGTAACCTGTAACCCACTTCTCAGAACGACATTTGCATTCATTCATATTCCATCATAGCCAAATGTTTGTTATCCCTGCCTAGTGTGCGCTCATTGCATTACAACCTATATTTAACTTGAGCGATCTATTTGCCTTAGCCAAGAATCTGTGTGTCCGTGGCCTTGCTGGGCCTTGTAGTCCCGCTAGGAACAGACGGTGCTTTGGGAAAGCGGGCTGCGTGATCATAGTTGCTGCATTGTTAGTTGGATCACGTGACCACACAAAAGAAAATGTATTAAACTAAATGTAATAGTACTTACTGTATCTTCATTCTGCTGTCCCCTGCCGGCACCATCCGAGGCTCTGTCCGGGTCCGGAGGGCATCTCTTCTGATGCTGGGGGTGACTTCCTGGCATCCGGCCAGGGGTAATGATGAACCGCCGGGGAGGGAGGCTTTTAGTCTACAGAGGCAGGGGCCATGTGACTAACTACATCACTGGAGGAGATTCCCCAAGAAATGCCAGGAAAAAAAAGGATGCGGGCATCATAAGAGATGCCCACTGGACCTCAGGCCCAGGGGACGGGGCAGAGAAAGGAAGATGCTGAGGGGTGAGTCCCACCCACAGGGTAACCGGGAAATACCCCCGTGTTCCCCTTAAAAGACCTTTATCACCAAAACCTGAACAATACATACCTCCCAACTTTTGAAAACAGGAAAGAGGGACACATGCATTATCTTTATCTTTTTCGGAATCTATAAGATTCCCGGCCCGATCAGATCCCTACCCGCGGGGCATCCGAAATCAGGATGCCCCGCTGTGTGAAACCCCCCAGGAAGCCCAGAAACCTTACCCGATCGGGGTGCCCCACCGAAGTGGACCAAAACCCAGGATAGTGAAAATCCTGGGTATTGGTCCACTTTAAGCCGGACCTTCAGCGTCATTTAATGAAAAGCCAAAAAAAACTATTCTGCAGCATCTAACATTAATATATTCAACATTTTTAGTCACTTACCTTCTATATTTCCCCCACTGGGCTGCAGCTCTGTGCGGGACTCTAGGATCCGGGCGTCACCATCTTGGCTCAGTAGCATCACATATTGAGGAGAGGAAAGGGGGGGAAAGTACAGGGGGTGGGTTATAGCTGTGCTTTGTACAGACAGAGCAGAGCTGGGGTCAGGAAAAAGGTCAGTAATCCCAGAATGCACAGTCAGAAGACACTTCCTGTTTGCAGGCAGCCTGATGCTCCATGAGAGGCCATCTTGGATGTTTAAAGGCTGAAAAAATGCAGTAGATGCAGGTAGGATGATTTTTTATGTGAGCAATCTGTATGTACAGGGGGGGGGGCATATAAGATAGGCTCTTATTCAGGGTGAAGGTCTGGATTAATGTGGGCAATCTGTATGTACAGGGGGGAAACATATAAGATAGGCTCTTATTCAGGGTGAGGGTCAGGATTAATGTGGGCAACCTGTATGTACAGCATGGGGGAAACATATAAGATAGGCTCTTATTCAGGGTGAAGGTCCGGATTAATGTGAGCAATCTGTATGTACAGGGGGGGAACATATAAGATAGGCTCTTATTCAGGGTGAAGGTCCGGATTAATGTGGGCAATCTGTATGTACAGGGTGTGGGAAACATATAAGATAGGCTCTTATTCAGGGTGAAGGTCCGGATTAATGTGGGCAATCTGTATGTACAGGATGTGGGAAACATATAAGATAGGCTCTTATTCAGGGTGAAGGTCCGGATTAATGTGAGCAATCTGTATGTACAGGGTGTGGGAAACATATAAGATAGGCTCTTATTCAGGGTGATGGTCCGGATTAATGTGGGCAATCTGTATGTACAGGGTCTCACATAGCGGGGCATCCCATATAGGATTAGATTCCAGGGCAGCCATAGAGGGTGATTGGTCCACATTAAAGTGGCCCAAAACCCAGCATTTTGACTATCCTGGGTTTTGGTCCTTTCCCCCGGGGCACCCCGCTGTGTGAAACTCCCCAGATCGCCAAAGTTAACTCACCTCTTCCCGGTCCTACAGCGCATGCGCGGCCACTCATCCAATCAGCGCGCTCGGAGCCGCTGATGTCACATTTTCTAAGCCTTCATCTAAGGCCAGCGGCTCCGAGTGCGCTGGTGGCCACATCCCCCGCTTCCCTCTAACAGGGAGTGTGCCTGCGCCGGCCATTCACGAATACCTGGTGCGGGCACGCGCCCTGTTAGAGGGACAGCAGATGCGCCGTTGGACCGGGAAGCAAGGTCAGTGTATGGGCTGCCCTGGGGGTTTCACACAGTGGGGCAACTCGATTTTGGATGCCCCAGGGGAAGGGAATCGATCTTATAGATTCCCAGGCCGATCGTGGTAATACAATAAAATAATGATAAAATGATAGAATAAAATATAACAAAAATAATAAATAAAATAATAATAATACAATAAATGTAATGCTAAAATATAATAAAAATAATAATAAATTATAACAATACAATAAAATAACAGAGATAATGAAAATAATAATAATAATAATACAATAAAATAATGCTAAAAATAATAAATACAATAATACTATTCCAATAACAAATGATAAAATAATAAAATATAATACAAATAATAATAATGAAATAATAAATTAAATAATAATACAATCATATTTTTGCTTTTCTTTCATTGTGGTTTGGGTCGTAGCGTAGTGTTATTATTTGTTATTAATATCATCATCACCACCACCACGGTCACCATCATCATCGTTGTTGCTATTGTTTTTTATAATATTATTATCTGCTGGGTATTGGGTTTTATTTTTTGCCCCTGCTCACTGGCACCCCCTCCTGTGCAGAGTGCCCGCTGACGCTGGACGACTTCCTCCACTACAAGCACCTGGTGAACCGGCGCCTGCAGGAGAAGCAGCTGAGTGATGAGCTGGAGGAACAGGCCACCCTGCAGTTCTCCTCCATGGACCCCGAGAAGAAGGGCCAGCTAGAATGGGGCGACTTCCTTTCCCACGAGTCAATTAGCCTGCTGCACAAATTGCGCACCCAGGTGAGCCCCGCCCACTTTAAGATGGATAGAAAATTCATAATGCATCTAGAACATCATGGGAATATTTGGGGCCTTATTTTGTCATAACCCCTTACTTGAGTTTTCTTAAGAATCTATACAGTGTATTGTATCACTGCCCCCTAGTGGACTCTACATTGGAATATATGGCATCTTATTGTATAATTGCGTAGGACAATATACAGTGTATTGTTTCTCTGCCCCCTAGTGGGCTCTACATAGGAATATATGGAGCCTTGTATTGCCATAGCTCCCTTGCTGGAGTTTTCTTAGGAATATATACACTGTAAGCTGTCACTGGCCCTTAGTTGGCATAGCTTATAGTGTCATAGCCTGTTGATGGAATATATATAGTATATGGTTTCAATGCCCCCTAGAGGACACTGCATGGAAATATATGGCGCTTTATTGTGTCATAGCCCCTTACCCGAGTTTCCTTAGGAATATATACACTGTAAGGTGTCACTGCCCCCTAGTGGACATAGGGTTATGGTGTCATATAGTCCCTTAGTGGAGTCTCCTTAGGAATATATAAAGTGTATGGTTTCAGTGCCCCCTAGTGGACACTGCATGGAAATATTTGGCGCCTTATTGTGTCATAGCCACTTATTCGCGTTTTCTTAGGAATCTATACATTGTATGGCGTCCCTGCCCCCTAGTGGACTCTGTATTGGAATATATGGCGTCTTATTGTATAATTGCTTAGGAAAATATACAGTGTATTGTTTCACTGCCCCCTAGAGGACTCTCCATAGGAATATATGGAGTCTTATATTGCCATAGCTCCCTTGCTGGAGTTTTCTTAGGAATATATATACTGTAAGGTGTCGCTGGCCACCAGTGGACATAGCCTTATAGTGTCATAGCCCATTAGTGGAGTCTTCTTAGGAATATATATAGTATATGGTTTCAATGCCCCCTAGTGGAGACTGCATGGAAATATTTGGCGCCTTTTTGTGTCATTGCCACTTACCCGAGTTTCCTTAGGAATATATACACTGTAAGATGTCACTGCCCCCTAGTGAACATAGCGTTATGGTGTCATATAGCCCCTTAGTGGAGTCTCCTTAGTAATATATACAGTATATGGTTTCAATGCTCCCTAGTGGACACTGCATGGAAATATTTGGCGCCTTATTGTGTCATAGCCGCTTACTTGAGCTTTCTTAGAAATCTATACAGCTTATGCTGTTACTGCCCCCTAGTGGACTCTGTATAGGAATATATGGTGTCTTATTGTATCATTGCTTAGCAAAATATACAGTGTATGGTGTCACTGTCCCCTAGTGGACCCTGTATAGGAATATATGGTGTCTTATTGTATCATTGCTTAGCAAAATATACAGTGTATTGTTTCACTGCCCCCTAGTGGACTCTCTATAAGAATATATGGAGCCTTATTTTGTTAAAGTTCCCTTCCTGGAGTCTTCTTAGGAATATATACAGTGCATGATGTCACTGCCCCCTAGTGGACACTCTATAGGAATATATGGAATCTTATTGTATCATTGCTTAGGAATATGTCGAGCCCTGCAGCATTACAGCTCCTTAGTAGAGTTTGCTTAGGAATATTACAATGCTATAGTGTGACTGCCCCCTAGTGGACTCTCCACAGGAATACATAGTCATCATAAATAATAAATAAAATAAAACAAACCCCAAAAATGTTATCATCCGTCCCCATGAACTGAGAATGGATGGGACATTATATAACGTTAACTTTACATAGAAAAATATTAAGTGTTATTGTGTCACTGACCCCTTAGTGCACCCCATGAACTTAACTCCTAGTGGACTCTTTATGGGAATAAATGGAGCATATTGAAGTTGCTGACCGCTTAGGAGACTATAGGAATTTATAGAGCAATATGATGCCGCTGCCCCCTAGTGGACTCTCTAAAGGAATATATAGAGCATTATGATTCTGATGCTCCCTAGTGGACTCTCTACACAAATATATGGAGCAATATGATGCCGCTGCCCCCTAGTTGACTCTCTACAGGAATATATGGAGCATTATTATGCTGCTGCCCCCTAGTGGCCTCTCTACGGGAGTATATGGAAGTTTATGGGATCACTGACAGCCTTGTACACTCCTCATAGGCATGCATGGAGCATCATGATGTCACTGACCCCTAGTGGACTATTAGGAATATACTGTATAGAACATGGTATGTATGAGAGTCTAGTTGATTTCCTAGTTATTATGGTTTCAGCGCCCCCTACTTAGGGATTTACATAGGGAATTATTTGGAGCATTATGGTGGCACTGCCCCCTTAGTGGGCTCTCCATAGGAATACATGGAACATCATGGTTTTACATGACTGTCAAGTGGATGGTCCATAGGAATATATGGGGGATTATGGTGCCATGTACCTCTGAGGATTTGTCTATAGGGTTGTATGGAGCAGTAACATAACCCTGACCGTTTGTTGGACTGTTCATTGTAATAAACAGAGTATCTTGAATTAGCTTAGGGAGCATTTTGGTGTCACTTCCCCCTAGTGGACTCTTTTTAGGAATATCTATTATTATACCACAGGCAGCCAAGTTGACTCCCTATAGGAATGTATGGAGCATTATTCCGTCGGCCCCTTGAATCTACATAGGCAAAGCTATATATTCAGCAATAGGGTGTCACTGCCCCCTAGTGGGCTCTCCATAGGAATATATAGAGTGTTATGTTGTCATTTTAGTATCCTAAACTTACTATGAGAGCAATGTTTCCTCGTCTCTCCTAAAAAGAATTCCTTGCTACGGCTCTTATCCACCAAAGAACGAGAAGGGGCGCGCTCCGTCTTCCTCACCCTGGATCAAGACAACGACCGACTGATCACTGCCAACGAATGCCGGAGAGCGCAGCACGGCTGGTTCCGCAAACCATCTAAGGAGGCGGCGTCCTGTAATGTCAGGTAAGGCCCACAGACACATTATAGAAGTCTGATTTATATCAAATACACAGCAATGTAGGGTTCTATGGGGAATGGGGGGGGGGGGGGGGTGACGGGGACGTGACGGGGGTGAATGTTTCTATAGACTTTCTATCTCCAGCTATTGTCAGCATTTCTGTCTTGTCAGTATCAGCCATGTTGGGCCGATGTCGGAGAGCAGCCCAGCCAGCAGCACCAGCGGGAAGAGCCAAGAGAAGATCCCTCTCAGCACAGAGACCGAGGACAGCAGGTGAGAGCCGGGGATGCCCCATTCAGAAATAATCAAGCTCAGGCCAGCAGAGGGTGGAAGAGCTTACAATCTATTAGGATATAAGGGAGGATACAGGAGGAGAAGAGCTTGCAATCTTTTAGGGTATAAGTGAGGATACAGAAGGAGAAGAGCTTACAATCTATTAGGGTATAAGGAAGGATACAAAAGGAGAAGAGCTTACAATCTATTAGGGTATAAGGGAGGATACGGGAGGAGAAGAGCTTACAATCTATTAGGGTATAAGGGAGGATACAGAAGGAGAAGAGCTTACAATCTATTAGGGTATAAGGGAGGATACAGAAGGATAAGAGCTTACAATCTATTAGGGTATAAGGAAGGATACAGAAGGAGAAGAGCTTACAATCTATTAGGGTATAAGGGAGGATACAGAAGGATAAGAGCTTACAATCTATTAGGGTATAAGGAAGGATACAGAAGGAGAAGAGCTTACAATCTATTAGGGTATAAGTGAGAATTCAGAAGAGGAAGAGCTTACAATCTATTAGGGTATAAGGGAGGATACAGAAGGAGAAGAGCTTACACTCTATTAGGGTATAAGGGAGGATACAGAAGGAGAAGAGCTTACACTCTATTAGGGTATAAGGGAGGATACAGAAGGAGAAGAGCTTACACTCTATTAGGGTATAATGAAGGATACAGAAGGAGAAGAGCTTGCACTCTATTAGGGTATAAGGAAGGATACAGAAGGAGAAGAGCTTGCAATCTATTAGAGTATAAGGCAGTATACAGAAGGAGAAGAGCTTACAATTTATTAGGGTATAAGGGAGGATACAGAAGGAGAGGAGCTTACAATCTATTATGGTATAGTGGAGGAAAGTATATAGAATAAAAGTTGGGAAGTGTAACATGGGAGGAGCTAGGTGGGGGAGGGGTGAATGAACGAGAGGAGCTGGAACAGAAGCATGAATGAGTGTACAATAGTTAGATGGGGGAGTGGAAGGAGTGGAGCTATTTAGGGGTATGAATTAGTACAGCTTGGAGGAGAGATGATGAATTGGAGCTGGATAAAGGAGATAAAATAATGGGGATGGGGAGGAGATGAATGAGCATAGGGGGGATCAGTGAAGCATTGTATATAACTTGGTGGGGGATTGATAAATGGGGCTGGGATAGGGGTGGATAAATTTCACTCAGAGGAGAAATGGATGAGTGGAGCTGGGGCAGGAGTAGGCCGAGTAGCACTGGCAGTAAGGGTGAATGAGTGGAGCTGGGAGAGAAGGATAAATCTGTGAGTGAAGCTAAAAGTGGAAATAGGAGGATGGTGGGTGAGTGGAGCTATAAGTGAGAATAGAAGGATGGTACTTGAGTGGATCGAAAAGTGGGAATAGGAGGATGGTGGATGTGTGGAGCTATAAGTGGGAATAGGAGGATGGTAGGTTAGTGGAGCTAGTAATGCAAATCGGAGGATGGTGGCTGAGTGGAGCTAATAGTGGGATTAGGAGGATGGTGGTCGAGTAGAGATCAGCGTGGGATTAGGAGGATGGTGGTTGAGTGAGAATAGGAGAATGGTGGGTGAGTGGAGCTAAGAGTGAGAATAGAAGGATGGTGGGTGAGTGGAGCTAAGAGTGGGATTAGGAGGATGGTGGTTGAGTAGATATAAGAGTGGGAATAGGAGGATGGTGGAGCTAGGAGAGGAAATAGTAGGATGGTAAGTGAGTGGAGCAAAAAGTGGCAAAAGGTGGATGGTGGTTGAGTGGATCTAGGAGTGGGGATAGGAGGATGATGGGTGAGTGGAGCTAGGAGTGGGCATAAGAGGAGGGTGGGTGAGAGGAGCTAGTAGTGGGAATAGGAGGATGGTGGGTGAGGGGAGCTAGTAGTGGGAATAGGAGGATGGTGGTGAGTGGGAATAGAAGGATGGTGGGTGAGTGGAGCTAAGAGTAGGAATAGGAAGATGGTGGGAGAGTGGATCTAAGAGTGGGAATAGGAGGATAGTGGGAGAGTGGATCTAAGAGTGGGAATAGGAGGATGGTGGGAGAGTGGAGGTGGAGCTAACAGTGGGAATAGGAGGATGGTGGGAGAGTGGAGCTAACAGTGGGAATAGGAGGATGGTGGGAGAGTGGAGCTAACAGTGGGAATAGGAGGATGGTGGGAGAGTGGAGCTAACAGTGGGAATAGGAGGATGGTGGGAGAGTGGAGCTAACAGTGGGAATAGGAGGATGGTGGGTGAGGGGAGCTAGTAGTGGGAATAGGAGGATGGTGGGTGAGGGGAGCTAGTAGTGGGAATAGGAGGATGGTGGGTGAGGGGAGCTAGTAGTGGGAATAGGAGGATGGTGGTGAGTGGGAATAGAAGGATGGTGGGTGAGTGGAGCTAAGAGTTGGAATAGGAAGATGGTGGGAGAGTGGATCTAAGAGTGGGAATAGGAGGATGGTGGGAGAGTGGAGCTAACAGAGGGAATAGGAGGATGGTGGGAGAGTGGAGCTAATAGTGGGAATAGAAGGATAGTGGTTGAGTGGATTTAAGTGTGGTGGTAGGAGCATGATGGGTGTGTGGAGCTAAGAGTGGGAATAGGAGGAATTGTGGGTGAGGGGAGCTAGTAGTGGGAATAGGAGAATGGTGGTTGAGCGGAGCTAGGACTGGGACATATGTGAAAAACTCTACTGCCTGAAGACCTTGGAGCTACCGGTGCAAGTCAGGCAGAAGTTGCTGTAGTTGCTGGGCCCCTCGGCATGGTCAGGCCCCATAGAGAATTCAATTTGGGTTCCTTTAGAAATGACAAGCATAGAGGTGGAGGTCTCTTTGGACTTTAGGGATTCATTGAATATCATTGACTGTTATTTTGGTGGCCTTTTCCTGGGCACTAGGGCACTAATGATGTTTTTTATTATGTGCGAAGTAAAGGTTATAAGTCTTGTCTCATATAACATTACCTGTATTGGCACTTTTTCACCATGGCAAGACGCGCCCATGCTGTGAGTATTTCCCCTAGCACATATCTGGATAGGAGACAATCTTCACAGTGTTCTCGCCATCACGGCAGCGCAATGCACACATCCCAGAAAGTTGCAAACCAGCTGTGAGCCCTATACACTTCAATAGCACCCTCATGGCTGCTTTACAACGTGTGACAGCTGACTACAATAAAAACAATCATGATTGCTCAGCACAACAATATAACACAATATAAAACTTTCATCAGGGACTTGGCCGGCTTTTCAGAAAGACTCATCTTGTTTGTTATAGCCACTGCAAAGGGTAGGGATGAGGCATCCCAATATTTTAAACTCCCGATGCAATATATAGCACTGTGAGATCTGTCATTTCTTTAAGTCAAACTCCTCCAAACAGCACATAAAAAACAAATTGTGGCTTGCCTGCTGTTGGGTTGGAGAGCGGCGTGCATCGCGTTCCCGACTCTTTTTTATCTCGGAGAAACAAGCCCTCCCTCCCCTTGATTTATACACCTCGATTATATCAATGACTCTCGCTGTGACTGTAATTGCGCCACGTAGCATCTGGCGGAGCCCTTATTTATAATGGTGGGTGGAAGTGTTTAAAGACCTCGATTATCCTAAATTACACAGCTCATAAAAAAAAAATCTTCCCCGAGAACCAAGATCTGCGGAAGATTTGGCAGCGTGGGAGCCATAAAACAAGGAGAGCGTAATTGGCACCATGAGAGCAAGATCAGAATCAGTCTGTTTTCGCTGAGCTCATTCTATGCAGGGAATTTATTGCGACAGATTAAAGCGGACCTCCAGTCAAAAAAAATCGAAGCTTAGTAAACTGCTCCCCTAAAGCCCGCCTCTGGAAATCAGTGATATAAGCTTATTGAGAGGGGTTAATAGTATGCAGATGTTTGGAATAGCAGGCAGATTCTGAGCTCCAAGACATGGCAGCGGCCATCTTGCTACACAGATGAGAGACCTGCTTCTGAAAAACCGAGTCCCTCAGTCAAAACTGCTTTATAGCTCTGTGCAATCAGAAGTAATAAGCCTTTAGCTGTCATCACTCATCATTAGGGATGAGCGAACCCTCACCCTAAAGTTTGGGTTCGGCAACACAGAGTGGGCAGCAGGAAGCATTGCTGTAAATACTTACCTGAGCCTCACTCAATCCCCTTTTTGTCAGCAGCAGCTGGCAGTGCTGGCACTAGGAGTGACTTCACTCATGGCAAGCAGCAACCATTTTTCTGTGGCCCCGGCCATGGACCATTTCAAAGGAACTCCGCCACTAACAGGAAGGAGATCACAGGGCTCATGTAACTTTTACAGTTGCTTTGGCTGCTACATCCTTTAGGTGAAGTGGGTTGATTGGCTGCTCAACAGCCTATCAAACAGCTTTTCTCTATGTTCGGGGCAAACGTGGAACTCGAACACAGGCTTCTTGGTGAAGTCTGTGATCGGGTTTGGGAACTTGCAAAGTTCGGTACGAACCCGAACTCTGCGGTTTTGGTTCGCCCATCACTAGTTTTCATTGCTTTGGTAACAGCTGAAATATTCTAAATACATTGTATCCCCTCAATGGATGCTTTTGCCATAGAGATACATTGTAACAGCTTCCCTCACCCAGATTTCATTTGCAACATTAGCTGTTTATTCAGTGTCTGGGTGTGTGAAAAATGACAGGCAAGCTTCTCCTTGTTTATGAGGCATAGATCTCTCTCAAGTTGGTGTGAATTGCTGCTGGCACAGCACCCCCCCCCCCTCAATTCTCATGTGTAAGCAGGACTTCTGGCATCTGGGGCAAAGGTTTGAAATGGGGCCCCCTACCTGTGTTCAGGCCCCCCTTTGGTGCCGTCCTGACCTGCTGCCCCCCCAGCTACACCCCTGCATTGTGGGTCAGTGTCCTGCTATGATGCATTGTAACAGCGGGGTGCATGGCTAATGTTACAATGTAGCAGCAGCCAACCCTCCTGCTGTTACACTGTAAAAGTCACCGCAATCACTGTTGTTACAATGTACAGTACACAGTGGGTCTTTGTTCCGCTAAGATGCATTGTAACAAGAGGGTGCCTGGCTACTGTTACAATGTTACGGCAGCCACGCCTTCTGCTGTTACGTTGTAAAAGCAACCACACTCCCTGCTGTTACAATTTAAAGTGGGCCAAAACCCATCCCAAAATTGGGGTGCCCGCTGTGTGAAAATCACCAGGTCGTCCTATGCACTTACCTTCATTTCCGGTCCAGCGGCGCAAGCACGAGCTGTGGCCACATCCACGCTATTCCTCTAGCACAGCGTGTGCCCGAGGCAGGCATTCGTGAATGGCTGACGCTGACACGCTCCCTGTTAGAGGGAAACGGAGAATGCATCCATCAGCACGCTCAGAGCAATTGCACTTAGACGGAGCCTTAGACAGCGTGACGTCAGCGGCTCTGAACGCGCTGATTGGACTAGCGGCCGTGCATGCGCCATAGGACCGGGAGGAGGGGAGTTGCCTTAGGCGATCTGGGGGGTTTCACGCAACCCCCCCCCCCCCCCCCCCGATCGGGGTGCCCCGGGGGAGAGGACCAAAACCCAGGATTTTGACTATACTTTAAAGTATATAGTGAATCGGTGTCCCGCTATGATGCAATGTAACAGCATGGTGCATGGCTACTGTTACACTGTAACAGCAGCCACACCCCCTGCTGTTACATTGTAAAAGCAACCACACACCCTGCTGTTGCAATTTAATTAGCTTACAGCTGGTCATGATGTGCTAGAGCAAGAACTTTTAGTAGAGGTCCGTTAATCGTGGCCTGCGGCAGGTTGAAGGTCCGGGGGGGGGGGGGGGGTATACAGAAATGAGTGCACCGGGGGCTATATATTCTATTAGGAGACCTAAATAATACCCCCCCCCCCCCCCCAGCATTATCTGTATTGGCCATTGAGAGAGAAAAGGGTAAGCAGTTTTTGAGGGATGGATGGGACAGAGCTGGGAATAAGAGGGATGGGGATGGAACTGGATGGATGAGGGGTGTCTAAATGACAACAGGGCTGGATATTCCTCTTCTGCTGAATATGCTAATGTGGGATGCCCTGCCATGTGTAACCCCTGGATTTGCTGTTAATTCTTATGTGACCGGCAGCACAATGGTGCATGCATGTCTCTCCACCAATTAGCGTGGCTGTATCTTCATTTACGTTTTCCTAGCTGCTCTTATGCAAATGCAGCAATGAAACATAATTGAAGATACAGCCACACTATTTGGTGGTGAGCCTGTGCATGCATCATTGCGCCGCCAGTCAGGTAAGAATTAGTGGTGAACCTGAGGGTTTCACACAGCAGGGTAATCAAAATGCCCTGCCAAAGAGCAACAGCCAGCCCTAGTGTCTTTTAGATGCCAGGGCTGGTAAATATCCTGAACAGTAATGAAAGTAAAATTAAAAGGAAAAAAAATTGGATAATAGTTGCTTAGGAACAAAACAAAGCTCTCTGTGCCATTGAGGCATGGTGACCCTTCCCCCTCAGTATAGAGGTGACACAAAAAGAGGCAAGAGGATTACTAGCAGTGAGGCAAAGAAGGAGAAGGGAGTGAAAATAGACAGATAGAGAGCGAGTCAGAGAAAGTGTGCAACCAGATGGAGATAAAAAGACCGAGAACTCATGGAGAAATAGAAACAAACAGGTGACAAAGTCCAGGGAGTTACAGATGGAGAGACAAACAGAGAGCAGGGAAGTAGTGAATGAGTTAGTAGCCACACAGACAGATAGACAAAGCTTACCGGGAATACAGGGTGTCACACACCACAGCGAGAGGGTATTTCAGGTATACAAAAGGTGTCAGCGTCACTTCTGACAGAGGGGTTATGGAGAGGGCAGCAGGAGTGTAACGACAATCGGGAAGGCAGTAGGAGCTGGGAGGTGGAAGGGGAACATGTTCGGGGGAAACATACACACTGGGAGGAGGTGAGACGGCCAGTCAGGAAGCACAGGTCACAAGGCAGATGAGCTCCATTACAGCTTACATCTGACGGCAGCTTGACAGATAAAAGCAGCGTGCGTCTCCTCCACCTCCCTGGACCTCCCCCCTTGCGTGCCTCGTCATTACGCCCCCTGCTGGTTACTATACCAGGCTGCACAGAGCATCAGGCTGCTCGGCTGCGCTAGCGGGGACCCAAATACTGAGCAGCGCTCCACCTGCGGCGTCTTCTTTGCGGTCCGGATAACTGGCGGCCGCGGTCCGGATTCGGACCGCGGTCCGCCAGTTGAGTATGCCTGTGCTAGAGAGATCCCTCTAGAAATTCTTTCTGTATTTCCCTGTATGGTCTAATAGATTGTCAGCTCTTCCCTCTTCCCCCCTATTACAAGGGAAACCCAGGGCTCACAGTAGCCAAAAGGTCTGTTTAGCTGTTGATTTGGAGAAATGGCCTCAAATCATGGTGAACCAACCACATCAAAGTAAACAGCACAATCCAGATGACTTTGATCGGGTTCCTCATGGTATGAGGCCATCTCTTCTGGGAAAGGTTCTCTGCCAGTCAGGACCCTCGTATAGGTAAATATTGGATATATCCAATAAGACACAGAGGTTGCTCACAGTGGATCAAGGTATCAGCATAGGGCAATCCCAAAACACATGCTCCTCCACCGTCTGTGAAATCCACCACCTGTGATATTTGGACTCTTACCAGATAAAGCAGAATAAACTGCAAAAGAGAAGCAGCTCCCCAGAGAATAATCCAAACATCCGGTGGTCCAATCTGCCGCTCTCCAAAATCAGTTGAATCCAAAAATCTTGCACAATGGCCAGTTCTCAGGATATAGCCCATATGTGGCAAATTACCAAGCTTTCTAGGCGTACAAATCCCTCAATAACTTATTTGGTTAAACAGGGGTTCCCTCATGATAGTGAAGCTGCACTTTCTCTTTCACAGGCATCGTTTTCTTACAAAAAAAAATGTCCCTCTCTGCCGCATGTCAGATTTTTAGCTGCACAAAAAAAAAAATATCTGCCACACAAGGCCGCAGAGAGGGGCATTTTTTTGCTGGTGAAAGAGAAAGTGCAGCTTCACTATCACGAGGGAACCCCTGTTCAACCAAAGAAGTAATGGAGGGATTTGTACGCCTAGAAAGCATAAGATGTGTTTTTTACTTTTGCATGGCAATTTGCCACATATGGGCCATATCCTGAGAACTGGTCATTGTGCAAGATTTTTGGAAACCTTTTGATTCAATTGTTTTGGAGACCTGCAGATTGGATCACTGGATGTTTGGATTATTCTCTGGGGAGTTTCTTCTCTTTTACAGTTTATTCTGCTTTATCTGGTAAGAGTCCAAATATCACAGGTGGTGGATTTCACAGACGGTGGAGGAGCATGTGTTTTGGGATTGCCCTATGCTGATACCTTGATCCACTGTGAGCAAGCTCTGTGTCTTATTGGACATTGACTGTTTTTGCATTGAGAGGAAGGACTCTTTACAAACGTTGAGCTTATTACATTTTTGTGTAGGGTATTTTTGCTATATCTTAAATATTGGATATAGGTAAGAGAAAAGATTTTAACTTTGTTATGATTGCATGTTTTGTTTAAAAGAACCTTCTTCCTTTCTACAGACAAGTGAACTGGGACACCTTCCTACGGGAAAACGCCATCTTCATCCTCGCCGCTCGGCCAAACAGTTCCGCCATCCACCTAAAGCCATTGGCATAAACAACTGGAGGAAGGGTTTTGGCCGCTAAATAGACTGCGGCTGGCTGCGTGAGATTGATGAGGACCTTGTGTTGTAATGGAGCGAGGAAGCCGAACTTCCCCCCCGCAGAGCAGAGAATAATGGTTCGTCCTGGAGTTGTCTTCCTGTATGAGCCCTCTATATTTTTTATAGTCTTCAGCCACCCCCCCAATCCAACCTGATAGCTGTAGAAATTGGATTTGCTATCTGCAGTGACACCGCCATTAGTAGAGTCGCTCTTTATTTATGAAGAAACTAATAATACCGAACCTGGGTGCGAACTGGACATGAGGATGAAGAGTTACATGCGAGGCCCTACATGCTCGTCCTTGAAGCTTCTCAAGCCTTTGGTTCTTCTTTGGTGGAGTCTTTTGCTCAAGGCACGGCTGCCGCTGTACAGAACAAGATTGATGTTGAGTTTACAGTGGTTTGTTTTGCCTTTTTTTGTTGTTTTCCTGTGTTATAAAAAAGAGTTGAATGAACTCTTTGACCATGTACCATGTGCAGCAAGGCTTGGGCTATGATTTGCAGACCTTTTAAGATCTACAATGGGGTGGGGGGGGGGGGGTTAAATACTATACTACTAGTTGCTCTTGTACTGAATCATATTTTGCTACTACTTTCCAAAAGCACAACCAAACATCAAATTGACTGTTACGGCATAGTTATAGATTTGATTTCCAAGGTGAGGTCACAAAAAAGTTCTGAGAAGATTATATCATGGCGACATACACATGCTTTAGTAACATTCTTCCCCACACCCAGATCCCTAAAGCAAAGTGTGACAAAACCCTGATCTCGTGTCCGCGGGTGGCGTCACTGTCACCGACATCGCACGGTACGTTTTCACTAATACGGCGTCCAACTATCCGACCCAGGGACATAGCTAGAGGGGAGCAGGGGGGCACTTACCCTGGGTGCAGCAGGTCCGGGGTAGCGCCAAAGTGGGCCTGAGCACAGGTGGGGGCGACATTTCGAATCTTTGCCCCGGGTGACAGAAAGCAGAACTACTCCTCTGATCCCACCGGCTGTAAGCTCTTTCACTACCACCCAGTAATAAAGCCCGGCCAGCTGTATTATTGCCTCCAGCTCTGTTAGATGTACACCAGTCTGTTATCAGGATTTTATGAGGTCAGAAGCCAGCCCCGGTAGAGGTTAATATAACTAATAGACACACGGAGTGTAAGGCCCGGTAGGACACCCTCCTTCTGGTCAGTCGGCAATCCCCAATCTCCGCCGCTTTTTCAGCCTATAGCCAAGCAAGCAGGCCTCAACGGCCATGGTTGCCCCCAGGTCTTAGTTAGCACAAAGGATGCTGACCGACAGGGCAAAGGCGGATGAACCGAGGGCACATTGAAAGAAGAGAAGAGTCAAGACTAGCCGGGGTCACTCACAGGGAATCAGTCCTCCAAACGTCTAGGCACAGAAGTTGCCTAGAAGTTAAACGGAAAGCAGGTCAAGGGTTAAGCCAAAGGGTCGAAGCCAGAGAGCCAGATGGTTCACAGTATCCAGAGGGGTAAACAAACTCGGGGTCAGGCAGAAGTCGGTCCAGGCAGCAGGCTGAGAGTGGTCGGGCGAAGCAGAGGTCGGTAACGGATGAGCTATATTAAAACACAGAGTGACACCCAAGCAGGAGACTCTATCAGGCACAATGCATTCAGGGAGCCAGGTTTTATGTGGCCATCAGCTGCACGTCTAGAGGTATGCCGGGGATGCACAGAGAAACAGAGAGACAGAGAACATGGAGCTGAAAATTAGCAAGCCTTTGGGATCAATCACTTTAAGAGCACACTAGACAAACTATATAAACGTAATAAACAGATTCATATACAGGTCTGAAAGGCAATTACAAGTGGTAACTTACAGTCAGAATGAACAGATACAATGTCGAATTACCTTATTGCAGACAGATAATAGACAGTGATGCAGGGGGCATGTAGGGCCTGCCGGATCTTGGTGCTTCCTCCACACGCCAGGTGACCACCGGATGAAACAAAGATGAGACAAAGGAGGGTCTGAGCTCTAGACCTTTATTCACAGGTCAGACACTTACCCCTCCCCTCTGGAAGGGATGCAGTCCCCTCCCCTTCTGCAGGATTAGCTCAAACCCCTAAAAATTATTATGGGGCATAACTG
Source organism: Gastrophryne carolinensis (assembly GCA_027917425.1). Classification (NCBI taxonomy): domain Eukaryota; kingdom Metazoa; phylum Chordata; class Amphibia; order Anura; family Microhylidae; genus Gastrophryne; species Gastrophryne carolinensis. The sequence goes on from CM051234.1 coordinate 640,810,895, forward strand.
TCAGAACATCGTAGGAGGCTGGCTCTGATGTGATTGGGTCCCAAGGGGTTCTGGGAATGCTTTGAGTCCAAACACTGCTGCAATATATGGCTTCTAGCCCAAAACTCGGTCTCTGGGTCTGCTAGAATGGCATATGTATGGTTGCATCTGGACATCCAGGTTCTGAATATGGGTTAATGTGCACTGAGGCTTCAAGATTCCCGGTACTGTGATGGAGCCAGAATGTTTGCAGGATTTCTTTGAAGCTCTCCTGACAATTGAGCTTCCAGTTACTAGAACAAGCAATGCCTTTTGAAGGTGCAGTTTGTTTACCGATCTCCTATGGGCTAGCCATCTGGGGAGTAGGGGATGATTACCTCGGAAATCAGAGTGCATTCAACTAAGGCACCTTTGGTGACAGAGGCATATCAGAGATGGGATTAAGTATTTTTCATCATATTCATCACATTACTTTTTTACTTGTGGTCACCATTATCCTACGAGAAAGACTCCCTTATATCATGGTCACCATTAGCCTAGGAGAAAGACTTCCTTCAGTGATCACTTGGCAGACAAATGGTTCGACAATGTGACCACCTGGTGTAGCGAGCTACTAGTGGCAGGGAGATAAATCTGCAGTACAGGAACTTGATTTTGAGGTCCAGGAGGGTGAGAAATAAATATTCAACCTTTTCATTCTTAGAAAATATCACCTTAGGCTGAGGTCAGCTGTACATTGAGACATGGGATGGACTTATCTTAGTTCTGGACATTATTCGCTTGGAACCAAAATCTACCCCTACCTTCACTTTGTTCCTAAGATATTTGGAGTGTAAGCCTGCCAACGCCTGGTGCAAACTATCTAGAACAGGGTTTCCCAACCTGGTATCATGAAGTTCCACTTCCCATTTTGCAGTTATCTCAAGTACCAACCCTACCACCACTACCACTTTGGTGACGTCTTCTGCTCAAGGCACGGCTGGCGCTGTACAGAACAAGATTGATGTTGAGTTTACAGTGGTTTGTTTTACCTTTTTTTTGTTGTTTTCCTGTGTTACTAAAAAAAAGTTGAATGATCTCTTTGACCTTGTACCAATGTCGCAAGGCTAAGGCTATGATTTGCAGAGCTTTATCAATGCATCAAGATCTACAATGGGGGGGGGGGGGGTTAAATACTATACTACTAGTTGCTCTTGTACTGAATCATAATTTATTACTACTTTCCAAAGGCACAACGATCAAATTGACTGTTATGTCGCAGTCAGTTATAGTTTTGTTTTAGTAACATGCTTCTCCACACCCAGATCCCTAAAGCAAAATGTGACAAAACACGGATCTCGTGTCCCTGGGCAGCGTCACTGAAAATGCAGTGCTTTTTCGCTAATATGTCACGTTAGGCTGCCAAACATGAAGGCTTGATGCTGTCCCTCCAAATCAAGGAAACTTGGTAGGTATGGTCTACTCCAGTAGTCCTCAAACTTCCTCCTCAAGGGCCGAGACAGGCCAGGTTTTGCAGCTCTCCACGCTACTCCACAGGTGAATTAACTGGTGCTCAGACGGAGCTATAGCCCTAATTATTACATCTGTGCATCAGCATAGAGAGCTGCAAAACCTGGCCTGTCTCGGCCCTTGAGGAAGAAGTTTGAGGACTACTGGTCTACTCTGTTTTATTCCAAGCAGCTCAGGTCATCTCTGATTGGTCAGTCGAAAATCAAATAAGTAACATGCCTCTAGCTTAATTAGCATGTCAATACATACATGAAGCTAGCTGAGGCCAAAAATCCTCCAAACTATATGTTAATTTAGAGGCCGATTCATTAATAGCGGCAGGTAGCGACAGTTGAGCGACTGTAGCGGTATTTTCACAGCGCCCGCTAGTAGTCGCTGTGCTTGGCCATTGTTCAGTTGTTGACAGCGACTCAGTCGGTGTGCAGTAATGTTGAATATTGGGTGACGAGTCGCTATTTGACAGGTTCCGCGCTGTATGGGAGCGCATGATAGCGAATGGCCATAGCGACCGGCTCCCAGCATATTCATTAACAAATCACGCTCAAAAAATTCTCGCGCTGTGAAATGCTTGTTTAAACCCCAGAGCGCTGGCGGCGATGGGTTAAAAGTAGTTTTTTAACCCCCAAACAACCATATTTTTGGAAACCAAAAAAAAACAAGTTTTTAAAATAATTTTGTAATATGAATCCATTAATATCAGACCTGTAATATCAATTCTGCACATTTTTTTTTTTTTTTACCTTAAAAAAAATATCTAACATGGCAGAAGTGGTCACAGAATTTTTCACATTTAAAAAAAAAACAAAAACAAAAACATTAATAACAATTAATTATGAATATTTAAAGACTGTTCCATTGAAATGCATTGGAGAGCGTCAGGTAGCGAGAGGTCATACCTGTCGCTGTTCAAGGTCGGACGCTGGAGCTGTGGGCTGAGGCTGAAATAATGATGAATGAGTCGCTATATGGCGCTATCTCAGTCTTTAAGCAGGATCGGCTTGATAAATGTGTGATTGTGGTGGGGAGCCGGCGTTCTCGTGGCGGGGCCCGTCATTACCGGCCGCTCACCAGTCGCTACCTGTCGCTATTCCTTCATAAATAAGGGCCTTAGTGTTCGGTTGCCATTTTGACGTTGTTAAATGATGATTTAGACATATTTACCAAGGATTAATGATTAAAAATATGTCCATATGTCCAAATATGTCCATAGCCTTGTACCTTGGCATTTCGGGTTGGAGAGCCCAGCAGTCCACATTAGTTGCTTTTGCCGAGCTTACTCGCCCTGGGACAGGCGCGGCCATGGGACATTGGAAAAGGAAAGGAGGGGCAACATTTGGAGACCTGCTACATTATCTACAGCGCGCTGCTGGGAATAGACGGGAGGCAAATGGGAGAGGCAACATGTGAGCTCATTCTTTTGGCTAAGCTTATGCAAAAACTGTCTAATAAGGAATATAATAAAGTATATTGTTTTGCATTTTCTGTTTTCAGATGTCAAAAAAGTTGAAAATAAAAATGTACCTGTAGCACCAGGCATTTAAAAAGTGGTCCTTGCACATTGCACAGAACTCTGTGGGCTTCAGTAGAATATTATTTTTTTTTATCATTGGTATCTAAAAAACATAGATACCATATAGTGAGGTGCAAGGCAGGTGAGGCCATAGCCATAGAATAACTGAACATTCCATATATAAATCATACCTTATGCCATCATGCCTGCAGTTTTCCTCTACAGAGGGGTGCTTCCCAACCAGTGGTACTAGTACAGGTGGTACTTAAACCGGACCTTCAGCATCATTTAATGAAAAGTCCAAACCTTTAAAAAAACTATTCCCCAGCATCTAAAATGTTTATATTTTATGTTTTTAGTTACTTTTTAATCTTTCCCCCACTGAGCTGCAACTCTGCTCAGGACTCTAGGATACGGACACCGCCATCTTGGCTCAGAAACCTCACGTATTGAGGAGAGTGAGGAGAAGTGTAGGGGGCGGGGTTATAGCTATAGCACAGACAGAGCAGTGCTGGGGTCAGGAAAAGGACAGCAATCCCAGAAAGCTGAGCGGCATAGTCAGAAGACATTTCCTGTCTGCAGACAGCCTGAGAGTCCATCTTGGATGTTTAAAGGTTTAGAAAATGCAGTTGATGCAGGTAGGATTATTTTTAATGTGAGCAATCTGTATGTACAGGGTGGTGGAAACATATGAGATAGGCTCTTATTCAGAGTGAGGGTCCGGATTAATGTGGGCAATCTGTATGTACAGGGGGGGGGACATATGAGATAGGCTCGTATTCAGTGCAAGGGTCTGGATTAATGTGGGCAATCTGTATGGACAGAGGGGAAACATATAAGATAGGCTCTTATTCAGGGTGAAGGTTCAGATTAATGTGGGCAATCGGTATGTACAGGGTGGTGGAAACATATAAGACAGGCTCTTATTCAGAGTGAGGGTCCGGATTAATGTGGGCAATCTGTATGTACAGAGGGGAAACATATAAGACAGGCTCTCATTTAGGGTGAAGGTCCGGATTAATGTGGGCAATCTGTATGTACAGGGTGGGGGAAACATATAAGAAGGTGGTACATGGCAAGGCTGCAGACTGAGCCACAACCTGATCTGCTGCCATCTATACACCATTTTTGTGCATCTTTTGTATATGTTTCACACACTTTAAATGGTTGTTTTGTGTGTGTTTACCATGGTTTTATTTGAGTGGCATCGAATATGGTATTTGAGATTGAGTTAGAAAATGGAAGGTGGAACTTTAAAAAAAAAAAATAAACAGTTGGGAACCCCTGCACTAGAGCATAGCTTACCGACTTTTTCCTTTTGAGTGCTACTTTTTAATTTTCACATGTACCCAGGGCTGGATTAAGTGTGGTGGGGGCCCCGGATACAGTATAAAATAATAGTCCAGCCAAGTAACTGACTGGTGGTTGTCTGGCCCCGCCTACTTACTGGAAGGTCAGATGGAGTCCCTTGTGCCCCCCTTGTGCGGGTGCGTGCTGCTCGGGAACTCCTGCTTTGCCATTCTGGGTGGGGGGTAGTGTAGTCGCCCGGCTGGTTCCCTGCATTGAGCTGCCAGCGGCTGTGCTTGGTGGCTTATGTGCAGTGACAGCTCTGCACCCATCACTGTAGCGTTGCTGGCGGCGGCTTTGCTGCTCTAGACTCTCCGTCCTGCCCTGTGGTGGCTTTGGCTGCCCAGGTGAGTGGGGGGCCCCCACTGCCGCCGATAGCTTTGTTACTGACCCTGCGGCCCATCAGACCAAAGACTGCGAAGCCTCCTGGCCCAGACCATAACCCAAAGGTTGGTGGAGGCCCCCTTTGCAGGGCAAGTGGTGGAGGCCGTCCTCATAATCGGGCCCTGCATGTACCCCCTGGCTGGTACATATGGGTTGTCAATCACCTAAAACTGTTTTACAAATGCACAAAACAACCATTTAAAGTGCATAAAATGCACAAATATTCGGCACCTTTTGAAACAGTTTAGTTCTTATGGAGCAAATCAATCAATATTGAGTGAAGTATAAAAGAGAGCAGATCAGGTTGGATCTCAAGTACCACCCATACCTACCAACTTGTCAGGGTGGGAAAGAGGGACATTTGTTAAATTAGGCCACGTTCCCTCATTGAGGTATGGATAGGAGATACATTGTAACAGATACAACAATAGAAACACTTTAAACAGGGAAAATAATCATTTAGTGATGCAGATCTGCATGTTACACCTTAAAGAGAGACATGGACATGGACTCAAAAGAGGGACAGTCCCTCCAAATCAGGGACACTTGGGAGGTATGATGGTACCCCCTACCCCTGGTTGGGAACCCCTGCTCTACAGTCAAATCCCATAATTTCCTTGATCTTTTGCAGCACCTGACTGACATCCTACATAGACCATCTAAAGCACACAAGTCAATTTCTAGCCAACGGGCCAGAGTTTGACTCGTATGCTTTAGATGTATTATCAGATTTGGACCGTGAGCTCACCGCTTCCTGCCTTACCTCTGCTCACCTCACCTCTCCCTGTCTCACCTCTCCCTGTCTCACTTCTCCCTGCCTTACCTCTCTCTGTCACACCTCTCCCTGCCTCATCCCTCCCTGTCTCACCTCTCCATGTCTCACTTCTCCCTGCCTCAACTATCCCTGTCTCACCTCTCCATGTCTCACCTCTCCCTGCCTCAACTATCCCTGCCTCACCTCTCCCCGTCTCACCTCTGCTCAAATCACATCTCCTTGTCTCACCTCTCCCAGTCTCACATCTCCTTGTCTCACCTCTCCCTGCCTCACCTCCCCATGCCTTACCTCTCCCTACCTCACCTCTCCCTGCCTTACCTCCCCCTGCCTTACCTCTCCCTGCCTTACCTCTCCCTGCCTACCTCTCCCTGCCTCACCTCTCCCTGCCTTACCTCCCCCTGCCTTACCTCTCCCTGCCTTACCTCTCCCTGCCTACCTCTCCCTGCCTCACCTCTCCCTGCCTTACCTCCCCCTGCCTTACCTCTCCCTGCCTTACCTCTCCCTGCCTCACCTCTCCCTGCCTTACCTCCCCCTGCCTTACCTCCCCCTGCCTTACCTCTCCCTGCCTACCTCTCCCTGCCTCATCTCTCCCTATCTCACCTCTCCCTGCCTTACCTCCCCCTGCCTTACCTCTCCCTGCCTTACCTCTCCCTGCCTCACCTCTCCCTGCCTTACCTCCCCCTGCCTTACCTCTCCCTGCCTTACCTCTCCCTGCCTCACCTCTCCCTGCCTTACCTCCCCCTGCCTTACCTCTCCCTACCTTACCTCCCCCTGCCTTACCTCTCCCTGCCTACCTCCCCCTGCCTTACCTCTCCCTGCCTACCTCTCCCTGCCTCATCTCTCCCTATCTCACCTCTCCCTGCCTCACCTCTCCCTGCCTTACCTCTCCCTATCTCACCTCTCCCTACCTCACCTCTCCCTGCCTCACCTCTCCCTGCCTCACCTCTCCCTATCTCACATCCCCCTGCCTCACCTCTCCCTGTCTCACCTCTCCCTGCCTCACCTCTCCCTGCCTCACCTCTCCCTGCCTTACCTCTCCCTGCCTCACCTCTCCCTATCTCACCTCTCCCTGCCTCACCTCTCCCTGCCTTACCTCTCCCTGTCTCACCTCTCCCTGTCTCACCTCTCCCTGTCTCACCTCTCCCTGTCTCACTTCTTCCTGCCTCATCTCACCCTGCCTCACCTCTCCCCATCTCACCTCTCCCTGTCTCACCTCTCCCTGCCTCACCTCTTCCTGCCTCACCTCTCCCTGCCTTACCTCCCCCTGCCTTACCTCTCCCTGCCTTACCTCTCCCTGCCTCACCTCTCCCTGCCTTACCTCCCCCTGCCTTACCTCCCCCTGCCTTACCTCTCCCTGCCTACCTCTCCCTGCCTCATCTCTCCCTATCTCACCTCTCCCTGCCTTACCTCCCCCTGCCTTACCTCTCCCTGCCTTACCTCTCCCTGCCTCACCTCTCCCTGCCTTACCTCCCCCTGCCTTACCTCTCCCTGCCTTACCTCTCCCTGCCTCACCTCTCCCTGCCTTACCTCCCCCTGCCTTACCTCTCCCTGCCTCACCTCTCCCTGCCTTACCTCCCCCTGCCTTACCTCTCCCTGCCTCACCTCTCCCTGCCTTACCTCCCCCTGCCTTACCTCTCCCTACCTTACCTCCCCCTGCCTTACCTCTCCCTGCCTACCTCCCCCTGCCTTACCTCTCCCTGCCTACCTCTCCCTGCCTCATCTCTCCCTATCTCACCTCTCCCTGCCTCACCTCTCCCTGCCTCACCTCTCCCTGCCTTACCTCTTCCTGCCTCACCTCTCCCTGCCTCACCTCTCCCTGCCTCACCTCTCCCTGCCTTACCTCTCCCTATCTCACCTCTCCCTATCTCACATCCCCCTGCCTCACCTCTCCCTGTCTCACCTCTCCCTGCCTCACTTCTCCCTGCCTCACCTCTCCCTGCCTTACCTCTTCCTGCCTCACCTCTCTCTATCTCACCTCTCCCTGCCTCACCTCTCCCTGCCTTACCTCTCCCTGCCTCACCTCTCCCTATCTCACCTCTCCCTGCCTCACCTCTCCCTGCCTTACCTCTCCCTGTCTCACCTCTCCCTGTCTCACCTCTCCCTGTCTCACCTCTCCCTGTCTCACTTCTTCCTGCCTCATCTCACCCTGCCTCACCTCTCCCCATCTCACCTCTCCCTGTCTCACCTCTCCCTGTCTCACCTCTTCCTGCCTCATCTCTCCCTGCCTCACCTCTTCCTGCCTCATCTCACCCTGCCTCACCTCTCCCCATCTCACCTCTCCCTGTCTCACCTCTCCATGTCTCACCTCTTCCTGCCTCATCTCTCCCTGCCTCACCTCTTCCTGCCTCACCTCTCCTTGTCTCACCTCTCCTTGTCTCACCTCTTCCTGCCTCACCTCTCCTTGTTTCACCTCTCCCTGCCTCACCTCTCCCTGCCTCACCTCTCCCTGCCTCACCTCTCCCTGCCTCACCTCTTCCTGCCTCACCTCTTCCTGCCTCACCTCTCCCTGTCTCACCTCTCCTTGACTTTTAGACTTCATACTCCTCTTTAATACATTCATTGGTGGCTTAGCAGCCCCAGTGTGAGCCAATCATATTTGATACACAGGTAGGTTACTATTTTATATGGTGGGGGAGGGGGGCTTTCTATACGGGGCATCACAGAAGCTAGCATCACGCTTGCTGGGGCGCGCTATGTAAGAGAACTCTGCAAGCTGCTTTTTTTTTCGTTTGTAGCAAACATATTCTGCGTTCCCTAATGATCCCCCTCCTGCTATTTACTGACCACAAATCTCAAATGCTTTTATGTATGAAAAGTGTAGCAGTCTTAATATATCGGGTGTAACATGGAGTCAGCTCTGCACTGTCTGTAGAGTCGCTATATTATATTTTACAATAAAAAGCTGCTTTATGACAAGCACACCCCCACCTTGTGATCTTTACTCTTCTTTGTGTCTTAGCATTTTCTTTTTATATGACCTTTTTACATTTTTATACGCTTTAAGGTGTACCTGAACGCGTTTCGCCGGAAGCCTCCACCACCAAAGATGGTCTGGGACCAAAGAAAAGTCTGGGATTCTACCTCCCCCTATGCCAAACCATGACCAACCCACAACCATGACCCCCTGGACCCCCCACCCATTGCGCCCCCTGGTTAGTCAGCAACTGTACTCTAAGAGGCTGATTCATCATTAGCGTCAGGTAGCGACAGATGAGCGTCTGTAGCAGGCATTTTCAGAGCGCCCGCTAGTAGTCGCTGTGCTAGGCCGTGAGTCGCTACTTTATAGCGACTCAGTCGCTGTTCAGTAATGTTGAATACATTGTGAGGAGTCGCTATTTGACCAGTACAGCGCTGTATGGGAGCGCATGTTAACGACGGCTCATAGCGACCGACTCACAACATATTCAGGAAAAAAACAGCCTCACAAATCTCTGGCGCTGAAAAATACTTGTTTGAAGCCCAGAGTTTAAAGTCTGTTTTTCAGCATCTATCCACTAGTAACAAAGCGAAAACATATGGAATTGCATTGTAACAACATTGTAACATGAACACTTTAATGGCAGAGCTGTAATGTCATTTCTGAAGAAATATTTAAAAAATGTGAAAAAACTGCTTTTTCAATGCCAGAAGAGGTCGCAGAATTATTTGTGATTTTTGGGAAAAATAGAAAAAAACAACAACCCGGTTTAAAGAGAAGAGACGGTTCGTCCATTGAAATGTATGGCAGAGCGACAGGTGGCGAGAGGTCATACCTGGCGCTGTGCAAGGCTGAACGCCGGCGCTGTTCGCAGAGGCTTGGATAATGATGAATCAGACGCTACATGGCGTTATCCCAGTCGCTAAACAGATTCTGCTTGATAAATGTGGAATTGCTGCCGTGTCCGGCGTTGACCAGTCGCTACCTGTCGCTACCTCTCATTAACCAGGCGCTACCTGACGCTATCCCTTCTTAAATAACCCCCTAAGTCATTAGTAAAGCAATAAGAGGGTTACAGCGTGCCACAATTCAAAGTATGACTAAAGGCACCATTAGTGAAGCAGTGAGAAGGTTACAGTGAGCCATTCAATATAAAGCATTTAAAGCACAACATCCCACCTGTTTCCCCAATGTGCCCCCTGGTCAACAACTGTACTCCAAGCCAATAGTTACATAGTTACATAGTTATATAGTTACATAGTTACATAGTTATATAGTTACATAGTTACATAGTTAATAGCTATATAGTTACATAGTTATATAGTTACATAGTTACATAGTTACATAGCTATATAGTTACATAGTTACATAGTTATATAGTTACATAGTTACATAGTTATATAGTTACATAGTTATATAGTTACATAGCTATATAGTTACATAGTTACATAGTTATATAGTTACATAGTTACATAGTTACATAGCTATATAGTTACATAGTTATATAGTTACATAGTTATATAGTTACATAGCTATATAGTTACATAGTTACATAGTTATATAGTTACATAGTTACATAGCTATATAGTTACATAGTTATATAGTTATATAGTTACATAGTTACATAGCTATATAGTTACATAGTTACATAGCTATATAGTTATATAGTTACATAGTTACATAGTTATATAGTTACATAGTTACATAGCTATATAGTTACATAGTTACATAGCTATATAGTTATATAGTTACATAGTTACATAGTTATATAGTTACATAGTTACATAGTTATATAGTTACATAGTTACATAGTTACATAGCTATATAGTTACATAGTTACATAGCTATATAGTTACATAGTTACATAGCTATATAGTTACATAGTTACATAGTTACATAGTTACATAGTTATATAGTTATATAGTTACATAGTTATATAGTTACATAGCTATATAGTTACATAGTTACATAGTTATATAGTTATATAGTTACATAGTTACATAGTTACATAGCTATATAGTTACATAGTTACATAGTTATATAGTTACATAGTTACATAGTTATATAGTTACATAGTTACATAGTTATATAGTTACATAGTTAATACAGTTGGAAAAAGACATATGTCCATCAAGTTCAACCAAAGGCTGTTGGAGTAGGGGAAGTTATTTTGTATTTTATTTTATAGGTGAAAGTTATTTATTTTATTTTTTGTTTTTTACTGATAACAGCTAATTAATAATAATAAATTAATAAATAAGCACCTAATCCTTTTTTGAAGCTGTCAGCGGTTGATGCTATAACAAGCTTCTGTGGGAGGCTATTCCACAGATTTATAGTTCTTATGGTAAAAAAATGATTGTCGGAGGCTAAATTTCTTTTTTTCCAGTCAATAGTAAAGCAATTAGAGGGTTACATCGTACATATCAATCTAAAGCATGACTAAAGTGAACATTAGTGAAGTGATGAGAGGGTTACAATAAATCTAAACACCACATACTCACCTACAGTCCCTCGCAGCTGATTCGTACAATGTCGGTAGTTTGAAACTTACCAGCATCTCGTCTCCGACATCCCAGGGGCCCGGAGCCGAGCATTCCTCCCTTTGTTTCAGTTAGAATGACTGTCCAAGCCTGCTCCATTCACTACAATGTCAATGACAGTGCTTGCCACGCCCCCTCCATTGAAATCAATGGAGTGGGTGTGGCCTAGAGGTAAGGGGAGCGGACTTGTGACCGGAGGGTGGCAGGTTCGAATCCCATTCCTGGGACATGACTGAAGTGCTCTTGAACAAGGCACCTAACCCCCCAACTGCTCCCCGGTTGTCGTAATTAGGGCAGCCTACCGCTCCAGGCATGTGTACACTCACTGCACGGATGGGTTAAATGCGGAGGATGAACTCCTATGTGTGCGCAAGCATACAATGGCCATCTATGCATTAAAAAAAAAAAAAAATTGTGACTGATGCCAGGAAAAGTTTCTCCCACCCTTGGATCGGGGGAAAAAGTCATCATCAGTGCCTTGGCCGGTGGCCTTGTGATATTCTCTGGTCCTAATATAGAGGAGGTCTATTTTGATTTATTTATTATTATTATTATTGTTTATTTATATAGCGCCATCATCTTCCGTAGCGCTGTACAAAGTAGTAATTACAGACAGGGTAGAAACATACAGTACATAGACTATTACAAATGCAGTGTAACAGAGTTTACAATGAATATCCTGAACACAAGATACAATAGGAAAGAGAACCTGCCTCTGAGGAGCTCTAAAGGATGAGGGGCTGAGACAAGGGGGAAGGATCACACACAGTCAGTATTGAGCTTTGTGCCCTTTAGAGAATTGCTGAAGCCAGATTATATGCTTGTCTGAATAGGTGGGTTTTAAGGGCACCTATGAAAGATGTAAAGGTTGGGGAGTGGCAGATTGGGTGGGGGAGAGCATTCCAGAAGATTGGAGTTGCACGTGAGAAGTCCTGGAGGCGGGCGTGAGAGGAGGTGACCAGGGTGGAGGACAGGAGAAGGTCGTCAGAAGAGCGGAGGCTGCGTCTAGGTTGATATTGTTGGATTAGAGATGAGATATAGGGAGGGGCCTGGCTGGAGAGAGCTTTGTAGGTGAGGGTTAGCGTTTTGAACAGGATTCGCTGTGGGACTGGCAGCCAGTGTAGGGATTGGCAGAGAGGAGCAGAGCGGGAGGAGAGATGGATGAGGCGAGCTGCAGAGTATTTATTTTCTCAGATATTCATGACCTGGATGAATGAGAACCTTCATGGACAGGACGGAATATATCCATCCTCCCCCCTGCAGCTGAGTTAACTGACCTTTTTTTGGGGTGCCAGCTTAAACCAGTTTGTGGGTTATGGGCATGGTTTATGGGTGCGGCTTATTTAGAGGCTTTTGAGGAACAACTATCCACAGCATTTTATGCTACTTATGTGTCTCGCTAATACGATTGTACACAGAAGCAATTACCGCGTACCTGCAACTGTGCCATGGGGGGGGGGGGGGAGGAGTCATGGGGCTCTCATCAAGGCCACCTAATACGCTGACCATATTTCAGAGGGATACATTTGGGATGGTTAAACCGGACCTTCACCCTGAATAAGAGCCTATCTTGTATGTTTCCCCCCCTTTACATACAGATTGCCCACATTAATTTGGACCCTCACCCAGAATAAGAGCCTATCTAATATGTTTCCTTCCCCCTGTACATACAGATTGTCCACATTGATCCGGACCTTCACCCTGAATAAGAGCCTATCTTGTATGTTTCCCCTCCCTGTGCATACAGATTGCCCACATTAATCTGGACCCTCACCCAGAATAAGAACCTATCTTGTATGTGTCCCCACCCTGTACATACAGATTGCTCACATTAATCCGGACCCTCACCCTGAATAAGAGCCTATCTTATATGTTTCTCCCACACTGTACATACAGATTGCCTAAATTAATCCGGACTTTCACCCTGAATAAGAGCCTATCTTGTATGTTTCCCCTCCCTGTGCATACAGATTGCCCACATTAATTTGGACCCTCACCCTGAATAAGAGCCTATCTTATGTTTCCCCCCTGTACATACAGATTGCTCGCATTAATAATCATCCTACCTGCATCAATTGCATTTTCTGAGACTTTAAACATCCAAGATGGTGGTCCATGGAGTTTCAGGCTGCCTACAGACAGGAAATGTCTTGTGACTGTGCCTCTATGCATTCTGGGATTGCTGACCTTTTCCTGACCCCAGCTCTAATCTGTTTGTGCAAAGAACAGCTATAACCCCGCCCCCTGCACTTTCCCCCTCTCCTCTTCTCTCCTCAGTATGTGATGCTACTGAGGCAAGATGGTGGCACCCGTATCCTAGAGTCCTGAACAGAGTTGCAGGTCAGTGAGGGAAACAATAATAAGGCCCTTATTTATCACGGGCTAGCGCCAGGTAGTGTCTGACGAGCGCCAGGTAGCGGCAGCTAACGGCGACTACCGACTCAAGTACGCCCGGCGGCGGTCACAATGACGCATTTATCAAGCAAAATGAGGCTAGCGCCGGCGAGAGCGACGGCTAGCGCGGCATTCATCATGAAGCCGCCTGGACCGAACAGCGCCGATGCAAATTCCCTCACAGCGCCAGGTATGAGCTGTCGCTCCCTGGCGATGTCCAATGCATTTCAATGGAGCAATCTATAATTAATCATAATTAATTGGTATTAATTTTTTTTTTTTTTTTTTTTTAATGTCAAAAATTCGGAGAACACTTCTGCAATGTTAGGATTTATTTTTTAAGTCAAAAAAATTTTTTAAAATAATTTGTGCAGAATTGATCTAACAGGTCTGAGATTAATGTATTCATATTACAAAATGATTCTAAAAACATGTATAATGTTACATTCCAAAAATATGGTTGTTTAGGGGTTAAAAACTAGTTAACACCCATCGCCGCCAGCGCTCTGGGGTTTAAACAAGGAATGGACAGCGACAGCAAATTCGGAGCGTGATTTGTTAATGAATATGAAGCTAGCCGTTCGCTCTGGCCATTCGTTGTCAGGTGCTCACATACAACGCTGGACCTGTGAAACAGCGACCCCCCAGCCCGTATTCAACATTACCGCACACCGACTGAGTCGCTGTCATCAAGCTAACGCCGGCCAAGCACAGCGAATACTAGCTGGCGCTGAAAAAATCACGCTACAGTCGCTCATCTGGCGCTACCTGGCGCTATTAATGAATCGGCCTCTTGGTAAGTAACTAAAAACTTAAACTATATTAATTTTAGCTGCGGGGGTTTGGGCTTGTTTTTTCATTAAATGATGCTGAAGGTCCGCTACAAAGCAGAACTAAACCCGGGATTTTGACTTTCCTAGGTTTTGTTCTGGGGCATCCTGAACTGGGACGCCCCACTGTGTGACCCCCCCCCCCAGTTCACCCAGAACTCTTTCCGGTCATACGGCACATGTGCGGGCTCAGAGCTGTGCATATTAAATGCTTGGCAAGCAGCTCTTGTCTATGGCAATCGGAGCGGGACGGAATATATCCATCCTCCCCGCTGTTTTTGGGGTGCCAGCTTAAACCAGTTTGTGGGTTATGGGCATGGATTAGGGGTGTGGCTTATTTAGGAACAACTATCCACAGCATTTTATGTGTGTAAGCAGGTGTAGCCCCGTTACCTGGTCACACGCCCCATCGATCTTCATTACATTAAAGTGGACCAAGACCCAGGATTTTTTTTGACTATCCTGGGTTTTGGTCCACTTCCTCGGGGGGTGCCCCGCTATATGAAACCCCCCAGATCGCCCGATTCAACTCATGCGCCGTTGGACCGGGATTCAGGTAAGTGCAGCAGGCGTCCTGGGGGTTTCATACAGCGGGGCATCCCGATTTTGGATGCCCCGCGCGGAAGGATTTGATCGGCCCTGGAATCTTATAGATTGGTTCTGGGTGTTGGTCCACTTTAAGATGTCGGTGAATGAGCCAATGCTCGGCCAATCCATGCATTTGAAGGGGATATGAACCTGTTCAACATTAATTTAGGTCTGCATTAGATTGCATTACCTTAGTTCTAAGGCCCTTATTTAAGAAGGGACAGCGTCAGGTAGCGCCTGGTTAATGAGAGGTAGCGACAGGTAGCGACTGGGGAACGCCGGACACGGCACGCAATTACACATTTATCAAGCAGAATCTGTTTAGCGACTGGGATAGCGCCATGTAGCGTCCGATTCATCATTTTCACACATTTTCACAAAAAGACATATGTCCATCAAGTTCAACCAAGGCTGTTGTAGTAGGGGAAGTTATTTTTTATTTTATTTTATAGGTGGAAGTTATTTATTTTATTTTTTTTTTATAACAGCTGATAGTAACTGTTAATGTTATTTTCTTATGGTAAAAAAACAATTGTCTCCTCCGGAGGCTAAATTTCTGTTTTTCCAGCCAATAGTAAAGCAATTAGAGGGTTACATCGTACACATCAATCTAAAGCATGACTAAAGTGAACATTAGTGAAGTGATGAGAGGGTTACAATAAATCTAAACACCACATACTCACCTACAGTCCCTCGCAGCTGATTCGTACAATGTCGGTAGTTTGAAACTTACCAGCATCTCGTCTCCGACATCCCAGGGGCCCGGAGCCGAGCATTCCTCCCTTTGTTTCAGTTAGAATGACTGCCCAAGCCTGCTCCATTCACTACAATGTCAATGACAGTGCTTGCCACGCCCCCTCCATTGAAATTAATGGAGTGGGTGTGGCCAGTCTTTGTGACTGATGCCAGGAAAAGTTTCTCCCACCCTTGGATCGGAGGAAAAAGTCATCATCAGTGCCTTGTGATATTCTCTGGTCCTAATATAGAGGAGGTCTATTTTGATTTATTATTATTATTGTTTATTTATATAGCACCATCATCTTCCGTAGCGCTGTACAAAGTAGTAATTACAGACAGGGTAGAAACATACAGTACATAGACTATTACAAATGCAGTGTAACAGAGTTTACAATGAATATCCTGAACACAAGATACAATAGGAAAGAGAACCTGCCTCTGAGGAGCTTACAGTCTAAAGGATGAGGGGCTGAGACAAGGGGGAAGGATCACACACAGTCAGAATTGAGCTTTGTGCCCTTTAGAGAATTGCTTAAGCCAGGTTATATGCTTGTCTGAATAGGTGGATTTTAAGGGCACCTTTGAAAGATTTAAAGGTTGGGGAGTGGCAGATTAGGCGGGGGAGGGCATTCCAGAAGATTGAAGTTGCACGTGAGAAGTCCTGGAGGCGGGCGTGAGAGGAGGTGACCAGGGTGGAGGACAGGAGAAGGTCGGCAGCAGAGCGGAGGCTGCGTCTAGGTTGATACTGTTGGATTAGAGATGAGATGTAGGGAGGGGCCTGGCTGGAGAGAGCTTTGTAGGCGAGAGTTAGAGTTTTGAACAGGATTCGCTGTGGGACTGGCAGCCAGTGTAGGGATTGGCAGAGAGGAGCAGAACTGGAGGATCTGGAGGTGAGATGGATGAGGCGAGCAGCAGAGTATATATTTTCTCAGATATTCATGACCTGGATGAATGAGAACCTTCATGGACAGGACGGAATATATCCATCCTCCCCCCTGCAGCTGAGTTAACTGACCTTTTTTTGGGGTGCCAGCTTAAACCAGTTTGTGGGTTATGGGCATGGTTTATGGGTGCGGCTTATTTAGAGGCTTTTGAGGAACAACTATCCACAGCATTTTATGCTATTTATGTGTCTCGCTAATACGATTGTACACAGAAGCAATTACCGCGTACCTGCAACTGTGCCATGGGGGGGGGGGGGGGGAGGGGGAGTCATGGGGCTCTCATCAAGGCCACCTAATACGCTGACCATATTTCAGAGTGATACTTTTGGGATGGTTAAACCGGACCTTCACCCTGAATAAGAGCCTATCTTAAATGTTTCCCCCCTGTACATACAGATTGCCCACATTAATCCAGACCTTCACCCTGAATAAGAGCCTATCTAATATGTTTCCCCCACTCTGTACATACAGATTGCCCACATTAATCCGGACCTTCACCCTGAATAAGAGCCTATCTTGTATGTTTCCCCTCCCTGTGCATACAGATTGCCCACATTAATTTGGACCCTCACCCTGAATAAGAGCCTATCTTGTATGTTTCCCCTCCCTGTGCATACAGATTGCCCACATTAATTTGGACCCTCACCCTGAATAAGAGCCTATCTTCTATGTCCCCCCCCCTGTACATACAGATTGCCCACATTAATCCGGACCCTCACCCTGAATAAGAGCCTATCTAATATGTTTCCCCCACTCTGTACATACAGATTGCCCACATTAATCCGGACCTTCACCCTGAATAAGAGCCTATCTTGTATGTTTCCCCTCCCTGTGCATACAGATTGCCCACATTAATTTGGACCCTCACCCTGAATAAGAGCCTATCTTGTATGTTTCCCCTCCCTGTGCATACAGATTGCCCACATTAATTTGGACCCTCACCCTGAATAAGAGCCTATCTTCTATGTCCCCCCCCCTGTACATACAGATTGCCCACATTAATCCGGACCCTCACCCTGAATAAGAGCCTATCTTGTATGTTTCCCCTCCCTGTGCATACAGATTGCCCACATTAATTTGGACCCTCACCCAGAATAAAAGCCAATCTTATATGTTTCCTTCCCCCTGTACATACAGATTGCCCACATTAATCTAGAACTTCACCCTGAATAAGAGCCTATCTTATGTTTCCCCCACACTGTACATACAGATTGCCTAAATTAATCCGGACCCTCACCCTGAATAAGAGCCTATCTTATATGTTTCCCCCCTGTACATACAGATTGCTCGCATTAATAATCATCCTACCTGCATCAATTGCATTTTCTGAGACTTTAAACATCCAAGATGGTGGTCCATGGAGTTTCAGGCTGCCTACAGACAGGAAATGTCTTGTGACTGTGCCTCTATGCATTCTGGGATTGCTGACCTTTTCCTGACCCCAGCTCTAATCTGTTTGTGCAAAGAACAGCTATAACCCCGCCCCCTGCACTTTCCCCCTCTCCTCTTCTCTCCTCAGTATGTGATGCTACTGAGGCAAGATGGTGGCACCCGTATCCTAGAGTCCTGAACAGAGTTGCAGGTCAGTGAGGGAAACAATAATAAGGCCCTTATTTATCACGGGCTAGCGCCAGGTAGTGTCTGACGAGCGCCAGGTAGCGGCAGCTAACGGCGACTACCGACTCAAGTACGCCCGGCGGCAGTCACAATGACGCATTTATCAAGCAAAATGAGGCTAGCGCCGGCGAGAGCGACGGCTAGCGCGGCATTCATCATGAAGCCGCCTGGACCGAACAGCGCCGCTGCAAATTCCTTCACAGCGCCAGGTATGAGCTGTCGCTCCCTGGCGATGTCCAATGCATTTCAATGGAGCAATCTATAATTAATCATAATTAATTGGTATTAATTTTTTTTTTTTTTTTTTTATGTCAAAAATTCGGAGAACACTTCTGCAATGTTAGGATTTATTTTTAAGTCAAAAAAAATTTTAAAAATAATTTGTGCAGAATTGATCTAACAGGTCTGAGATTAATGTATTCATATTACAAAATGATTCTATAAACATGTATAATGTTACAATCAAAAAATATGGTTGTTTAGGGGTTAAAAACTAGTTAACACCCATCGCCGCCAGCGCTCTGGGGTTAAAACAAGGAATGGACAGCGACAGCACATTCGGAGCGTGATTTTTTAATGAATATGAAGCAAGCCGTTCGCTCTGGCCATTCGTTGTCAGGCGCTCACATACAACGCAGAGCCTGTGAAACAGCGACCCCTAAGCCCGTATTCAACATTACTGCACACCGACTGAGACGCTGTCATCAAGCTAACGCCGGCCAAGCACAGCGAATACTGGCTGGCGCTGAAAAAATCACGCTACAGTCGCTCATCTGGCGCTACCTGGCGCTATTAATGAATCGGCCTCTTGGTAAGTAACTAAAAACTTAAACTATATTAATTTTAGCTGATGGGGTTTGGGCTTGTTTTTTCATTAAATGATGCTGAAGGTCCGCTACAAAGCAGAACTAAACCCGGGATTTCGACTTTCCTAGGTTTTGTTCTGGGGCATCCTGAACTGGGACGCCCCACTGTGTGACCCCCCAGTTCACCCAGAACTCTTTCCGGTCATACGGCACATGTGCGGGTTCAGAGCTGTGCATATTAAATGCTTGGCAAGCAGCTCTTGTCTATGGCAATCGGAGTGGGATGGAATATATCCATCCCCCCCCTGTTTTTGGGGTGCCAGCTTAAACCAGTTTGTGGGTTATGGGCATGGATTAGGGGTGTGGCTTATTTAGGAACAACTATCCACAGCATTTTATGCCAATCATGTGTGTAAGCAGGTGTAGCCCCGTTACCTGGTCACACGCCCCATCGATCTTCATTACATTAAAGAGGACCAAGACCCAGGATTTTGACTATCCTGGGTTTTGGTTCACTTCCTCGGGGGGTGCCCCGCTATATGAAACCCCCCAGATCGCCCGATTCAACTCATGCGCCGTTGGACTGGGATTCAGGTAAGTGCAGCAGGCGTCCTGGGGGGGGGGGGGGTTCATACAGCGGGGCATCCCAATTTTGGATGCCCCGCGGGGAGGGATTTGATCGGCCCGGGAATCTTATAGATTCCCCGGGCCGATTGGTTCTGGCTGTTGGTCCACTTTAAGATGTCGGTGAATGAGCCAATGCTCGGCCAATCTATGCATTTGAAGGGGGTATGAACCTGTTCAACATTAATTTAGGTCTGCATTAGATTGCATTACCTTTAGTTCTAAGGCCCTTATTTAAGAAGGGATAGCGTCAGGTAGCACCTGGTTAATGAGAGGTAGCGACTGGTGAACGCCGGACACGGCACGCAATGACACATTTATCAAGCAGAATCTGTTTAGCGACTGGGATAGCGCCATGTAGCGTCTGATTCATCATTTTCACAGCCTCAGCGAACAGCGCCGGCGTTCAGCCTTTTACAGCGCCAGGTATGACCTCTCGCTACCTGTCGCTCTCCCATACATTTCAATGGACGATCCTTTTCTTCTCTTTAAATGGGGTTTTTGTTTATTTTTATTTTTTTTTTACATCACAAATAATTCTGTGACCTCTCCTGACATTGAATAAGCATTTTTTTCATATTTTTTTCATTTTTTATATATTTCTTCAGAAATGACATTACAGCTCTGCCATTAAAGTGTTCATGTTACAATGTGGTTACAATGTAATTCCATATGTTTTTGCTTTGTTACTAGTGGATAGATGCTGGAAAACAGACTTTAAACACACCGCCTCCTGCGCTCTGGGCTTCAGAGAAGCATTTTTCAGCGCCTGAGTTTGGTGAGGCAGTTTTTTTGCTGAATATGGTGTGAGTCGGTCGCTATGAGCAGTCGCTAACATGCGCTCCCATACAGCGCTGTACTGGTCAAATAGTGACTCCTCACAATGTATTCAACATTACTGAACAGCGACTGAGTCGCTATAAACTAGCGACCCACGGCTAAGCACTGCGGCTACTAGGGGGCGCTCGAAAATGCCGCTACAGACGCTCATCTGTCGCTACCTGCCGCTAATGATGAATCAGCCTGTTTATTTAGCTGCAAACTCCAAACAGGTGCATCCAGATATAATCCACAACAGGTACTTCCCATCCACAGCTCTCAAAGACCAGTTCCCCTCTTGTAGGCACAAGGCTGCAGCAGGCTTACTCCCTTCCAATGGTAGCTAGGGTCTTACTCCACAAGCTCCAAGGGGTTCCTCTTGCTCTTGTTCCAGGTTAGATACAGGCTTACAGTCACATGTAGTATTACAGGCGGCTCAGTGTATAGGTGAGACATGGACGCCGATGGCGGCAGCTCTCAGTGGATCTCAGCTATTTATCGCTGTAATAAACCAGAAATAGAAACAGAGAGGACGCGGCGCCGGCTTCCATCGCACACTCACCTTGGGAGGAACAAATCATTTCCAAACAATTAAGCTACCTGACTGGTGCGGGGAATAACCGGAGCATTTTAATTAAAGGCTCTTTGTTAATGGCAGGTATCTCCATCAGTGCGGCGAGCTTCCACATCAACTGCCAAAGGGTCTCGCTAATGCGATTGTGATCATTTATGCGCATAAACCTGCACGGACGCAATTACCGCGTACCTGCGATTGTGCTTTATTGCCAGCTCGCATGTGAGCTTGCTGCTACATAGGGGCTTACTGCTGGAGTCATGGCAGCGCATGCGCAGTGGGATCATTGAATTGAGGGGAGTTTGCGGTAACCGGCAGGGCCGGCGCTAAAGGGCGGCAAACTCGGTCACGTGCCGAGGGCCCCGAAGCCAGGCCCAGGGGGGCCCGTGATCCTTCCTTACTCCTTCTTTCCTCTCATTGTCAACTTTTCTTCCTTCCTTACATTGCTTTCTCCCACCTTTCTCTCTCTCCTTCTCCCTCACTCCTCTACTGCCTCCTTCCTTCCTTTCTTTCACTACCTTGCCTTTTCTTATCCACTATGCTTCCTTCCTTTCTTTCACTACCTTGCCTTTTCTTATCCACTATG